>JADRCH010000029.1:2054800-2097619 GCA_019843965.1 Rhynchomys soricoides | reverse complement strand
AGGAAGCCAATTTTCAAATCAATACCTTGCTCAAGAAGGAGAGCTTCCTTCTGTGGGGTCAGAGTCGGAAGCATTATCAAAGCTGCATTTACTTTGTGTAGGTCCTTAAGTAGTCCTGGTCAATTCAGAGATATCTGAGCAAGAACAGTCAGCAAGGAATAATGATGGGGCCTGAATCTTTACACTCCAGTGGCCAAACTATAATAAAGGACAAAGCTGGGAACCAGACTGCTTTGGGCTCACATTTGCTCGGTCTTCATCTAATTCTTAAGAGCATCTCTACCCGAGCCTCACCCCCACCCCTAGGATAAACATCGTAACTATAAACAGGAGCAACCGCAGACTCAGGTCTCTTGTGTCCCAGGCAGACTCTTGGTGGCATTGCAAAACACAATCTGAATGTTATTAAGGGGGGAAGTAGAAACAAAGAGAGATTTCAAGTAAATGCATGAAACGAATTTTTCGTCATCCCAGCTTTATTTAGCGTGTGAGAATTCGATGTCACCCACATGTGTCTGTCACAGAACAATTGCAGCCTAACCAGCCGAAGGGACAGGAGTAGTCTTAATTTTCAGAAAATGTAGCTGTGGTTTGTAACACCACTACGGTCGAGGCACAAACCCTGCAAAGCGAACACCTTGTCTGTGTGATGGAAAAGGAGAAAAGGGAACCAAATTTGTTTTTGCAAGGTTTGGCCCAAACCTTTCCCCATTTGTTTTAAATTACTAAGAAAAGTAAACATTTTGGCGAATCTTTCAGAGAGATTTATAGGTGGCCCTAAATGCAATCTACTCGGTGACTGACTCAATTTTAATTCCTTTGGTTCTTCCTTGCAGAAAGGGCCACACTGTTACCACTTGCCTGGTCAAAGGTTACACTTCCTGCCCTCCATCAACCTAGCTAGACATGTGAGTGTTTTCCGATGCTAGTCAGGTCACCAGCCAAGGGGATCACTCAAGCTAAGTATCTGATCAAGGGGCTGCTGTAATGACTGTTGTTACCAGGTACGCAATTAGCTGGCTCTAGCCTTCACTGGTTTAATGAAATGCATACTGGGTGCTCACAGAAAGCCTAAGCTGGAAAAGGAGGCAGAACTAGGAGAGTGAACAGTCATCTTGCCTTTAATTATTATTTTTTTAATTTAGGAGCCTTGAATGGGGCTCGGTGATAAAACAGTTGCCTAGCATGAGAGGTCCTTGGATTAACCCCAACATTGATTTTTTCTTTTAATTACCTATCTGCTCTTTTTTCTTTGCTTATTTTTCTCCCTCTCCCCTCCCCTCTTCCTCCATTCCTCTCTCCTTTCTCCTTTCTCTTTCCTCCCTCCTCCTTTGTCTTCCCTCCCTCCCCCTCCCTGGCCTTCTCTTCCCTTCTTTTCCTTTTCATATGACAGTTTTGTGTTCCCATCTCAGAGTATCAGGAAGCACATCATTCCATGCTTGGATGGCTTCTCCTCATAGGTCTACACATGCAAGGGTTTAGTTACTTGAGTCATTATGCCTGTTCCAGGGCCGTACGTGTTCCTTGCTTGATGTCTCTACCACAGAGAACCCACATGAACACTTTTGAAGAGCCAAGCGCAACTTCTTTACTTGCTTGAGATCAGAGAAACGGATATCACAGACACAGAGACTCCAGTTGAACCCAGATAACGTACACCCTGTGAACTTGGATCTGAGCAAAACAGTGCTTCCTTCAAAGCTGCTTGAGGTCTTAGAATCCTCTTGCTACAGTTTCTCTGAGCAGCCCTCTCCTGTCCCTCAGAAATGAACATGTGAGACTTGGTCTCCAGAACTCAGTGCGGAGATCTGTCATCTTAATTTGCCGTCTTTTCAATTCAGGATGGCACTAATGTGGTACCTCACATGGGTGTTCACTCATGTGTCAGTCTGGTCTCTTATTGCTCCACTGCTGAGGTTAATTCAGGGATATCTCCTGCTCAGTTCAGTCCCACCAGAGTTAATTAAACACTTCTTGGTTGAAGCAAAGAGAAATAGTAACTTTGTGGTGCTATTTGAACTTGGACTTACTTCATCACTATGGGCAATATAAAGTCTGGGAAGGGCTTCAACATACAAAGAAAAACCTACAACTCCCATCCAAGAGCCAGAGAGGATCCAAGTGTAAGCCGTCCTTAAGAGCATCACATGACTTAGAGATGAAAGCATATGCTAGTCTGTGTTTGTAATGTATCATGGGTACTGGAATCGGTAAGGAATTAATTAGGGTTGACCAAAGGTTGCTCTTTATGTCTCCTGAGAGATGAAAACATATCCTAACCATTGGTCACTAAATGTGGCAGGAACATACCTTTAGGTAGGGGAAACTGAGGCATAATTTTATTCTGTTGAGCAAGAGAAAGGCACAGCTGGCCCTATGGAATAGTGAGAGATAGGAATGGGCTACAGCGGATTCCCACAGTCTACAAGACTATAGTCTATAGACTGGGTAACTGGCCTCACATGATATAGCTGATAAAGTCATGGAACATTTGGAAGAGTCTTACCTAGGATGGCTGCTGAGAAAATGTGGAAAAGATGAATCAAAGAACACGGAGACAACCTTTCTGGCTCAGTTTCCCCAGGAGAGTGTTCAACATTCAGACTAGTCAGACTGCATCTTATTCATCTTCCTTAGCACCCAGCACTCTGGGGATGTTGGTATGGACCAAATGAATGAATGAACAAGTGGGGCCGACCATACCCAGGATTCCTCCAAAGCAGGGCAAGATAATAGTTATTGATCAATGGCTGGAAGCTACGGAGAGTTCAAGATGATTCAGAATGGAGCAGAACCATTTTTCTTGACAAAAGTGAAGAAGTCATTAACTGGATGGGAGTTGTGGTTTCTTTTGTGGTGGGGCAGGTGGAAATGAAGAGCTAGGGTAGACTGGTCTTGCTTTCCCACCAATCAATATTCATATTCTTAATGTTCCCTGGCTTCACCTCTCAGAGAAAAGCCACATGGGGACCTGATTCCAGGTGCCTTAACCTCACTGCATCTGCCTTGTGTAACTGTCATCTTGTATGTGATACCCCAGCATTTCTCACTGCTCCCCATGCAATGTCTGCATTGGTCAGCATGCTTGCCTTCTCTCTGAATGGTGCATGTGTCCTTTGGCTGTATGTTCTCAGTGCACCTGAGGAAATCAGCTAAAAGCAAGTCACTCATGCTTTCTGACAAACTTCCTAATCTTTCAAGTGACGTTGACTCTCTTCCCATGTATATTCTAAACAAGAGAAATTTGCTGTAATCTTTCCCTCTTCTTTGAGGTGCAGGAAATTGTTCTGGTACTTGGAATCCCTTCCCAGTAAGCAGAACAACCTCTGGCCTCTGGTCCTTCCCCAGGCTGATAGCATCAAGTGCCAGGACTCAGCCTTGCTCCAGTGATCTCAGGAAATGGAATTCCTCTCTCAGGCTGGAGCCTCCAAATTTACTTCTTCCTTCTTGCATTTCTTTGTAATGCTCTTCGTTAATTCCTTTAGGGTTTCTGTGCATTTAAATCTACCTCTTGCTGGTCCTGTTGCTCCCATTTCAATACCCAACGCAAATTCCCTAAGCTCAGTCCAGCATAGGATCTTTTTTTTTTTCATGTGTAACAAGAGAGATGCATTGAAGATAGTTTCTTTAAATGAACCTAAATTTTCCTGTATTTTTTCTTTTATAAATATAAATATGTCAGATATTTTCTGAGTTTTCTAAAGTACACCATTGCTTTCTACTTTCCTAGCCTGCTTTGGGGAGAGAACTCTCAACACATTTAGAGATGTTGAGAGTTCTCCACACACTGGAGAGAGGAATAGTAGTAAAGTACCAGGTTTTCCATTTTCTCCCTCCCTGGAGGTATAGAGCCACTTGGCACAAGGACATCTTGAGATGCTGCCAAGAAACAGCTCTTCTATAAATCAGCTCATTAAGTCCCTAATTTCTGTGGCATTTATCTGTCTGGCTTTATCATAAACCTTTTAAAAATGGCAACTGGCTTTTCCTTTCTTTTCATTTCCTTCCCACACTCCAGGCCAAACTTGGGATTGGGGTCTCCATTCTACGGGAGGTTGCTCCACATATGGAATTGTTATTGACTCTCTATTTGTTTGCTGAGATTAATATCTCAAAATTGAGGAATGTTAAGAATAAGTTTATGGCCATGGATGAAATAAGTTTGTGTGCTTAGTAAATTACATAGGATAGTTTTGGTCACAAATGTCAGAAAATCTGATATAATGCATGTGAACAGGTAAGTATTGCATTTCTAATATTTTATAGTCCCCTCTTTTTCTGTTAAAATTATAGTGGCACCTCTTCACTCTCAGGTTAGATTTGAATGCTTAAAGTATGTAGTTTCTTGTATTAGTTGCTGGGAGGTGGACAAACACACACAGAATACAAGCTTCCTGGCTTAAGACACCGCAGACTTACTATCTTATGATCCTGTAGGTTAGAAGCAGGACACAGGATAGTAAGCTGTGAACCTTCTGGGAGCTTCAGTGGCAGATAATCCCCCTTGTGTTTTGTAATCTTAAACAAAACAAAACATAACCACAAAAACATCTTTATTGAGCGAGCTCACGAATCAGAGTTCCCCTGAACCACACATCTCAATGTGTTTTGTGTGTTCTCACAAGTTGTGCACTGTACACACCACAACCAATTTTAGAGTACCCTCACCACCAAGGAAAGCCAGCTCATCCGTCATTCATTCTCCATTTCTCCACTTGACCCTTACCCTGACCCTTCTTAACCAGGCAGTTACTTTCTTCCTAATCTCCATGTTTGCTTAGATATGTCTCTGCCTCACACAGTAGTGATTCTGAGTCATTTGATTAAGTCTCCGACTCCTCCTTCTTAACCTTAGCTCTCTGGTCCCTACCATCTTACTCTTCTATTGTAGAATCAGATGTTTTAGATTGCATATGAGTCTGTGAAGTCTGTCACCTACTTCATTTTCCTTAACCTTCCTAATACTGAGAATCTTTAACACAGTTCCTCATGTTGTGACGACCCCAACCACAAAATTATTTTTCGCTATTTCATAACTATAATTTTGCTACTGTTATGAATCATAATGTAACCATTTGATATGAAGGGTATGTGATATGTGACTCCCGTGAAAGGGTCATTTGACATCCTCATACATGACAGAAGTTTGCTCTTTTCTGAATAGTATTTTATTGTATATGCATACCCATTTTCCTTTGCTCGATAGTTCATTGTCAGACACTAAATTGATTCAATATCCTGGTTGTTGTGAGCAGTGCTACAGTGAGCTTGGGAGTGCAGGTGTCTCTGACATAGAATTTCATTTCCATCCAAGTACTAACCCTGCTGAGCTTCCGAGATCAGACAAGATCGGATGTGTTCAGGGTGGTATGGTCATAGGCAGGACTTCATTTCCTTTGGACATTATGAGTAGTGGAATTGTTGGATCATTTGATAAACTGCCCTTTGAATTTTATGATTTTTCTTTATTGCATTTATTTGTGCATATGTGTTGGGGCTATGAATGCCACGGCGCGTGTGTGGAGGTCAGATGAGGACCTACAGTTCCTGGGACTGAACTCAAGTCTTGAGGCTTGTGCAGCTAGCATGTTCACCTGCTGAGCCATCTCACTGGCCCTTGTTTGCCTTTAATAGACCTTTTTGGTTTTGGCTTTTAGAGCCATCTGACCTTCGGAGTGAAACTGTATCTGTCCTCCCCCCACTGTCCTCACTTTTTCTAGTTTCTAGAAAACACCTGAACACTTCACTCATGGCCTCATCCTTCAGTGGCCAGCCAAACCCTCCTCACACTGCTGCTTCTCTTGGCTTCTCTTTTGATACCCTGATACCTCTGAAGGTCCTCACAATGGCAGCCGACTTCCCTAAGCCATCCAGGATAACCCCCGCTTTAGACCATCACTGAGTGTCAACCTTGATCACACCTACTGCCTCAATTCTCACCTCTTCTATAACCAAACTGGAGCCAGGCCTTGGCAGTGAACGTGTGTGTGTGTGTGTGTGTGTGTGTGTGTTTTGGCAGGGGTGAGCTCAGTGTCTAGCCTTCCATATCATTCCATTCAGAAAGGCTGTTGTTACAAATTTACCAAACACATCAGAAAGCCGTGTGGCTCTGGGAGGGGAAGTCTGTGGCTGACCACATCATCATGGACATAGGTCTTTCTGCTCTGCTGCTGTTGTTTCAGGCTCTTGGGATAGATCAGCACAGCAAACTCCCAAAGCCCACGCTTGTGGAACATACATCTGCATGGGAGGTTGATAGCAAAAAACAAATGAGACAACACTGAATGACATGGTGTGTTAAGGGAGACAGGCATGGAAGAGGAAAGGCAGAGCAAGTGGAAGGGGGTTGGAAGTGAATGTTAGGTTTTGGATGGAACAGGAAGGTTCAGGAGGATGCTGAGATGATAGCTTGAGACTCGGAGATCATTAGAAGAGTTATTCACATCATGGACAGATAGCTAGAGGGTCAATGGCATGGGCAGATCTCTGAAGAGAACCACAGCCTGTGTGGCAGAGGATGGAGAGAAGGTCACAGGGAGAGTCAGCAGCCAGGCTTTCTGATTCATAGGTAGGTGTGTGTGGAGTGGGGGTGGGGTACAGGAAGTGGCATCCTCTGATGGAGACACACTTCCTCTAAGTCTGCTACAGATAATGTCCCAGTATCTAAGACAGGAGGTCTCAGCTTAGGCTAGATCCTAACATCGAATTCTTACAGTAAGGATGGAGTAAACCGGGAGCTGGAGTTGAGAGTCTTGAATAATGAGGTCACTGTAGGATTTGCTGAGCAGATAGGGAGTTAGGCCTGCAGACGTACAAAGGAAGGGAGCTGACTATTTCCCTAACATCTGTGCTCAGGCTTAAAGCTCTTCAGTCTTCCCACGTCTCCTTCCGCAAGGCCCATCCTCCAGTGGACTTTATATAAGGCAGTGTCTTCTTTCTCCTTTGTTTTCTTTCCTCCCAGTGAGGTGGCCACTCTCCGTGACCACTGTGTGTTGTAGGAGGTTTTGTTCCCTGGTCATGCCCTGACTGGCTCCTTGGTTGTTCCTCTTACCTCAAGTCTCAGCTAAAACGCCATTCCTTTGAAATGCCTTGCCGAGTGTGCTAACTTGGACAGCCCCTAGATGTTCTACTGTTCTGTTGACATTCTTCAACCCACTGTTTATCAGGAGTCTGCATTTTCCTGCTGTGTGTTTGTTTCTTCATCTTGTCTGTCCTCCCTACAGAATTTTAGCATTAGGAGAGTCTTACACATGGAAAGAAAGCTTATTTATCTATTCCTCCCTCCTTCTTCCTCCCCTCCCTCCCTTGTTTCTTTCTCCCTCTCCCTCTCCCCTCCCTCCTTTCCTTTCTTCCCTTGCATATTTTATGGTTCTGAGGCTTGAACCCAGGGCCTGGTCATTGGTAGACAAGCACTTTACAACTGAGCTACACCCACAACCCTACTCTCCTTCCTTTATTTTTAGGATTGATCACACGGGAAGGGCCTGATCTGCTTGTTAGTACTAGTTCATGCTTTAACAGATACGCGTTTGAAAGCCTGTTGGTTTGTAGTAACATAAGGTGCAGATGATGCTCCCTGACTCATCCATTTTCCCTCTCCATAACCACAAATGTAAAACAAGGTTCTGTAGAGTTGCAGAGAGACAATTGGCAGGGAGACCTCATTTGTATTATTTCTCTCTTTCTTATAGATGTTGCATGGCAGGGAGCTTGGGCAGTCTGTGGGAGCAGAAGTGTACTTGCAGTTGCTTCTTATATGATGTGGCACAGACCTGGAAGCAGAGAGTTTCACGTGGCAGGTTGGGTTAAAACCCTCAAGCCATCTTACCCCAATGGACCCACTTCCTCTGTGTAGGTCCAACATCCTAAAGAGTCCACAGATTCCCAAAATGGAGGCACCAGCTGGGGACAAAGTATTCAAACACAAGGGCTATGAGGGACATTTCACCTTCAAATCATACCAGTGACCCTGTCATCTGCTGCAAGTAGCTGACATGACCATTTCTTAGTAAGCCACCTGCTCCATAGCAGATTAAATTAGGGCAATTAATTATTGACTGCTTACTACTGTTTTAGAATCCATTTATCTATCCATCCATCCATCCATCCATCCACAGATCCATCTACCCACCTACCCCCACACCCATCTATCTACTCATCCATCCATCCATAGATCCGTCCACCCACCTACCCACCCACCCACCTATCCACTCATCTATCCATCCATGCATCCATGCAGCCAGCCAGCCAGCCAGCCACCATCTATATGACCTATATAAAAATTCTCATCTTGAATCTTCCTAAGGCTTCTTGCAACATAGTTCAGAGTAACTGGGTGTCAACAGAGAATTTACTTAGAGAACTTACAATTGATTGGCCACAGGTGGTGCCACCTGCTTAGCTTCTGTCATTTTCAGTACAGCTGTTCTTGGTAAGATGTTTGACTCTTGTGAAATGAGATGAGAGAAACAAAGAAAAAACAAAAGATCATAGCTACTTTTTTTTTTCCAATTCATTTTCTTGGACATTCATTTAGAAACCAAATCAAATGTAGTTGGTCTGCGGAGGCAGTCCATCAGGACAAAGTCTACTTGCTTAAAGGCTATGAACATTTTGTAAAAAAAATTGCTACCTGGTTTTTGTTTGTTTGTTTGTTTGTTGTTTTTGTCAAAATGCTTCCCATGCAGCCTGTCTTTGTAAGTATGGCAAGTGACTAAATGAAGCAAAGACAGCAGATTCCCTGTCTTTGGGGAGGGAGCATGTGAGAAAAAGCTGAGGGCGTGCGATTGTTTTCTGATGACGTGTCTGAACAGAACGAATTAGAGCAATTAGGAGGTCCTCTGAAGAAAATTGAATTAAAAAACAAACCTGCAAGACTACCGTCTGTAAGATTAAGTTAGACCAGAATGCCTAATATTTCATCTCTCCATTAGCAAGATCAAAAGGCAGTAATGGTCCTGGTAAGGCTGTGCGTAAGACAAATGCTCTCAGGCACTGCTGGTGTGAATTGATACAACCTTCCTGGGAAGAAATGTATAACAAATCTTTGAGATTCCCACACCTTTTATCCCAATGCTTTATCTTTTAGCTAACTTTCTTGCCGAGCATGGTTTGTATACAGAGGATTTTATTGTGGTACGTTTTCTAATAGTGAAAAACGGGCAGTGTCCAAATGTATATTAAATGGTTAAGTAAGCAACAGAATATCCATGTAATAGTGTATTATGCTGTCATTAAGACTTACGAGTATGACGTAATGTTAAATAAAATGCAGGATATGAAATTATACATGGACTATGAATTTAACTATGAGAAAGGAAGCATGCTAGGAAAATATTGGAAGGTTATTTGGGAAAATATCAAGTGATCATCTTTGGATTGTGGAATTTTGACTCTTTTTTTCTTGGATAGTATTTGTGCTTCTCTATGCCTTCCTCCATGAGAATGTGCTCTGTGGATTCTCATGAAGAAATGCTTTTTAATGAAATAACCTGGAAGCAGAAGTAGATTCTAATTTAGGCTCTATCTATCCAACAGTAATTGTGTGGTAGCTTGGCAAATTATTTAATCTCCCCAAGCTTCCATTTATATCTGTAAAGTGAGGGCTGATACCATCGAACTTGCTGGAGGGCTGTGATATGCGGATCTTGCATTTCAGAAGCCAGCAGAATTGCCAGCACACATTAGACAGTTAATAAATAGTACTTGTTGAAATTATGACTTGGTTTAGAGATGATTATAAGCTGGGAAAATAATTTCTCTCACTTGACTAATTCATCTCTTATCTTTTATGGTTCAATCCAACATTTTATAGAAAAACAATGTTTCAAACTCCAATTCATTTTGCAGATCTTGTGATTCTTTTCAATGAGAAGACTTACAGCTTTATATAAATCTAATCATTAAGCATAATAATTGATGTTCTGTTTCACATGTCTGATATTTAAACATTTTTGCACACAATTATATACATATCAATGTCATTTGCATAACACTGTACAGCAATAGCTACACGCCCAAACCACATACCCACTTTCCAACCGTTAGATGGTTCTTAAAAACCATACAATGAAATTTCTTTAAGGAAAATTTTCTTACAATAGAATTTGTAGATGCAGACTGAGATGTCTTGACAGGTCAAAGTGCTTACTGTGCAAGCCTTGCTGCTTGAGTTTGACCCATTTAACCCACAGTGGAAGGGGAGAGCTGAGCTCCACACACGTGCCCTTTCAGGGGCATACTCACGTCAGACCTAGCTCACATCACACACATACATGTCGCACACACACCTCTCTCTCCCTTGTCCACACAACACATAAAAAAATTCTAGAAACAGCCTCATATAAATAATTTTTAAATTTTAAATGTTTTCCTGGGTCTATACTAATCAAAATGACTTAGTTTGTCAAAAGGTGGATTAGCACAGGTTGTCGTCTAAGTAGCAGACGACGTCATGCTCGTGGCATGAGAATGCCCGCAACTCGAAATGTGTCCCCGTGTGATAGTGTGGGAGAGGTCACTGTTACTTGGGTTTCTGTTTTTAATGTCAGGAAATCTGTATGTAATTCTAAGCACTTTGACTGTTACTTATATTGTCTGGGCTGTGATCTGCCCTTTACAACTTTACCTAGTAAAATGAAGAAAGCCTCAATTTATACAGATTTTTGAGACATACTAAGATTTTTATTCCGATGCAATGCAAATTGCTCCAGCTTTTCCTGTCTTCTTTCTGTCTGGTGTACCGTTTTTCATTTCTCCCTTAGTTGGTCTTATCTATCTTGCTGGTGATGTTTTCAATAAGTGCCTGTAATGTTCCTTACTGAGACGAGGATTATAGTTTTTAAAACTTTCCTTTAGAATGTAATTGTTTTCTAGCTTATTTAGAACACACTCTGCCATGTATTCTAGAAACTAAACCTTCTTTCTCCTCATACTGATTTCCAGCTAGTTTTTCTATTGGAAAACTACCTTTCACTGGTTTAAAAACATTTATTTCTTTCCAATTGGTTTATTAGCCTTAGTTAAATTTTTACTCAGTGTCATAGAATGTGTAGAAACGTTGCTTAATAAAGTGATGGTATTTTCCTAACATTTAAAAAATAGTGAGAATATAATTTTATCGTTAGAAATGCCTATTTTAAAGTGCTGTACTAAATAAGAAATTGGTTACAGTAAAAACTTTCTATGCGATACTAAATAAGCTATTCCTAACGTTCCTGAGGTAATAGTTTTTGAATGAAGAAAAAACAGTTTCGATGCTGTAGGAAAACCAACCAGGCTCACCCAGGACATTCCTGGAGACAAACAAGTACTGTTTGCTGATTACAGCATATGGTTTATGCATCCTCTTTTGGTAAGAAGATTCTTTTTAGATTACATTTTTCTCATCATTATAATAACAGAGTTGCCACCATTAGTACACAGGAGCTGATGGTTCTCAATTTCTAATTAAATATAAATGAAATTGCGTAGTATGACTTCACTGAGCTACATCTTTGTGCTCAGCTTCTGCTGGTATTTTCTCAGCACCTATGGCTTGTTCCTGAGCTCCATGCCTCTCTCTTCTGTCTGCACCTCCATGTACTCTGCCAGGTGGCCTAGCTACTTAGGCCATTGGAGTGGCTGTTTTAGCAAGAATCACTTAACAATGATTGGGACATTGCTACTCAGCCTTTTGGCTAAGAGCAAGGGTTGTTTCTATTTCACACAAGTGTGAATGGATGGATAGACTCGGATAGCCTGCTCTGTTCCCTTGGGCACACAGTGCCAATGTGCCTTCTATTTTGTTGCTTCAACAATTCTTAGGAATATGTCTGTTTATATTATGAACACCTGCATCTCAGAGAAGACGGTAAAGAGGGAAGAGAGAACACGGGCTTCCAGAAGTCGCCAACACCCCTTTTGTGTCCCTGTAAATTTGGTAACTTGGTCCATATTGGTAGGAAGAGAAACTGGAAAAGTGACTCCAGTGATCATGTGCTCAGTTAAAACTCAGCGCTAAAGTGCCTTCCTAGCATATGCAAGGCCCTGAAGTTGGTCTTTACAAAATAAGATGAAATGAGTAACAAAAAGATTGAAGAGGTGCACACACAGGCTGAGGAGATGGCTGCGTGGCTGATGTACTAACTGTGGAAGCATGGGCACCTGTGTTTGAATGCCCATAATTCACGGTAGAGCTGGTGTGGCCTGTCCATAGTCCAAGCATTTCAAGGGCAGGATGGGAGATTGACATAAGAGGCGGTCCTCGGAATCAGCTGCTCTCTCCTCTGGGGTCCATATGAATAATAGCTAACTTTTACCTATTTCTCTTTCTTGGAGGCAAGCGTTCCTATCTTCCTACAATTTACTACTTCATAATTTCATACTTATGTGGACACCGCTTTTTAGCCTCAAGTGTCATTTGTCAGCGTCATTGATTTTTATACTTGGAAGTTCGACTCTCACTTTGTTCTCCAAACACACATACCCTTTGTAGTCTCTGGCCACTGGGTATTTTTTAGTAATTTTATTTATATCAATATTAATGCTATGTTTAAATAATCAGGACAATGTAAATGTTTAGACATTCCTGCTTTTAACAGATCTTCATTGTTATTTAATATCTATGTGCTTATCACCAAATTCAACTCACACCTTACTTACGCTGTTTAGATTCCCTTTCAGTATGTTTAAACACATACTGAGAGTAAATTTCATCTCAAGAAGAGAAGCACTCTCTGGAGTGTGCTAGCAGGGCTACTCGGTAAAGCAGCTCCATTAGGTTTCCCCTCTTTTTAAGATCTCTGTTTTCTTCAACACCCTTCTTCTGCTTGCTTCTGTTGGTCTTGTTTTTTCTCATTAACTGTGCTCATCATGTCCCTACTGATTCTTGGCTGTCTGCTTATTTTAAGATGCTCTACTAAGAGCCTTAGTGCATGTCTGTGAAATACATGGGATGGACACTGGAGCCAGGGGCTTCTATAAAGTGAAGCCGTAGCTGACTGGCAGCCAACACTGGACATAAACCAGAAACCCGTCTTTGTTGGTGTAAATCACTGTGACTTGGGTGTTCTTTTTAACATAGCTGAGGGGTTCTATAGCCCTTTTTTGTTAACAGATTTGTAAAAAATTTAAATATTTTAGGCATAATGTGTGTATTTTATATTTTACTCAATGGATGTGTATAGCTAAGAGGTCATTTTCACAGTCAGTGTATGAGTGTTCTCAATGGGCCAAAGTATTTCCTGTGTCTCTGCAACACATTCTTCTCTCTGCCCCTCACCCCAGGCTGCCACTGATCTGCTTACCATCACACTGACTATTTGCATTTCTCCCCCTCTCTCTTCCTTCCTTCCTTCTTTCCTTCCTTCCTTTCATAAATGGAATCATATGATATACACGCTTTGGTCTTATTCTTCTTTCATTCAACATGACATCTTTGAGGATCACCTATGTTGGCTATATATCATATACCCAACTTATATCTGGGCAATATTCTACTGTTTGGATAAATAGTTAGTTATCTTTTGATCACCCACTCATATTACTAAAGATTTTAAACTATCCCCTGCTTCATACCTATATTGAGGATATCAGAGTTGTGTGGTACTACTATACTTTATATGTTATAAAATAACACGTGTCTAAAGTTAAGATAATACGTAATGAAATAAATATAACTTATGTTCTCGTTTCATAGTACCAATGCCATCCTGATTAGTCCCAAGGTATCAGCACCTGGCAGCCATCACATTACGTCATACACTTGGGTGCACATCTCTGTTTAGGCACACCTTAGCGATGCTCCAAATTGATGCATTGCTTTTCTCCTATATTTACATCCTTCTTTTGATCTCCCGGTGTGCACAAAAAGTGTTTTCATTCAATTAACTACAGAAGTGTGTTAGTCTCACCCACTTCTTTCCACCAATCCTAGTCCAGCATATCTCGGGTTCACACACAGTCAGTCTCTGTCTTTCTGTTCTCATCCCTTCATATTCATTACTTCTTGGATTAAATATGAGAACTAACGTTCATCTAGAAGCTCATGGGTTTCCTCTAGGCTTCAACTCTCTTATATGTAATATTCTATTGTCTTTTAAACGTCTCTAGAATTTTTATTCATGTTCTTTACACACTTTTTACCTATGATTTGCCTCATGCTCTGTTGTGTGGGGTGGATTGTTGGCTGTTGGTTGGTTGTTGTTGGTAGCTGCTAGTTGTTGGTTGGTTGTTGGTGGTAGCTGTTGGTCATTGGTTGGTTGCTGTTTGTTAAGTAGTCATGTGCAAAGAAGAAACAACAACAAGAAGAAATCAGATCTCCTGATGGCGAAGAGTGAACGATGCCCCTGATCAGCAGCAAGTTGATCAACCATAGAGTCACCCCCTTTATTTTCTATTATTTTTCTCTCCTATTCAGGGTTAGGGGTTGAAAGGTAGAAAAAGAATGGGGAAGGGTAAGAGAAAGAAGAACCCACAAAGTAGCAAAGACCAGCTTCAGAGAACCCATTCTGTTAGCACAGGGGCTCTCGACCATCCCAGTGCTGAGAACCCTTAATGCGGTTTCTCATTTTGGTGACCTCCAACCACAAAAGTACTTTTCTTGCCACTTCACAACTGTAACGTTCCTACTGTTATGAATTATAATGTAAAGATCTGTGTTTCCTCAGGTGACCCCTGTGAAAGAGCTGTTTGACTCCCCAAAGGGAGAGCGACCCACAGGTTGAGAACTGCCCTATTAGTCCCTCCAAAGGGTCAGATCTTTATATTTATGTTTTTTTCCTCATTTACTAATTCCATCTCTAAATCCCCTAAGGTGTAGTTCACCTCATGCCACTCCTTCCTCAGTCAGCCTTCAATGGCTCCCCACGGTCCTCTGAATTAAGTGCACACTCTTTAGAGAGGTACTCGGGACTCTGAAGATAAGTGCACTGAGTGAAGTTTTTCTTCTTCGTCCCAGAAGGATAGCTGGGATGGTGTGAAGAAGAAAACCATGTCTGCACACCAGCCTGTAATCTGCTTAGCTGTGTTACACAACACCTTTCATGTTTAACATCGGGGCGACCCCTGACCTCTGGCAAGCCTGTGAAATAGACCTTGCCTTCCTGAAATTTGGAGATATAAATAAAATTTGTACATAAGGCCTGCAATATCACAGGATCAGTTTCATGAGCTGTAATTAAATAGGACCCTTGCCATAAATTCCTTCGCTCTTGATGCCACACAACAGCTGGTGACCTTAGTTTTTAAGTGTTTTAGAGGATGAGGGAAGAAAAGGGGAGGGTCATTAGTGAGGTCTAGCCTCTGAGGCTTTTGTGAATATTTGGGTTTAGTGTGCACCCCCACCCCCTAACAGAAGGACATCTGTTCCTTCTGTCTGTAACTGTTGACACTGACATTGAAAGGAGCCTGAATGAATGGATCTCACCAGCCCTGGCCTATTATTTGATTGACAGGATTTAACCGATACAATTTTTTTTCCTTTCCCACAGAAACATTCTTAACAGCTTGCTAGATTTTTGTTGTTGTTTTGCTTTCTGTGAGGGGAACAAGCCACATTTGAGGGAATGTGATTGCAGCCTTACTGGCTTGTGGATTTTCCTGAGAAAGTCACACCATGCAGCACATGTCACATCCCACGCTGTGTTCCCAGGCCCCTTGTGGGTTGCTAGGCATGGCAGGTAACCAGCGGTCTATGATGTTGAGGAGATTTATTGATGCGAATGTGACACTGAACAGGGGTGAACTTGTGAGGTAGAATGCTCTGTGGAGATTCAGATGGTGGACCATAGGGGAAGGCGCTTATTGGAGACTGCGGAGAGCATGATCAAGTGTTCCTAAAAAATTTCAGAAATTAAATGTTGAATGTGATTTTTGTGTGTGTGTGTGTGTGTGACCACAAAATTAATAGAAATTCAGCATAAAATTTTAGATCAAAATGAAAAGACAATGTATCCAAATTCAAGAGAAAATTGCTAAAATATTTATGTTATTTATTTATTTATTTATTTATTTTTGCTACTGTCTACCTGCGTACTTAACAAAAGCATAATGTTATTGGGTAAGTTCTTTAGATGTGCTATGGCATCTTAAAAACTAGTTGTAAATGCTTCAGTATTTCACCATCTTTCTGTATTTGGACAGATTTGTGACTTGTTTGTTTCCAATAGAATGTATACTCAAATGATTTTATGGGACTAAAGAGTTAGGTCAAAAAATGAGGCTCCGACTGTCTCTTGTGCTTGTGCTGGGGCTTCGAGTAACGAGGCAAGTCCAGCACCTGGAACTCATGTTGTGAGGATGCCCACACTATAAGAACAGGTCAGGCATAGACCTGATCTCTTACTCCCACAAGCCGTCACAGGTACCCAGCATAGGATGAACAATGGCCAGTTGCAACTCCATCTCTCATGTTACATCCAGCTATGCCTGCCGGATCTCCTGTGAGAACAACCCAGCTGATTTTTTCTTGGGTTCCTGACCGATACTTTTTTGGAGAAAAATAAGATAAAATAAGTACAGTAGTTTGTTATGTGACACTAGTTACCAGAATGCATGTATAAAACATAAAAAAATGGCCATAAAATATAAAAATGGTTACTTTACCTTCCAGCTAGACCCTTTAGTCAACAGCATCATGGTGAAATCCTTGTGCATATCTATGATTTATTTATTTTAATTAAATTTTTTCATTTTATTTTATGAACTTGGACTTTAGTCTATAGGTATATCTGTGCACCACGTATTTGTAGTACCCGAGAAGGTCAGAAGAGGACATCAGATACCCTGAGACATGAGTTACAGATGGATATCGTTGCTGGGAATTGAACCCAGGTCCTCTGGGAGAGCTATCAGTGCTCTTAATGGCTGAGCCATCTCTCTAGCCTTTACAGTTTATTTCTTAAGATAACTCCCTACAGTCCAAAAATCAGGAATTATTTTTCATGCTTTTAGCAAATACCCCGTGCACCTACCTGTAATCACATGCAGGGAGTAAAGAGCACATGGATTTCCAAGTCTGAAGAGCTGTAGGCTTAAGTTTTAACTCAGAGCTCTGTGGTTTGTACAGCCTTGAACAAATCACTTAAACCCCTTAAACCTCAGAGGATTACCAAGAGAGAAATATGCGGTACCCTGTTAAAGTGCCAAATAAAGTGGCTATTCACAGACTACTTATGGAGGGGATTATGCCCAGATTTCTTTCTACTACTCTGCTTACCTTCCAGCACTTTCTGTGTTTCTCTCCTCTTGGGCCTTGAAGTATCTGATCAATTCAGGGAGAGGTGGAGGGACGCTTATCCAAAATGAAGGTGGCATTCCCATCACCCTGACTGCATGGCTGCATGGCTGTATGGCTATATGGCTACATGATTGTATGGCTGCATGGCTGTAATCTGTCTGTTGGGACAGATTCCTCCTAGGGTCAATTGTGAAGTAGAGCCAAAGCCTTCTTCCCTTCAGCCTTGTCTCACCTGTTCATCTTGCTGCATATATATCTTCTTGATCCGAACTTACCATTCAATTGCCAAGGCCCTATCTTTGGCACCTTCAACAAGGGCTTTTGTTATTTAGACCCTTCTTCCTCTGACCATGATGTCTACTACACTGCTCATCAGTGCAAACAGTACTGATGTAGTTTAGGAAGGAAAGGGCTGCAAGCAGACCCAATTTAAAGCAGGAGATATAAATACAAGGGCTAATATTTACAACAAATCATCCCAGAAACACTTTATATTATAGTGCTCATAGTATATGTCATTTGCAATATGCTCTTTGGTCATTTATAAAATTTATCTTATGCATTATAATAGTTGCTAGATTTCCATAAAATCATGTAAAATGTCATTTTGGTAGTTATGTTTCACAGGTTTAGTAAAACATGTCTTTGTCATTGGGCATCATGTTAGTTTGCTATGGCTGGGTTTAACCAAGTACCACTAAACCTCTGTTGCTTAAAGACAAACACAAGTTTATTAATTTATTGGTAGAGATGTCTTCAGTCTAAAATCTGTAGGGGAATTCCTCATCTTCCTGGCTTCTGGTGGCTTGTTGGCAAATTTTGGCATTTGTTGGGTTACTTTGATCCTTAGTCATCACAAGGGTGTTGGTTAGAATGAGAAAGACCCCCATAGGCTCATATCTATGGACTTGAACACTTGGTCCCCAGCTGGGGTAGGATTAGGAGGTGTTGTGGAAGGCATTGGAGTTTCCCAGTGCACACTCTCTGCTTCCTGTTTGTTGATCCTGAAGTGAGCTCCCAGCTGCTGCTCCAGTACCATGCCTGCCTGCTGCCACCACACTTTCTGCCATGCTAGCGACAGACTCCTCTTCTTCAGGAACAGCAAGCCCCAAAGGAAGCCTTCCTTTTTGCCTTGGCCATGGTGCTTAAGCTCAGCAATAGAAAAGTAACATAGCGCTTTCTCCCAGGGTTTCTTGATGTAATCTTCCCTCGTACAATTATATAATTATCAACTTCTTTTACATAAAGAAAGCGCACACTGGATTACGACCACCCTCCTCGGTGATTTCATCTGGACAATATTTTGGTTTCACCATCTGTGATTATTGAGAGTTTTGCTGGGTATAGCAGCCTGGGCTGGCATTTGTGTTCTCTTAGAGTCGGTATGAGATCTGCCCAGGATCTTCTAGCTTTCATAGTCTCTGGTGAGAAGTCTGGTGTAATTCTGATAGGTCTGCCTTTATACGTTACTTGCCCCTTTTCCCTTACTGCTCTTAATATTCTTTCCTTATTTTGTGTATTTGGTGTTTTGACTATAAAGTGACAGGAGGAATTTCTTTTCTGGTCCAGTCTATTTGGCGTTCTGTAGGCTTCTTGTATATTTATGTTCATCTCTTTCTTTAGGTTAGGGAAGTTCTCTTCTATAATTTTGTTGAAGATATTTACTGGTCCTTTAAGTTGGGAATCTTCACTCTCTTCTATACCTATTATCCTCAGGTTCTGTCTTCTCATTGCATCCTGGATATCTTGGATGTTTTGGTTTAGGAGCTTTTTGGATTTTGTGTTTTCTTTGATTGTTGTGTCCATGTTTTCTATGGTATCTTCCACACCTGAGATTCTCTTCCATCTCTTGTATTCTGTTGGAGATGCTTGCATCTATGACTCCTGATTTCTTTCCTATGTTCTCTAACTCCAGGGTTGTCTCCCTTTATGATTTCTTTATTGTTTCTATTTCTGTTTTAAATTCCTGAATGGGTTTGTTCATTTGTTTGATTGTGTTTTCCTGTAATTCTGCCCATTTGATTGTGTTTTCCTGTAATTCTTTAAGGGATTTGTGTGTCCTCTTTAAGGGTTTCCAGTTGTTTACCCATGTTCTCTTGTATTTCTTTAAGGAAGTTATTTATTTACTTCTTAAAATCTTCTATCATCCTCTTGATATGTGATTTTAAGTCTGAGTCTTCCTTTTCTGGTGTGTTGGGGTATCCAGGGCTGTATGTGGTGGGAGAGCTGGGTTCTGATGAAGCCAAGTAGTCTTGGTTTCTGTTCCTTGTGTTCTTGCCCTTGCCTTTTGCCATCTGATTATCTCTGGTATTAGCTGGTCTTGCTGTCTCTGACTGTGGCTTATCCCTCCTGCAAGCCTAGGTGTCAGTACTCCTTGGAGACCAGTTCTCTCTGAGAGGAATTTGGGTTTGAAGAGTTGTGGTGCAGGGTCAGCTCTGGGGTGCAGACAGAAACAGGAAGGATCTAATCCCCAGCTGACCCTTGTTTCCTGTGTCCTGATGGCTCTGCAAGGGTCCCTCTTGGTCCAGTGAATTTGAAAAGAACTGGTGGTCTTGCCTGTGCTTAAAGGTGTGTCAGCACTCCTGGTATACCAGCTCTCTCCTGGCACTATTTGAGTATTGAGCCCTGTGTCACAGGATCTGCTCTCCAGCCACTGAAAGAAACCATATCCTCAGTCCCTGTGACCTGGGAATTCCAGGTGGGACCCTCTGATCAGTCAGTCTTGTCCCTACTCCTGGGAGGCTAGCTTTCTCCCAGCGCTATTTGGTTATGGAGCCCTGGTGGCCCAGGCAGAGGACTCCTGCCACAGATGTAAACCGGAAGTCTCCTACCTCCGGGCTGTTCCTCAGTCCCTGCATCTGGAGTCCTCCTGTTGCTGGCTTTTCCACACACGTGGGCAGCTCGCTTTCTCCTGGCACTGTTTGGCTATGGAGGCCTGTTGGCCCAGGCAGAGGTCTCCCGCCACAGTTGGACACCGGCAACCGGCGGCTCTTACCTCCCGGCTGTTCCTCAGTCCCTGCGTCTGGCCTGGACAATAATCTGTAAGGATCCTATTTCTTTTGTCGATTCCTTCTTTTAGTTTCCTCTTTTTTTCCTTTCGTCTGTATTTGGTGTGTGTTTATGCACATGCTGTGTGTGTGTGTGTGTGTGTGTGTGTGTACCAGAGGTCAACATCAGGTGCCCCAAGGATGCTTGGTTTTTCTGTGGGTGCTGGGGATTGAACTTAGGCCATCATGCTTATGCAAGCTCTTTACCAACTGAGCCATCTTCCAGTCCCTTTGTCTGGAAAGATCCTATTTCTAAGTAAGATCATATCTGAGGTGCCGGGGGTTAAGGCTTAGTCTTTCTTTGCAACCACGATTTAATTCAGAAGAGACATTTAGTTATTTTTGTTGTTGGAAACGGTGGTATCATAGGTGCACATGCTCTAGGTATCCATGGGTATGTCACTAATGCTAAAATTAACAAGCAATAAAAAAGGTGTTGGAAATAAACTTTCTCAATTTGGATATAGAAATAAGATAGAGACTGGACAGAGCCTAACAGACTGTCATGGACATTGTCCAAGAAATAACAATGCTTCATGGGCAAAATAAATACTTAAACTGGAAATTTTTAACTAAACATTGGTCCTTTTTGAGAGATTTTTCCAAGAAATACATTGCCTTGCTCTATGCTAAAGCTTTTAAAGATGTTTTCCATGGAAGATAACTCATACCCCCTCCCCTTCTTTTTTAATTTCATTTCTTAATGCATTAAGTCACCAAAGGCATCCAGAAGAAAGAAACTTCTGCTTCGGCAAGATTGATTAGAGAAAAAGGATCCTTAGACTCTGGGGCAGGAGAGTTCCTTGGCTCCCAATTCATTTCCAACTCTAACAAGCACACCCAGAGCCCACTTACTTGCTTCTCACTCAAAGCCTGAGTCTTCCTGTGTGTTTCTCTCCTGGATTTCTAGTTGGACCCCAGCCATCTGGTTGTCTTTCTCATGGTTTAGCCTTATGCAAAGCTAGAATCCAGGTACTCCTGGTCCTCTGGGGAGGCCTGCAGTTTCCTGGCAAACCTTGTCACGAAGTTCTTCAGTAGGTGCTGGCTTGTCCAAGCCTGAGTT
Organism: Rhynchomys soricoides; assembly: GCA_019843965.1. Classification (NCBI taxonomy): domain Eukaryota; kingdom Metazoa; phylum Chordata; class Mammalia; order Rodentia; family Muridae; genus Rhynchomys; species Rhynchomys soricoides. Next base: position 2,076,291 of record JADRCH010000029.1, on the reverse strand, counting down.
TCCCAGTTGTATATTTCAGTTCCCCTGTGTTCCCTTTGGCAAATGGTTCTTCTTTCCCAGTAGTCTTAGTTTCAAAAGAGAGAATTAGCATTGTTCTCTTCTAATGTGCCAGGCATTGTGTCATAGTTCTTATAGACTGCTGGTATAATACTTCACCCTGGAAGACATCTTGTAATTCCCGATTACAATTGAGAACATGAGACTCAGGGAAATTAATAATTACTGTCTGAGGACCCCAAATGAATGAGTTGGCACAGCCACCATTTGAACATAAATATCCCCCTGCTCAAGCTCTTTCTAGCAAAATATAATCTCTCCCAAAACAGTCCATGAGCTTCTCTGTAACAGGCCCTCCTAAAGGAGACTTGGAGATATTGGGGGGCTGGTGTGGATTTGAGCCATCACTTGGCAAATCAAGATGGATCTGGAGTAGAGATCTCCTCTAGGTTGACGTTTGGCTTCAGAGGTGTGGTGGTTTGAATGGCCTCCAGTAGGTTCATATGTTTGAATGCCTGATCTCCTGTGAGTAGAACTGTTTGAGAAAGATTAGAAGGTATGGCCTTTTGGAGTAGGTGCAGTCTTGTTGAAGGAAGTGTGTCACTATGGGTGGTGGTCTTTGAGGTTTCAAAAGTCATACCAGGCCCCGTGTCGTTCTCTGTCTGTCTGCTGTCTGTGGCGCAACATATAACGTTTTCAGCAACTTCTCCAGCACCATGCCTGCCTGTCTGCTACCACACTCCCCATCATGATGCCCGTGGACAACTGAAGCTGTAAGCAACCCTCAGTTAAATACTCTTTTTTCTAAGAGTTGCCTCAGTGAGGGTCCCTCTTCTCAGCAGTAGTATTGTAACTAAGACAAGATGTTTGACAGATCTGGTAATGCATTTGTTTGTTACACTGAGGGGATGTGACAGTGGCATCCAAGACAGAGCTATGGATGCTGATGAACATCACACATCACACACTTCACACATTGCTGTCAGATGGAGAAGAAGATACTGTTATGGAATCACACTTTTCATTAAAACCAGACTTGGAATGAAACGGATACTTACTTTTTTTTAAAAAAAAAAATCAGTTATTTACGTGTGTGTGTGTGTGTGTGTGTGTGTGTGTGTATGTGTGTGTGTGTGTGTGTGTGTGTGTGTGTGTGTGTATTTGAGTGCATGCGTCTATGCTGCCGGTGTTTGTTTAGAGGTCAGAAGACAACTTGCCTGAGTTTGTTCTCCCTTTCTACCGTGTGAGTCCCAGGATTTGAACTTAGGTCATCAGGCTTGGCAGCAAGTGTGCTCTTAGCTGCATCTCTCTAATCCAAATTTCTTTTAAAATGACACACAATAAAGGATTGTCCCTGCCTCCAAAAGTGCTTGCTCTAAGATGTTCCTAGTGCTGAGGCTGAAGGACCCTGGTTTGAAGGATTGGCTTCGCCCCTTGACTTTTCTAAAGAGCTCTGAACTTGGGTTTGTAACTTTGCTTCTTGATGCTGTAGTGTTTTAAACTGATTCATAAATTCTAAGATACTAGAGTCCATTAAAGAAGAAAAAGATTCAACTAAAAGAAGTGGGGTGATTTTTCTCTTCACCAAGTATGAGAAAGTATTAAACTGTATTAGAGTTGAGAGTAAAAAATTCAATTCATGTTTAAGCAAGTTGATAGGACCTATTATTGTTGTTACTATTATTATTATTATTATTATTATTATTATTATTATTATTATTATTAATTTTGCCCACGACATTCCTGGGACAGTTTTCCTTTCTTCCCAACTGGCTGCTTCAGCTCACCTGTTTCTGCTCTGCTCAGTGTGGCTGCCAGCCCCACACGATAGGCATCTTTGAAAATAATCTGTGTTCACCATTCTGTTAACAATCTATACCATTGGAAGGGTCTTAAAGATTGTACTAAAACATGCTAAGGGTTTTTAAAAAACTGTTTAAATGAGTTGGATTCTGTTAAAAGTGTGACTATATCCATCAGTTACTTCAAATATTTGATGCAAAATTTGACTTTTCCAGGGTTGAGATATAGGCCTCAGAAGACCATCAAAGGAGACTCACAGAGTTTCTGCATGTATGAAATCTTAAGTTAGTTTGGAATCATGCTTGCTGACTTTCATGGTAAGAATAATGTATAGCATGTGGGTTATAACCAAACATTTTAAAATAATTCTCAAAATCTGGGTGTGGCAGCACACACATTTTAATCTCATCACTCAGGAGACCAAGGCAGGCATATCTCTGTGAGTTCCAGGCCAATCAGGACTATAAAGTCAGAGCCTCTGTGTCTGTCACTGTCCCTCTCACACACATGCACACACACTGTCTATCTTATGTTCTTTCCATAAAACTCGCATAGAATGGAAAGTCAGTAATATTTTGCTAATTAAAACCCACCTACTTACTTTTTGCTTACAACAGATGATAGAAATTGGCTCTCCTCTAAGAATAATAAATAAGAAACACTAGGTAATATTTGCCAATGCTGCATCAAGAAAAAATAGCAATAGGATTTAGTAAAATAAGAAAATTAGCTTTTGGTCTGACAGCAAGTAGCCCAATTAAATCACTCACCTGCCAGTCAGCACCAATATCAGTTTACATAGGAAAAAATCGTCTCCAATAGCTTTGGGTTTTTTCTTTGTTTGTTTGTTTTAGGAGTGGGTCTGCTGTTTCGTAAGAAATGAAAGTGCAGAGCACAGGCTTACAAAAGGCTGGATGGTACACTATTCTATTCTAGATGGCACACTATATTCTACTCTAGATGGCACACTATTCTGTTCTAGATGGCACACTATTCTGTTCTAGATGGCACACTATTCTGTTCTAGATGGCACACTATATTCTATTCTAGATTGCACACTATTCTGTTCTAGATGGCACACTATTCTGCAGTATTTAATTGGCATCATCCTTTCTTTAATGGGGCTAAGGTCAAAAGTTGTTGCCAAGTGATCATTATTTAAAGCAACAGTGTTCAGCATCCTCGTCCTGAGCCAGCAATGTCTCTGTCAGGAGAAATCAGCTGTGGTAGGTTTTCTTGTTACTAATCTGAGGATCACGAAGAACGGCCCAGAGAGACTGGCAGTTCAGCAGAAAGAGTCCTTACTAACAAGGCAAGATCAAAAGGCTCCTGTCTGTGAAATAAAAGGAAAGCTAAGTAAGTCTGATCTTGAGAAGGTTGGTGGCTTTGAAGTTGGAGATAACCAATCACAAACCTTCGCTCTCCCATGATTGTTACGTGACCTTAGAAAAAAGTCCTGAAGTTGTCTTTTCTTTATTCTCTTTTTGTTTTCTTTTCTGATTCAGGTTTCTTATCTATGTGATGATGTATAGATGAAACATAATATATAAAAGGTCTAGCTTAAAATAGATGGTCAGTAAGTGGAAGTGTTCTCTTTCCAAGGTACCTGTTCATATGTCTCCCCATTGAAGTGGGGGGGGGGGCTTGTAGAGTATCATCCAGACACATGTGGTGGGTGTCATAGGAGATGTAAGCCAAGTACTCTGTGAAAGGTGCTAGATATTCTTTAAAGGGTGCTCATCACTCCAACCCAGAAGGCCCGGGAGAGAGAATTTCTCTCCCTAACTCATTTAAAGTGTCCTGTTTTATTGGAATCCCTCCACCCAGCATCAGGAATGTGCATGAGCTCCTACAGCCTAACACAGAAACATGGTACAGTCCTTCTTGCTCTGATGCGTGAGTGTGTACATGTGTGCATGCCCCCTCCTGTGTGTGTGCATGCGTGCACGCGTGCGCATACACACACACACACACACACACACACACACACACACACACTGGCTTACAAAGCCCTTCCCTAGGCTTACTTGCATAGAGCTTGGTCCTGGGATGAATGAATGAATGAAATCAGTGAGCACTGGAGCTGTGCTAAGGACAGCACACTTTGGAAATTCCAAGGGGAAAAGTACATTCTGAGAAGTAAACACCAACATCCAGCTTTTACTCCTTGGTTCAATCTCTGTTTTCAGTAAAACTGAACCTGACATATTTTGTCATCTGCTCTGGGCAACTGATTAAGTGACCATTGTAATGACAGATTATTTTCCTTTGGACTCAAGCCCTTGACATTGAGTAGGCTAAAGCACATTGCACAAAAATTTCACCAGAATCTTCCCTCCAGGGAAGAGGCAGAGAGCATCCAGCCCTGCCCGCTGGCTCATTCTCCTGTGTCAGGACCTGTGTGGGTTGAAATAGTCAGGGTTCAGACCTAGCTTTCTCAGCTCAACCTAACACAAGAATTCAAATACCCAAACAAGCGTAGCTGCTTGCTTCCCATGAACCATTACTATGGGCATGTTTGTTTTTGACCAGGTAGAAGCTAGCTGACCAGTGTATCACATTAAAGGCTTCCGAGCCACCAACCAGGTGGTTAGCAGGACACTACGCAGAGCTGGCTTCCATAGAAGCACATTGCTGTTTCCATGGTCCAGATGTTATCTTAGATATTTTGTCATGGCTTTACTTTGGTCAACATTTTCAAGAATAAGATTAGAAAAAGGTAACTGTGGTATAAACCAGTCAACTCTGAACTAAGGGTTAAGCTTCTGGCTTCTTGCTTGTACAAAGATCATTTGTGTAAGACCCTGGTGGTCTGTTTTTGTAACATGTAACATGTTCGAAACTTAGAAATTTGCGTGTGATTTTTGTTTTGAAAAAGATATTTACTCTCAATCCTACCTCAGGTTCCAGAAAAACTCAAATATGCCATGATTAAGAACAACTGGGGGGTTGTTTGGGGAGGGGGCAGGCTTTTTCTGTGTAGCCATGGCTGTGCAGGAATTTACTCTGTAGAGCATGCTGGCCTTGAACTCAGAGATTAACCTGCTTCTGCCTCCTGAGTCTTGAGTTAAAGGCTTGCACCACCACCATCCAGCTTGGTCATTCAAATTCTGATTTCACACAGAAAGAACATCTAAGAATATTCCTCATATCAGAAATGACTCATTCATAAGTCATGTCACATCACCCTGGTGCAAGAGTGTGTCTCTCAGCTTCCCTTGCTGTTAAGTGTGGCTATGTGACAAAATTTGGTCCAATAGGCTGTAAGCTGGAGTGAGAACACACAGATTCTAGATTGAATCTTGCCACTTGTTCTCAGTTTCCCTCTTCCTCTTTCCTGCTGGCTGGGAAAGGTTGAGCACTTAAAGCCTCTGCTGGTGGTGGCACTGCCCTGCTGTCCCACCATTCACTGAAGACTTATAGGCAGGAAAAGAAGTCACCCAAACCCGAGAGTCTCTTAGTTATGATAATTTATACTGTACTAATGAAGTTTTTCCCTCCTTTCCCATATCAAAGAAAACAACTGAAATGAACTCAGTGAAGAGTTTGTCTCTGTAATTACTCTAAATATACAATGCCTAAAAGTGAATTTGTCCAGGATTGTCAAAGCATGAGGAATATCTGCATTGTAGATTCTCTCCAGCTCTGTCAACTTAATACTGGAAAGAACACTGCAAAAAGCTAACAATAAGGGTCAGACTGTTTATAGACACTGGTAGATGCTCTTTCCTTCTTTGGTTCTCAGTATTCTTGTCTGTAATAGGAATGATTATCCCCCTGCCAAGGGTTTTGGGAAGTTCAAATGAGTCTGCATAGAAGAGACTAGTCAAGTTTTAAGTTAATTAGTCTATATATTTATAATTTTAATTTAAAATTCATTGTTTAGATAAACTGTCTAACTCAATACTAATAAGAACCTGATAATTTTATATGAGGGTAAGAGATTATCTCAAAATGCTTAGATCCTCCTAGAACAATGTAAACACACAATCCATGCTAGAGCACTATTAGAAAGTTAGTAAATGTTCAATAGATGATGGCTTTGTTTCTTGCAAAAAATGTGTTATTACTAATAACACACACCAGGTATTTTAAAAGGTAAGCACCATACAGACGTGAGCATTGCCATTGTTGAGTATACTCTGAAAAAATGGGAAGAAACTCCATTGGTAGATGTTCCCCAAGGAGGATCTCCAGGATAGAATCTTGGAACATAATGGACATGAGGAAGATGGTCACACAGGGCATCCCTATTGACCTTGTCTTTGCTTTCCACCCCAGGTCCCGATTGCCTCAAAGCAGACCCAAGCTGCGCCAATAAGACCCTTATCCTGAGAGATGAAGATTGGTAAGCTGTGTCTGAAGGGAAGGCCTGGGCTTTACCTGAGTGCTTCCCCCTCCTCTGTTTTCCTCATAGCCTACATGCAGTGCCTGAGTCTGTTTCTCTAGCTCACACCGAAGAACCTTGGCTGACATCACAGGAATCAGGCTCTCACATGCATCCCCCTCATGCTTCGGAGATATGATAGGTACAGGGGGTTATTTTTAAAAGGTAGGGAGACGATATATAAATACACATAAAACTACACAATAAAATTACAGTGTTCGAAAGTGTATTCTATTTCCTACAAATTATCGATTTCCTGATGCAAACTAAGAAAAAAATGTGAAAACCAATTAGGAATGGTTTTCTTATTAAATTATAAAACTATCTGGGTCATAAAAGAACCGCATTAAAGCTGAATTAGTGCGTTTCACAAACAGAAAACATACGAACAGGTTACCCAAAGCACCCCGTTTCATGAGATCTTTAATTAAGACCACCGTTTTGGCAACTCTTGACCCAATAGTAACAAAGTAGGAGCTTGTGGAATCTCACTGCACTGCTAAGAAAGGAGGCTGGCGAGCTGCAGGCCTCCCTCGGGTGCTTTATCACTAATGTACCAAATGTGCTAATTACAAGGCTCTTTTCTCTTTGAGGAAGTCCCAGGGCACAGGCTCCTGAGAACTGTATCCTTCTGCCGCTTGTAAAACTGCTATCAAGTGTGGTTTGAAACATAAACAATTACGTGGATAATATATGTGGCCATAGACTATTGTAAAAATGGAAATTATGCTTACCTTTGCTTACCTTCAGTGAAATAAAATGGAATGTGTCCTTTGGCCTGGTCACTCTTTATTTTAGTCACCTTGCCTTAAAGAAATCTCTCCCAACCATAATAAAAACCCCATTGATCCTTTCTTTGGAGACATTCATAACCGGATCTTTGATGAAATGCCCCATAATGGTTCTAAATGAGGTGTATTGAACTGTTTGTCAATTCATCGCAGGAACAGTGGCATTGCCAATATTAAACACGAGGTAAACAGTTCTGAAAAGTGTTACAGAGGCAGTGTAATCTCTGCCTCTCATAGCTGTGCCTTTGTATTTTGAATCCTTAAATATAGTCTGGAAATATTCAATGCCATATTAAATAATGGAAGCAAAAATGCCATTCTGTGTGAAGTGCAGCTAACAAGTTTAGCCTTCTGTGAAGAGTACAGCTGCCTGTCGGAGCACCTTGGACAACACATCCATCCATCCATCCATCCATTTACTCATTCATTTATTTCTGCATTTATTCAGCTGCTGTTTATTAAATGCCTGTGGGGCACCATCAGGTAAGTGTACCTATGAATGCCCAAGTCAAGAACACCAGAAATAAGTCTGTGTTTTCTTGGATCTGTGGTAGAAACCTGATCAGAGTTGTCTCTGAGTGTCTTCTGCTTTTCAGGGCCATGAATGACCTTACTGTCATCTTACCAGAAAAGGTAGAGGAGAGGTAGGAGACATCCCTCTTTAGGTTAGAACATAGCTTTGTTTCTAAATAGTGCACTGTGCTCCAGTGAGCACTGCCCTAGGTATGGAGTATGCTCAGAGCTTCCCCCTAGTTGCTGCTAAGACGGCTGGGCTCATGTTAAATAAATAAGTCCTTGCTGCTGTAGATGCTGAAGGACTTTACAGATGGCATTTCACGACAAGAGATTCTATCTAGACCAATGCCCACAGTAGGGGCCTGGAGGGAACTTACATTTAGCTTCTAGTGTCTTCTGGCCACCTCTCAGCCCACACTTTTATCTCCTTGAAATGATTCACAGGCTTGCGAGCCTCGCTGCTTGTTTTTATTATTTTTTTTTTCAAGTAAGCACATCCCAAACCTATCCACTCAATTTGATAAAAATCTGTCTAGCCATTTGGGTATGATGTGGTGACAGAAAAAAGACAGGAACTTAACGTCAGATTTATGGGACCAAAATAAGGCATGGTAGAATGATACAGAGAATTCCCGCAGGTTCAAAATGAGTTCAAGTGTGTGGTCACAAGGCTCTTTCCCTTTTGATGTACACTCAGGAATTCCGATGCTGTGAATTTCATAACATCGGCCTGGCTCCCAGAGCCTCCTTCAGTACCCCTCCCCCACTCCACACCAGATGGGATCCGAGAGGGCAATAGGAGAGGCCTCAAATACCCACTTGGTTTGTCTTTTGCCTGTCTGTCCCCACAGCGTGGTCTGGTTGCATGAAAGCTACATTCCGAAGGATTGATACCCTGCAATTAAGAGAGATACGTCGTCTGTGACTAATTGTGACATTGTCACATACTTTTTTTTTTTTTAAATTTCTGAGAAACCATTAGATAACTTTTTGTGAAAATAAAAACAGGATTTGAAGAAAAATCTCCTTCTTAACTATCTCCAGGAGCATTCTTGAGATTTAAAGTTGTGATTACATGTGAAAAAGTCTGACCATACTCTGAATTATTAATTAATATTGATGTCCCATCAATCAGGGCAGTGCATTTATAGTTAGTTGTAAGGTAGAGCCAGGCAGCCTAATTGGCACTCTGGAAGCAAGGATGCTCAGACAGGACATACAGGCACATGTGCCCTCTAGACAGCATTCATCCCAGTGACCCTAGATAGCTTGTCTTCCCAGCTCTATTCTGTAAGAAGAAGAGGAAGACCACTGCAGAAGCAAGGAGGACCCCTTACCTATGGCTGTGACACTAACCTGCCAAGGCAGAGACATGTAAGGCAATAGCCACCATTTACCATCATCTGATTCTTGGTTTGGTAGTTTGTACTGGGTTCAGTTAGCTGCCTCTTCTGTTTGTGCTGTTTGAGGTGCCTGGTGCAGCAACCACTAGTGGGCAGGTATGTTGGGGCGGTGAAGGCTGGCCTCATTCACATGTGACAAGATTTCTGGGGTGGCTTCATGTTCATCTCCTCCTTCTGTTTGAGTTCTCATAACCCCAAAATGCTGCTCTGGGGTTCGACGGTGCTGGTGATTTCAACATGGGTGAACATGGAAGTTTCAAGACTGGTAGTGTCCTAGGCTTGTTCAGATCTGCCACATGGTCTAGGTCAACGTGAATCTACATCCATAGTCCTAATTCCAGGAGAAGGAATATAGATGCTATTTCTTAGGTCTCTGAGAGAAGTTGCAAATAGTGTGTGGCCTTGCTTCATCTGGAGACTTGGACTGTGAGGACTCTTCTTTGGGGAAAGCAAATGCTCCTGCTAGGGATGGAGAGGTGGACTGAGCCCAGGCAATGGTCTGTCTTTTGACCCCAGCATGCAGAAAGCTGCTGTCCATAGACAGAAGGATGTTTTCAGATTCTGGTTTGATATTACTCCCAAACCTCTACCTCAGCTGTTTTCTTACACTTGGAAGCTAGAATTACTTCTTTAGTGTGGCTCCTAACAGTTCTCAGGGTTTTCCTATCAATAAGGCCTTGTTCCTGACATTTCCATCATCTATTATGCTTCTGTGTTTTGACTCAGTGAAAAGTCCTGTTTGGAAGAGATCAACAAGATGCATAGACCCATCTCCTGTCCTCTCTTTATTCTGATCCACTGGGTAAAAAGGATGAGTGGTTTACATGGCTTCTCCCAGGACATCCTCATCTAGGTTATGAGATCTCCTTGAGTTTTTCTGTGGTATTCACGGTGTCCTTAGTATGCTCTACACACCATACGGAGGGTAGTCTCTTGATTCTCCTCCACAGATCAATAGTTCCCTGAAGGCAAAAAACAAACAAACAAACAAACAAACTAACTAACAAACAACAACAACAAAAACCCATGCCTCATCCGCTATGGCTCTTAGCCCAGTGTAGACACACACTATAACCTCAAAACGTGAAGACTTGGAATGTATAATAAATTCTCTGAGATTTACCTTTCAATCATTTTGATAAAAAATTTTTTCAATTGCCTTTGAGAGACTCTGAGATGTATGAATACAAGACCACCTACCAGAGAGCAGTTTCCAGGACTGTTAGGAGGTCCTTGGAGAATTCTGGAACCCCTCACATTTCCAATGCAATCAAGGCCTACATTTACACGCACCAATTTTGGAATACTATGGTTCTCATCAGTGTACATTTCTGTTGGACTGCTCAAGAAGTGTGTGTGTGTGTGTTGGGGGGAGGCTGTTAAAGTCTCACTTGAAACTTGACTATACGGCCACAGAAACCCCAAGAATGGCGCAGTAGAACTTCCTGGTGGACTTTACATATTTGTGGTGATCTGAGGAAATGGCGCCCACCTCAGGCAGTAATTAGCCCCATCGCTCTCTGAAGCCAGCTGGCAGCCTTTCCTTCATGCTGCCTCTGCTCCAGGAGGTTCAGTGAGTGGGCGAGAGCCCAGTGGGAAGAAGCCATGAACTGGGATGTGAAAAGGGGAAGAAAGGGGCTAACCTACTCCCCTTGCTGTTGCCCAGAGCCTGGTCCATCTGAGCCTCCCCTTACCACTTCTTTGTTCCCTGGGTCTGTCAAGGGCACTCTTTATAGCTTCTCTTGCACACATTAAAGAACGTTTGCTCTAGAGGTGGAATATCGAACTTGAAGCTCTGTAAACCTGGCAAATTTCAGTCCATAACCGATTTTCTAATAGCGCACTTAATCTTTGTTTTCCTTTCACCCCCTCCTCCCCAGATCGATATTGATCATCAAATGCTTCTGTGTCTCTCAAGAAAGAGTTGAACTTGCTTCTTGTTTGACCTCACTTGGAGGTGTGGGGCGCGTGTTGAGAAGATTTTGCTCTTAGGATACCACAGACTAAGTCCCTTCATAAAATGGGTCTAAATGAGACTGAAGCAAGAATCGCCATCTTCCATCCCGATCCACACAGAGCTAATCTTTCAAAGACCTCATCCAGACCATAACCCTGTGAAGTAGATTCTCCTAGAATTATCCTGAGATGAAGAAAAAGAGCTGAGTGTGAGCAAACTAGTTCAGCAATGTTTATATGCAGTGGTCAAGAGGGTTGGAAATACTTGAATTCGGGTGCTCACTGCCTTTATAAATGGGTGTTGAGAGTCAGTATATACACACCCAGCAATCTTCTCTCACTACCAATTTTTGTTGAGCATCTATTATGTACCAGAGACATTTTATATACTAGCTGAATTTGGATACTACTGCTACTAGTATGTACACACAGACACACACAGACACATAGACACACACACACACACACACACACACACACACACACACACAGGGGGAGGGGGAATACAGCCTGGTGAAGTATTTTGGATTTAAGATTTAAGCTTCAGACTTCCTGGGTTCAAATTCTGCTAAAGCTCAGAGGACTTAAATTTTCAGAGTGCCCAGGACAGTGAGAGAAACCACTGGGGTTTTATGAGAGTTTGATTAATAATTCAATTAGCTTTTCAAATGTTCCTGAAATAGTGTAGAGTGAAACCTTGTGGGCAGCAAGAGCTAGCTGTGCAATAACCAACCCAGCAAGAAAATCTTTACAAGAAAATGAAAAAAAAATACCTATCAAATTAAAAAATCCATAACAAGTTTTAAATGAGAACACTGCCCAAATGTGTCTACTGAACTGTGAAGCATAAATGCAGTGAGCTAAACTGTCTAATTGTATTTGAAGGAAAAAAATACATAAGTTATTTAAAATATGTAGTTAGGTGCAGTTGTGCCTGCCTGTCATCCCAGTATTGGGGAGTCTGAGGCAAGAGATTTCAATAAAGCGCTTGTGAACCTCATATTACTGATTCTGGGTTTGAGAGCACTATTCTGTATGTCCCTAAAGCATTTGTTTTCAAGATGTTTTAGGTCTCTATAAAATGTGACTAATTGTTCTGGATAATGAGTGGGCTACTTGTTTTAATTTTTTATTCACAGGCTGGAGAAAATAGGGTCTTTTCCGCATGTACCTACACTGTCAAAGTAACACTGTTCATTCTTGAGAAGTTGGGTAACAGAGGGCCACTTTAATACTGATGCCTATGTGCATGCGCAAGTGCACGGTTGCCTTTTCAGCTGGCTGCGAAAGCAAGCAAGGCCATCTTTTAACTTTTGTGGGTGTGCATTCAACCTCTGTCACAATCTACATTTAATTTCATTGGCTGTCTTTTTTTTCTTCAGATTTTGCTTTCAATCCTTGCCTTAAGAGCTGCCTCCCATCAAAATGTTCATTTTCATTAGAGATGGGAGGAAGATTTCTCGGAGGGGAGTGTCTGCTTTGAAGGAAGAAGCAGAGGGTTAGAGAAATCAAAATGCCAATTATGTGTAAGGTCGGCTGGTGAGGAGCAACGCTATAAAGGCCACGGAGTTTACTGCAAAAGGTTGCCCCCTGCTGGAAGCTCCTTCAACTGCGTCTCCTCGAGGCTCAGCTCAGCTCAGCTCCGTAAACTAAAGCAGCTGCCTTTCCCAGTGCCAACACAGATTCTCTGCAGATGTTTCCTTATGACCCATCCAAATGTTTGCTAAATATCATGTTAATTTTCCCCAAACATCCTGGATCTAGTTCTTTTATGTGTAACCCGACTCAAGGTCTTAAAATAGATGACAGCAAAAACTTTTTAAAATGTACCACAAAGGTACAATTGTCATGGATATCAATACACTCCCCCTGCAGTAGGACTCCAATCTTAAAGGGCATTCCAGCTATTAAGGCAAAGGATTTCAATGAATCACCATCAGTAGGAAGAGAGAATATATATATATAGTGTGTGTGTGTGTGTGTGTGTGTGTGTGTGCAGATACATGTGGCCTCAGTCACCCTCCTTCTATTCCCCAGGAAGGCGCCCCCCTGCCCTCAAGCAGGACTTCCGTGCAATTGGATGGAGGCAAAATTGCTGTTGTCAGCGTCCCTTTGTGGGTGAAGGCTGACTGTCCTCTGGTGCTGGCCAGTACAGGCTTCATTTGATAAGGGAATTCACACTCTTCCAAAGACTGTTTGCCAAGTAAAATGAGGTTCTTGAACCGAAGGAAAAAAAATTCCTACTGCAAAAAGAAGGATTTCTTCCTGGTAAAATAGTTGTTGTTTGGGGAAACGGTGTAACCCACCCATCAAATCACACACCAGGATTCCCCTTGGAGAGAGGATCGGTTGCCATGGTAACTAAACCTCCAGCAGTTTCCCTCAAGACAGTGGAGACTGGTTCTGAAATCAGGAGATGGCGGAAGTCCACCAAGAGGCAGAAGTCTACCAAAGAGGCCCCAGGTCCTCACCACACCCACTGGTTCCTAGCAGCATTAGGGAAGCTGCCTAGGGACCAGCTGTGGCTTTGCTCCAGGATACTCAGAGCAGGCAGCTGGGCTGGGAACCCTTTGTGCTAAGGGAGGTCTGCCGAAGACAAGCAGCCTCTGATCATAGGATGTTTCATCAGAGCAGCTGCAAGCCATCAGCTCCTGACTCAGTGCCTTTCTGAGTGTCCACCCTAAGGAACTTTCCAAGCTGTGTGTACTGAACTTTATCGGGAAGGCTTGACTACTGTCAGAGTTCTTTTAAAGGGGAAGGCAGACCCAAAAGCCTTTACATTTTTTCAAAACAACCTTCCATTAGGCTATGCAGGTGCTTTCCTCAGCCCAGCAGTGTTACAGCTGGGAAATTGACTAAAATCCACGGGCGGGAGCCCCATCCCACACCTACCACATAAGAAACCCTAGGTAGGACCAACTCACTGGTGTTTTTGCAAACTTTCTGGGTCTTTTTGATGCACAGTAAAGCCCGAGAACACAGACACAACGAGAAATCTGTGATTTAGTTGTATAGGGCATGTGAGAGGAATAACAGGGGCTGAAATGGTAACTCCAATGACTTCATCCTCCTGAGACCAAAAGCAGGTTCTTGATGTTTATTGCCTGTTGCTTTCCTCCTCTTCTGGGAGTTATCGCGCCTTTAATGTCTTGTTGAATCCGGACAGATAGGAATACTGTTCGAATCGTCAACATCAGTTTATGGAGGGCTACAGTTTGCTTAGTGGTTGGCTTTATAGTGGACTCTCCATCTCCAAAGCCCACTATAGGAAACACTGACTCTCTAGAGAGCTTACTAATGTTCTATACAAGGTATCCAAGCCAGTACTGGGAGGGGAAGGTAGCTTTAACTTCAGTGATAGCCTCCGGGAAACCGTTGTGAGATGCCATGGGATTTTGCACAGAGCACTGTAGTGTTGGTGCTCTTCTCCCAGAAGAAGGCTGCTTTGTCATTATGCAGCTTCACAAGTGCACAGCTTCCCTGGAGTATAAGGACTTGAATAGCACCCACCACCAGTGGAGGCTGAATATCTACTGAACACATCTAACATATGAGTACTTTCACTGACTCTCACCACAATCCCACAGCATACATATTTCATTTAACAGTAAGGATTAAGAGATGATGCTAATGAGAAGTAACTCATCCAAATTCCTAAAGCTAGGGAGTGTTCTCTTCAGCACCCAAGATGGTCTAATTCCAGGGTCCATGGGTAACTACAGCCTCCCTTACATCCTAGTATATGGTGAGCCACCTCCTTCCTAAATCTGCAGAAGTCACTTTGATTTGGTGCTGGGACTTGAACCCAGGGGATTGTATATGCTAGACAAAAACTCTACCACTGAGCTGTGCCCACAGTCTGGCTCCTTCCTCTTTGTACCCCTGTTAATATTGCTGTTGATTTTTTTGTGGACGTTTGCATTGGTGTCTTATTTCATCTTCACCGTAGCCCTTTGAGGGAGATAGTGCTGTCAAGATCTTTCGGCTGCAGTAGAGGAAACTGAGGCTCTAAATAGATAAGTAGCTTGTCTGAAGTCCCATAGTTAGCAATATGGCTGAGCCAACATCCAGACCAGGAAGAACATTCATATTTAATGGGCTCGATTCTGCCACTTAGCATGCAATGGCATGTATCCAAATCTGTGGTTATCAGGTTGTTGATGACAGACTTTTTGAGTTACCACTTGTTTTTTCTTTCATATTCAGAAAAGACTAGGATTTAGAGTTCTTCAAGACAATTATTTGTTTTTCCATTTGCTCGTGTGTGTGTGTGTGTGTGTGTGTGTACACACACGTGTGCTTACGTGTGCATGCATGTGGAGGTCAGGGAACACTTGTGAGAATCAGTTCTTCCTCTGTGCTACATGTTGCTAAATAATAGCTTAATTGATAGGAGTCACGTGCCATGCAATACATCTACCAAAGTGTGCAATTCCGTGGCTTTTGGTGTATTTATGAATGTAAGTGAAATGATGTCTTCCTGGAACCAGTTCTTTCCTTCCACTGTGGGTTCCAGGGATCGAACTCAGGTCATCAGGGCAAGCACCCTTCTTTACTTGCTGAGTCATCTATCAGGTAGCAATCTTTTGGTAGAAGTTTCTACTTCCATTCCCCACTCAGGAGTTGGATTTCTGAGTCAAAACCTCCCATTTGTTGTTGGTGAGCTCATGAGTGGGGCTCAGCCAGAAATTCCATTCCTAAGTGAGAAGCAGAAGAGAAAAATGAACAGTTTGAGGACCTGCCAGAGGATGCTCCAAAGCTGCATGTTTTACATCCTCAGAAGTGAATGAAGATTCCCATTTCTCCACAGCCTGGCCAGCATGTGTGATGTCTGTCTTTTTGATTGTAGCCATCCCTCTAGGTGGAAAGTGGTATCTCATTTGGTTTTGATTTGATGGCTAATCTGGAGAGTTTTGAGCACGGTGGTGACATAGTCTGGCTTGGGTTTCAAAGGAACTGTGTGGTTAAGAATAGACTGGAGTGGAGAGGAGGGAGAGGTCGGGGAACTGATAGGAGGGCATTGTGTTATCCCGGTGGGAAATAAGATGGTGGCAGGAGATACAGTTAGAAAGGATGGAATCCTCACATGGAGGATCTCCTGTGTCAGGAGTGTAAGATCTCCAGGATCAGGAAGACAAAGATCCCATGGCCATCTCCTAAAAACAGAAATAGAACAAACGGGACTCACCGCATTAACAACCAAGTCCTTCCTTATCTGCAATAAGGACAAGAGTAACCTGGGAACCTGTAGTCTATTTGGAAGTGGTCTATACCTGGATGAAGGGTTTGGTGGCATCATAGGGGTGGCACATGGATATGACCTTAGGACTTCTGTCGTGAGGCTTGACCTTGAGACCCTAGCTGGGGAGATGAGTGACTTTATGTACATCATTTGACACCTCTATGGCCCAACTGTCGTCAGAGAAGGAGAACTCATTCCTAACTCTGCCAGGTTATTGTTGGGGAAGTACAGGGAATTTAAGACTTCCCAGTGACTTTTCTCAGAGCTGGGCTCAGCTCAAAGGGGCATCAGAAAGAGAGAAGGGGGCAACATGTTGGTACTTATATTTTCTGGCTCTCAAGTATTTCTTTATTGCAGCCTTTTAGAAAATGTAAAAAATCAAAATGAACAACAATAAACAAATGAAAGCCTTCATTATATATTTTATGTAAATATATAATATAAAAGATCATGTTATGTCTCGAATGGAATAGACTTGAAGTATGTATCAATGGTCTTAGGGACCGTAACAATCAATGGCTTCAGTCTAATTGAGTTCAAAATCCGTAGCCACTATCAAGCCTCTGTAAAAGACAGTTGATCAATCAAATTGTGAGCACAAGAAAGGTAAGGCGATTGACTTCTATGCTGACACGACTCGCTTTTACTGAGCATCCTTCATACTTTGAAGAAACCAAACACACATGTGGTTTCTAAGTAGAAAGGAAGGGGAGATCCATCTCTGCCCACAGGTAAATGGAATGTTTTTCTAACATAGTGGCTATGGAGCTTGCAACTGGAAAACATCTCAAAAACAGTGGATTGCTTGTGTCCTTTGCCTTGGTATTTCCAGTTCGGCTTTAAAATGAAAACGCACAATTTGGTTGCTGTACCGTTTGATATCCATTTGGTTTATTAGATGGCATAGAAGTGTTTGAAAACGTGCATCATCATACAGTTACAAAACTAAGACTGACAGCCCAGGTGAGGAGTGGTGCTGACTGCTTGCAGAGGAGTGGGGAGCATAAGCCTTTTCCATTTGTCTTATAAGTAAAGAATACTGAGGTCTGAGCCCAGGGATTGTGTTACTCTGTGAAGTAACAAAGCCTGATGAAGACCCAGGAACTTCACAGACCTCCTTCGTGATGACTAGCTCTTGAGCTGGGGGTGAACTGGAGAAACGGGTGTGATGGCGCCTTTTCTGTTGGAGTCTCTCCTTGGCCTGTTATTCCTGATAGCTTGGCTGCTATTGCAGAGACTGTTTGCCCAACCCAGTTCCTTTTCCTCTGGAGCACACAAAGAATCCACATTTCCTGTGACCGTTTTTTTTTTTTTTTTTTTTTTTTTTCGGCCAACTGCATGTGAATGGCAGTTGGCCGAAAAAAATGTTTATTCCAAAAATGCAAAGATGGTCTTACCATGACAAAACCCATTATTATTCACCATATTAATACATCACAGGGAAAGAAAACATCTGATCCCTTTGAAAGATGACCCAGTGCATTTCCATATCCACTTAGCCCAGGGTCATGGCCATGTTATTTACACCAGTTCTGATCTGTGGAGTTTCCTAAAGTGCAGATCCCAAAGATAAAAGATAGGAAATGGTTTTAATTCAATTGAGCTGCTTTCTCCACTGGGAGGAACCTTGATTCTAAAATAATTCCATGATTGACTGTGGATGAAGCACCTAAAAATCCTAAGGTCTTCAAGAATCCAGAGCTTTCATCTGCCCACCCCTCACTGAAGACACAGACCTCTCTGAAGCTGCCCCATATCACCTTCTGGAGTTTTCTCCATAAGAAGGAATTGCACCTTATGCCTAGGGTCTCTGCAGAAATTGTTCTATCTTACCATCTCACACAAGTCAAGACACAAAACCAAACATGTTTGGACTCATTCCTTTAACTGCCTTTATAACTTTTCACTGCCAGGATATTTACAAAATTAAATAAAGGTACAGGTTTTATGCCAGCTAATAAAAATTATGCTTATTTTTTTAAAAAAAACTTCTAAAAATGTTTTGAGTTGACTAAAATTTCAGTTGATTCACGCATGGATCATCTGAGAATAAATGTTAAACTATGCGCCCCGTAAGTATCATCTCCTAGGACCTTTACTCCCTAAACGCAAAGCTTTGCCCGTGGAGCTATCCACGAGTCAGCGGGGGGCCAGGTTACTCATGAGTCTCTCCTGGTCTCAGAATTAAATAGTATTTCTTTGTTGTAATTATTTATTTTCCCAAGTGGCCAGAAAGGCTGCCATCTCAACAACAATTTCAGCTGTTTCCTCTCTCCTGCATGATTTACTGTGTACACCTAGGAGACTGGAATCTGCTGTGAGCTCTCCTAGGCCAGGCTTCCAGAAGATAGCTCTGAGGTGTTAAGCTGAACCCCTTGTTTATAGAATGTTAAGGTTATGACGAAGGCAATAAAGCGTGGAAGTGCAGTTACTGCCGCTGACGTTGCACCTCTAACACACGTCATCGTGCTTTTATCTCCTTCACAATAGCCCGGAGTTAAGGAGGGAGCATAAAACTTAACTTTGAATTTCCTGGCTTTTGTTGGTTTGTGGAGCAATCCTAACGCTATTGAATTTACCCCCCTTGCTGGGTGGCTGTTTTTCTGGTGCAGTTTGTGCATTTTGTTTTTCTGAGAATTACAATGGTTTCCACGCGTCATATTGGCACGAATGTAAGCCATACATTGACCTGTGGCAGGGTCACTGGAAGCAGAGGAATATGTGTAAACTGTGTGAATTCATTTGCACCTGCCTGACAGTGATTTCCAGTGGAGAGGTTGTTGTGCAGCTAGCTCCTTCTCTTCCCTTTGGATTGGGCTGACAAATACTGGATGAAAGGGAAATCTGCTCATGTTCAGTACCTTCCACAGTTAGGACCCAGTAGCTACCTGATGGGCGAATTTGCTGCAGAAAAAAGGGCTCTGAGCTCACTTACACAGCAGCACAGACAGGTCCTGTTGGCTGACTCTATTTTTTCACACATTAAAATTAATTTACATTTTATTCTCCTCATTGCAAAGCTATTCATGTTCATGGCAAAAAAAAAAAAAAACCTATCAAATAAAAATAAGCAGCGAGGAAGACAAAAGAATTATTTAAAATCAGCCACTGTTGACAGTTTAATGGATACCGTAGTTGGCATTTGTCCTAGGCAAACTATTCTTTTATTTAAATTAGAAAACGGGAACCATACTATGCATGCTCTTCTGTTAGCTACTTTCTTCGAAACCACAACTTTAAACATAACTGCCCAAAAATCATGTTTACACTTTATGGCAATTACAAAGGTGGTACATATATAGAATTCAAGAAGAAAACATTCCGTGAAGTGATTTGTGCAACACTTCTGTGTTTTCGCAAATACACATAGATGAAAATATATGTAATTTTGCCATTTACAGAATATTTCTTGGTAGCTGAATTATAACTGAGATGTTCATTCTGACTCTCCATCGGACAGAGCACTGTGAACTCTTGTCTCCTTTATCACATCCAAGGCAGTCCTGGCTTAGAGACTGTCATGCAACAAATTCAAGTTTAGCTTGTTTCTATGTTTGTCTCCATTACAAATGTTCTACTCCAGCAGGTAACTCCAATCTTATGTATTTTGTATTATTGTAAAGCACCAGAAACAGAAAGCTGGCCGTAAGCGTGAGCTGTAGAATTTGCATCCTGGTTCCATGTCTTCAGAACTATAGTGGCTGGCGCTGGCAGGCAAAAAACCAATTATGTGTGTCTACCCGCTCCATGCTCAGGGATGCCATGTTTAAAATAAGCTGGAGCACAGGTATTCACACTTGATTATACTATCCGACCATTGCTGTGGCCGTAGGAAGGCTACACAAGCTTTCGGGGCTTAGGTTCCTCATGTGTAAAGTGAGGACCCCATAGTTGGGGAAGCTGCCTGCTGCAGCTTTGAGAGGCGTTGGGAATGTCTGTGGCCCATGCCTTTGGAATAATGGCATGCATAGTGCTGCTCAGGGGGAGGCAGTGAGGACCCAATGTTTAATACACTTAACAGTGAAAGGGTTAGTCTGAATGTCTACCAAGTATCAAGAAATGCAAGCAATTACCACACTCTGCTGTTACAGGTGTACAAATTACTTTAGGTGTCTTCAAATGCCCACCAAACACGCGTCAACTAATACTCTGTGAGTTTTCCGTTCTTGATACATTGGTCTTTTTCCTTGTTTAATCGCTGCAAAATACCTAATTATAGCATTTATATGCTTCTCATTGATTACGGGTACAGCCAAGCATCTTTCTATTTGCCCTTCAGCCATTGGCTTTCTAAGAGTTATCTGTGTTTCTTATCTATTTTTATATGGAGATTTTTTTCTTGTCCTCTTCTGCCAAGCCCCAAAGAGCTCTCCATGTACATTTTGTCATCATGTGTGTCATATTTTCTTTGCCTTTTTTTTTTTGGTATGTGTGTTAACAGATTTTGGTTCTTTTTCTTTCTTTTTTTTTTTTGCTTCTTCAAGAAGACCAAAATATGTTTTGGCTGGTGAGACAGCTTAGTGAGAAAAGGCCCTTGCCAACAAGCCTGACAGAGTTCAGGCCCCACGACCTGCATGCTTGAAGAGGAACTGACTGCTGAAACTTGCCCTCTTGTCCACATGCTGTTGCATACATGTGCACATGTTTACACACAATAAATGCATGTAAAAAAATGTTACGTTTGCATGTAGTAAACGTTGTTATTGGAGCTGGAGAGATGACTCAGTGAGTAAGCACGCCTGTTGTGCCACTTGAGGAAGTGAGCTGAGATTTCAGTATCCACATGAAAAGCTGAGTACAGCCACATACTCCCAGCACCAGTCAGGGGTGGGGCAGAGGCTGGACAATGGCTGGGACTTGCCAGCTGCCAGGCTTGTTTCAGGTTCACCGAGAGACCCTGTCTCAAGAAAACAAGGCAGAGTGGTAGAACAGGACACTGAGTATCTTCCTATGGTTGCACATAAGTACACATACACATGTGTGCATACGCCATACACATACATGTATATACAAAATTTATTTATTTCTCTAGAATTACAAACATAACCTCAAAAGCTTTAATAATTAGGGAAGAATATTTCACATTTTTCTACCAACATCTGGGCTGTGTTCTTTTATTACTTTATTATTTAACCATCTACCTTTTGTATTTGTGCATTTTATGAAGATTATAATAGCTGTATGTAGCAAGATTAAAAACAAAAATCCTCTAAATAGCTGTTTTGCTTTTATATACAGTTCTGATTTAGAATCCTTCTAAGTCTACTGTTTACCTAGAGTCAAGCTGACCTCTGCGAAGGTTATACCAGTTTCCACCCTCGATATCAGCGTAAAACATGGGTATTGGACGAGAGAGAGAGAGAGAGAGAGAGAGAGAGAGAGAGAGAGAGAGAGAG
>JADRCH010000029.1:1962229-2054790 GCA_019843965.1 Rhynchomys soricoides | reverse complement strand
AGAGAGAGAGAGAGAGAGAGAGAGAGAGAGAGAGAGAGAGAGAGAGACATGAGAATCCAAACGCGTTCACTTTGGGAATTTAGGATGCAATTTGAGTGTTTTGTTTTGTTTTGCTTTTTCCTTTCAGGTAAGAAGACTTTCCAGTCTGATTTTTGTGACATCTTTACCACATAAATCATCCCAGCACGAGGCATGGAACGCGTTATCAGACTGGGGAAACCACAATTGGAAAGCCTGCGTAATGTGCAGCTGAAGTCATGGACATCGCACAAAGGCGGAGGGACACTGAGCAAATGAACTTGGTGGTGATGTTTCTGCGAGATAGCTGAGCCCACAAACCTCGAGGAGCTCGGAAACCTCAGGTCCCAGGGTGGATTGCGGAAGGTGCAAATGTGGTCTGAAGGCATCCAATATATTCCTGGAGTGCTTGTCACACCGCAAAGTCACCAAAGGGTGTAGGAATGATTTCACACAACAGTTCATTTGATAATTTAGGTTGGTGCAGGCAGTGGGTCACATGACACTGCAGAGCCAATAGGAAATGTGTTTGCTTTGCCACAGACAGCCGGCTGAGATGTCAGCAGCCAGTCTGACAGAGAAGTGGGACGGTAATAACATTTGCATTGATGTTTTCAGCTGCAGTTGCTACATGGTTTCTTCTCTGCTCTTGCAAAGATGCAATATGTTGATCGGGCAATAAATTCCCCAGCCTTCATTCTTTAAAGCCTTCTAACCCAAATTGGATGATTTCACAGCAGTGCTGTGGTCTACTGGTAACTCTAAAATGGAATCAATGTCTGTCTTACACATACAGCTTTTCAGGGACTGCATTTTCTATTTCTTGGATACCAGAGTCATTTAATCAAGACAAAAATTCAAGAAAAGGCCAGATTATGGTGCCTTGAATGTTAAGCAATACCCTGCACGCATTAGACAGTGATGAATATTTGGAGGCGCATCTCATGACTAAGCCTTGTCAGTTTAAGATAAAAGATTCAGTTGCTGCACATGCAAGCTCTTGTATGCAGAGCAGAAAGAGAATAATTTAGTAAGGCCCCATTCTGTTGCATCGATGCATAGTATTGTATCTCTCGGGGAGAAAATGAGAATACAGATTAAAATCAAAGATGTGCAGGAGCCAGTCATGGGGATTCACACTTGTAACCTCCACGTTTGGGGGACAAGAGGCAGGAGGACTGTTGTGAGTTTGGGGCCAGCCTGGGCTACATTCATAGTGAGTTCAGAGCTAGCCTGAGCTCCAGTGTTCTTTCCCCCCCTTCTCCATTTATATGGCAAGTGGGTAATGAAATATAATAAAATTAAAAAAGGGTGCAAGAGTCATGTGCTAACATTTTTTTAATCAACTTTTATAAAGATGTATCTCTTTCCTGGACTGCAGTGAAATTTTAGATAATGCTAAACAAGCAAACAAAAACAAGAAGCAAACAGAACAAAACAACCATCAGAGTAAAACATGGCAAGTATAGAGCACTGAAGGCTGCTTGGTTGCAGTGTCAGGAGAATAATGAAGACAGCTGTAATGCTCACTTGGACACTGGCTTGAGAACAAACCTCTCCAGGGGAATAAAGGTTATTTTGCCTTTCCTTATTTCTCATTTGGACCACAGTCAGAGGAGGAATGTAGCAAGATAGAAATAAATGTCCCTCAAGCCCAGGCAGGATACTTGTGGCGCCAGCAAACTCTCTTCCTACCTGAAGCACATTGTATGGTCTTCGAAATCCATCTCTTCCTTTGTACATGTCTGGTCTCAACTTGAGTCTTGTTTGTCATGGATACCCATATGAGAGAGAATCCTCTGCTCTTGTGGGAAAAGATGTGAGAGGGCAGGTTGCCACTGGACATAGAAGGTTCTGGGTGATTCCTAGTCCAGAGTGGGGAAGAGACTGAGAAGCTATGGTGTTAAAGGGTCTTCCTCCTCAGATAGGCCATGGGAGATATAGAAAAAGACCCATGATGTCTGAAAGTTACAGGATCCATGTATGTATGACACTGGATCGTGCATGGCCATATCCCCAGAACCTTACACACTACCTGGCAAACCAGTGACTCCTGAAGAACAAATTAAGCCTTAAGCAACAGGACCTGTTTAATTTGCACCCTAACAAACATGCACTTAATACATAACTTTGTACTTGTGTTTTATATTCATTTTCATAAGAGGGTCTCCCAAATAATATGAACTTCAGGTCCTACAAAACTGGTCCTCTGGCTTCTGTAGGCAGGTCACAAACAGTACTGACCCAGAGAGTTGCAATGTGCTCAACCCTACCTAAACCCAAACCCAAACCAAATAAACAACAAACCAAAAAGAGCCAGTGGCAACCAGGTGAATCAAATTACTCTTGATCAGTCAGAGGGAACATTCCTAGACTACACCTCAACAGCACTAGGAAATGATTTACCTCAATTAATTCAGCTGACTGGGAGGTTCGGTCTTGCTTTCTAACAGAAGGCTAGAAGGTGGAGGTGCTTAAGGATCTCTCCCCCTCCCCCTCCAGTGTACAGTAGAGGTTGTGAGCCTAGCCACAGTCCGGGCAGCGACACACAAGGAGCTGGGTGCTTGACGCTGTACTTTCACAGACTTCCCTGATTTTCTTGTTCCTCTCCTGTAGATGAGCAAAATGGAGCTCAGAGACTTAAATCAAGCAGCCGTAGACAGGTTACGCGGAGATTTGCACCTTGATCAGCTGAGTCCTGCAATCCACACCCCTTCCCTACTCTCCCACGCAATTCTACAGGAGGAAAAGAAAGGGGTTGTTGTGGATTGAACAAATCTAAATTAAACAATACAAAGAGAAAAACACAGAGGACTGTCAGAAACATCATCTAAAATAATAACATAATGGGTGATATTATTAATACATGACTTGATTTATTATCATTTGTCCTGATATTTATTTTAAAAGACTCATGAAATTCAACATCAACAGGGATAAAACAGTGGCTTTAAGATGGAGGAATATCAAACAATTTGAAGTAGTGATTTGAAGCAAACCTGTAGCCATTTAAAGACCAAAACTTGCAGTTAGAGGGTCAATGAGAGCTTAGGTGGGAATGGTAATAACAAACTGCATCTTTGTAGGATTTTCTCTCTCTCTTTTCTTTTCTCTCCTTTCCTCTCCCTTTAACTTGAAAAACTGTTTATTTTTATTTAATGTGAAGGTGCTTTCCCTGAATGTTGTCTGTGCATCACATGTGTGCAGTGCTTACAGAGACCAGAAAAGGGGGGGGGGCAACCTGGGACTAGACCTAGATGGTTTAGATGTAAGTGCTGGGAATTAAACCCTGATCCTCAGAAAGAGCAGCTAGTGCTCCTAACAACTGAGCCGTCGTCTTTCCAGATCTCCTGGTTCTCCTTCTCTTTTGGACAGTCTCTGTAGACCAGGCTGGCCTTGTATTCAGATGGCTGAGAATGACATTGAATGTTTGGTTCTCCTGCTTCCTCCTCCTTAGTGCTGGGACTACAGACATGAATTGACACGCCAAGTTTATGTAGTTTAAGGAAGGGAACCCAAGTCTTCATGCATGCTAGACAAACACTCTACCAATTGGGCTCTTTCCTCAGCCCCTGCATTTTAATTTTTCTGTAGCTCCATGAACTCTTGGCTATTCATTGCTTATAGTAGGAGGCCCTCACAGAAGTCAGTGTTGGGGCCTGCAGTGGAAGGGAGGCTCCTGAAGCTATCACAGTACATTTGAATAAAAAAAAAAATATGTGACATTATCTACACAGCAAGAGTTGACAGGACAGATATGGAGTCTGGATATCAGGTCAGAACATCGGGAGACAGAGTCAGGGTGCTAGTGGTAGTAGTAAATTATGAGGAAGAGAGATGGAAAATGAAGACAAAATATAGTTAGCTGATAATTGTATGGATTTATCGATCCTTTCTCAAATGTTTCACAGTTTTACAACAGTGTTCTGTGCCAACTCACAACAAGCTTGAGCAGAGGCAATGGAAGTATTACAAGGAGGATCGGAGGGTGAACTGCATTGCCAAGATTGTCCATTGGGTCCGTGAGTGTGGAGAGCGGCAACCAGGCTCTACCCTGCCTTTCCGTCATTATTGTCTATCCCAGGCTATTGGTATTTTGAGACTCGCTCTTTACTGGGGAAACCTATATGACCTAGAGCACTGGAACCCAAGTAACAAGTTTCCTAGTCACCCTCTTGACAATGGATACCCCATTTTGCCTTAATACTGGAAGTATGAAGTTAGAAGGCCACAGCCTTAGATTTAGACTGGTATATCCCCACACTCTGCTTTAAAACTTGGCCAGAGATGAACTGGCAAAATGGCAGTTAGAGACAGGGTAGCCTGCTTTATAGGGTCTGCAGAAATTTTTCCAGGATAGACATTCTAAGATGCTCATAGTTTAAGGCCAGTTCAGAAAATTCTTTCATATTTGACAATAGGCTCTCATAAGCTGGTAAGAATCCAGTCCAATACTAGAACCATCTCTACTTTTACTTCGATGCTTAAAAGTATCTGGAGAGAAAATTGTGGACCTAACTTGAACATCTTGACTCAAGGACTAAAGGTAATGCCCTCACTCTCCAGTTTGTGCCTGTCCATTAGAACACAAATGCATATTAACTATCTCATCGATTTTTAAAAAGTGGCTTGACTTGATCCCTTGACATACAGAAGCTGACTACATTATTGATAACTACCTTTCCTTTTTAATTCTTAAAGAACAGTGTATTCCTACTGGATCTGAAGGTTAGATATCAATGGCTGATAAAAAGCTACACTTTCATTCCAATATGCTCCATTTCCTTACATGTTTCAACACTTCTGTAAAGAGTGAGTCTACTTATGACCCCCAGGCCTCCTGAATTTAACATAACATTCATGAACGGTTGACTTTGGGTTACCAAGTGACAACATCACTCTTGTGTGTTTGATCAAAGGATCTGTTTTACTCACCTTGAAGAGTATCCTCTGTTCGGTTTTATCATCCCCAGGATGTATAATGCTTTTTGGATATTAATAAGAACTTTAGATGTGGGTGATGGAGAAACCAAGCCTCTGGAGAAGAGGGACTGGTCTTTTCGAGACACAGTGCTGTGGCTCTTAAGGAAAATGGTTGATCTGCATTTGTGCTCCTGTAAGTCAGGAATACAACACATCTTTAAACATTCCTCGATAGTTATGCTAATATAAATCTGGGTTTATACACTTGCACACAGGAGGTGCAGAGGTATTACAGTAGCACTCCCTGGCACAGCCACCCCGTTACCCACACCTTTAAACCCTTTATCAGGTTGTCCATATTCCTTTGTAAAACCAATAAGGGCAGCTTCCCCGACAGGAGCCTTTTCTCTGGTCAGTGCACTGAGTATACATTCTTTGTTTTTTGCTTTGTTCTTGACGTTGGGCTAGCCATTGTATCAATGGTTTCTTAGGGAAGAGTCAGTGGAACAGTGTGGAGATGGGCGGATGTTCCAAAAAATAGGAGCCTATATAGTTTGCCCGTATTTTGAGTCCTGGAGCAGTCTGTGGATGCAGTGAATGAGCACATGAAGTGCACACATTGCCAAAGAGCAGGATTTTGTCTACTTTACTAAATTCTTTCCTTTTCTCCCATGATGCTTATATCACCTAGGTTCCCCCTCTCACATCCCTCAGTATCTTTGTGGTTTGGTTTCCTCAGGAAAATGGGGAAGATAGTGGGACTCCCTTCATACGAGAAGTGTAAGAGACAAATACTCACACACCCACGGCTTGTGTCTGTACACTACAGGTGGGCTTAATACATGCTTGTACCCATGGCTTCCACCAGCTCCACCTGCAATGCTTAGGGCATGTCTATGTGCCTGATCTTTGTGTAGGAATGTCTCTTGGGCTGGCGTGGCAGGCGTTTTTGTTTTAATGTCTTGTTAAGACTTTCCCCATTAGTACAGAGAAGAGGGTCAGAAGCTTTCTGGGATTCCCTGATGGTACTGTTCTCAGTACCATGTCAGAAAGGGAACCAAGCCACTTCTGCCCAGATGCCCTAGCCTTTGGGGGAAGGAAAGAGTGAGGTTGGGCAGTATAGCTTTGTGTCCGTAGTCCTGAGGTCAGAGTGTACTTTTGACATTACCTGTCTGCACCTGCTCTCATCCTGCCACGTTTACTTCAGTTACTGGTTTCCCATGGAAAATATTGCTAATGGAGACTGACCATCGCACACCCTTGACAATATAGGCATTCTCTGCTTTCTTTTCATGTAAAGTACAATGAGAATTCAAGGCCTTATTATTATTCTGACTAACCAGGAGAAGAGTTGGGCTTAAAGTCAGATTTGTTTTTGTGTTAATAATGCATTTGTATTACCCTTCCTTGCGGCCTCCATCTCCACTCCTGCTATCTTCAATGTGAGTTTGCACTTGTCAAAATGAATAATAAGCAGCATCAATTCCAGCCCCACTTTTCCAGTGTGTTCAGCCGTAATAGTCTCACTCCGCCTTGATTCTGTTGATTGCTATTAAATCCTGGATTGCTTTAAATTCTGTGAGATAGTCTTCAAAGTATCACTTATAAATTGTGTGCATTTATTACAATCTCTCTTAGAACAAAGGGTATTAGCTCCTGGAAAAACACTGCCTTCTCTTCTGCACTCCAACGAGGTTATGGAAATGGGTTTTATCTTTTCAGAAATTCACATCTACTTCAAATACAAACCCATGCAAGGTGTGTCAGTTGAGTGATGAGGGAAAGCAGTCCCTGTCAAGCATTGGCTGTGCACAGCTTGAGGGCAGCTGGGTCCTGGGTATGGGCAGCCAGCAGGCACCTTCTTAGATGGCTTGTGAGTGAGAAAGAGAGGGACAGCGATTGGCTGAGTGCCTAGCAGGGTCTGAATGAGATGCAGGTTTGCCTTGGTGCTGTCTGGTTTTAAATTTTAGTGTCCTTCATTTGCAAGGGTTCCTTCCAAGACCCTATGAAAGACTGAAGTAATGTGTTCACAGGACAGCATATTAGGTAAGGTTGGAAACGTTGGAGATAGGTCAAGATCAAGGTTTATGTTCACTTTAACGTCCTCTCTTGTTTATATTTCTAATATTGGGTAGTGGGAGCTTGGAATGGCCACTAGGATTTGGGGGATCTAGTTAAGGCAACACAGGTTGAAACAAGCTTTGTCGCCTTTCCTGAGCTATATTTACATGGTCTCCAGGCACACTTCATGATTAGATTCTTGCTAAGCATGCCCTATTAGACACAGATTCCTAGAACACTTCTGCTGCTCAGTGCATTGGCCTCTCAGCAGCCAGACAAGAAGATTGAGAGCCCAGAAGTGATGCAGAGAGTCAATGTGTTCTACAGGGCTGGCTGTTCTGAACAGGGGAGTGGCGAAGGAGCATTAGGTTAGAGACACATAGGAGGGGCAATTGTGGTTAATGACTAACAGAATGGGAGTTTATTCCTGCCAGAAATAAACTCACCAAGAACAAAAGAATGCACCACTATTCAGAAACATTCTTTTTGACAGAGATGTGATAATTGGAATGGTTACTTACACTTTTATGGAACAGGCCCATATTCATAGAGATGTCTGTTTGGTGTTCAGCACATCCCAGCTATCAATAATAAAAAACAAATTTTGTTTGATTATCTAAAGAAAAGAGTCAATGATTTTTTTTCTATAAAACTCGTATTAAAAACCCATTGTCATATGAGGACGTGATCAAGACCATGCAGGCAGATATTACAGGAAAAATATTGTGGATGGATGCCAGGCAACTCATTAATTGAAACATTGGGTTTTTCTGTGCTTCGTGATACATGTGGCATCTGACAGCTTAAAATCCTATAATTTGTGGTGGTTTCCTTTTTCTCCTCAGCACACTTTTAGTTAACATTCTAGTCTTAGGGTGCCCTTGAAACGGTAAGATCTCAGGGCCCCACAAAGTCCAGATCCAGCACCCTCTGGCTCTGGGCCACTTTCGGGCACGATAATCTTATTTAAGCGACATTATACCTGGCATGATGGAGCCTGCTCGTTGCTTGTTCTAATAGGAAAACCAGAGTTAAGACACTTAGTGAGGTGAGTGGTAAATGCCATCCTGGAATCCCTGCACATGGTGTATACAGGACAGTGCACTGGGTCTCCCGCGCCTCTAACTCTTCCAAGATGAATGCTTCTAACTCACAACCGCGTGTCACTTTCCATGGCCCGTGAGCTCTAGCTCAGCAAATTCTGAGTTAGTCTTCTCTGGTTTCATTACTCCTCTCCCATTTACAGCAATGTTTGGCAAGGTGCTTATTAGATGGTAGGTTCCCTCAGTCTCCCCTTTTGCTTTACTTCTTTCTCCTGACCTTAGTCAGTTTCAAGACTTTTAGGGTTCAGTTCCTACATACCTCACCCCTTTGCAACTCGCTTCTTATCCAGTTAGGAGCCTTCATCCTTTGTTTAATTAATTCATTCATGCCCAGACTGCCCTTCCTGATCCTATTCTTCTCCAATCTGAACTGAACAATACTGCCACTGAACATGTGTTTGATCCTTTTTGCTTCCCGTTCAAAATGATACAAGTCATTCAGTCAACACTGTTACAGTTTGGATCTTTAATGCTTCCCAAAGGCTCATGGGAAGCCTGGTCTCCGTGTACTGTGGGCAAATGCTAGAGCCTCTGAGAGGAAGGGCCTAGTGGAAGGCCTCTCCTCTCCTCTCCCCTCCCCTCCCCTCCCGTTTCTCCTCCGCTTCCCTCTCCCTCTCCTTCCCTCCTCATCTTCTCCCCTGCCCCCTCCCCTCTTTCCCACTTCTTGAACATAGAACTGAAATGTCTGAAGCTGACCAAGATAAACCTTTCTTCCTTCTTATAGGTTGATTTTCTCAGCTATCTTGTCATGGGAAAACAGTGGTGACTAATACAATCATTTACCAAATCCTTATTGAGGTCCAACTTGGACTTGAGCAATGAGAATACAGTGGGGAATAACAGTTCCTGCCTCATAGAACCAACAGTCCATTAGGGGGAGGGAGATGAAGAGCAACATTTAGACTTTAACATATGTAATGTGTGTGTGTGTGTGTATATATATATATATATATATAATATTATATATTTATCAATACATTTATTATATATTCATTAAATTATATATTATATATTATATAAAGAATATAATATATAATATACTAAATAAATCAATAAATATGTAATATAATAAATTAATAACAAAAATAACTGTATGTTTACTTTCCAGCACGTGGCTTGGCAGTTAAGAATGCGTCATACTCTTCCAGAGGACCATGGCTCAATTTTCCGCACCGATATTAGGCTGCTCTCTTTTCATTTCTGCAGACACCTAAACATACTTGTGCATGTACACATACAACAAATAAAATAAAATTAAATATGTATATGTATACCTATATACTTAAAGTCAGAGCAAAAAATATATGCCAGATAAATGCAAGCAGGGTGTCTTAGGTTTGCTTACGACTGCTGAGATGAAACTTGGGGAGGAAGGGGTTTATTTGGCTTGCACTTCCATATCACTGTTCATCATCAAAGGAAGTCAGGGCAGAAACTTAAATAGTGCAGGAACTTGGAGGCAGGAGCTGAGGCAGAGGTCATGGAGGGGTGCGGCTTACTGATGTGCTCCTGTATTCCCCACTAATACAGCCTGAGCTCCCACCTCTCCTGGGAGGAGCCCTAGGTGAGGCTTCACCTGTGTAGAGACATGCATGAGGAAGGGCAACAGAGATCGAACTGTAAGAAGCAGAGAGTATAACTTCGTTTTTAGAGTTATAGTGGGGTTCAAATAAGCCAACCTACCAATAAATAAAAAGAAAACAACCAATAGAAAAAGTTAGAGGAGTGAATATTTAGTTGGCAGTTATGGCAAAAGAAGAGTTAAAGAAGGTCTGGCAATGTGTGTGCCTGTGAGAGACAGTTGACGGTGCTTTTGAAAGAAGCACCATCTTCTGAGTGTCTGTATTCCTTCAAAAGTCATACGAGGAAATATAAACTTCTAGCAGAGTAGTATTGGAGTAGGGGTCTTTGGGAGGTGACAATATCATTAGGAAAAGCCCCTGGGAGAGGATCAGTGTTCTGTGTTCGGATATATAAGACCTGAGGGAGCTTGTTTGCCACTTCTAACATGTGAGGTTATGGCGAGGGCACTCCTTTGTGAAGGAAGCAAGCCTCCGCCGAAGCTTGAGGAGCTTAGGCTTCCTAAGCTCCAGAGCTGTCATGACTTCTCTCTCTCTCTCTCTCTCTCTCTCTCTCTCTCTCTCTCTCCTATATTAAAAAAGTGTGTGTGTGTGTGTGTGTGTGTGTGTGTGTGTGTATGTGCTCTGTACATGTGGATTCTATAGAGCCCAGAAGTGAGAAATGGATCCATTGGAACTGGAGTCATTGGCACTTGTGAGTTTCCAACTCAAGTATTCTGGAAGAACAGCAAGGATTCTTAACGGCTGAGCCATTTCTCCATCAGCTTGCCATGTTCTTCATGGCTTGGCATCTTGACCTGACCAAGAGTTGCAAGGAGATGACCTACATATAGACCTACATATAGAAAAGCCAGGTTCAGGTACACTGTGAACACGCTGATGGTTTCTACTTAGAAACTGTAAAGTTCAGTGTGCTGTTATGTACACTACAAGGAGAGGGGTTACATAGTGTGATGGTTTGTATCTGCTTATCCAAGGGAGTGGCGCTATTAGAAGGTGTGGCCCTGTTGGAGTAGGTGTGTCACTGTGAGTCTGTGCTATAAGACCTTCATCCTAGCTGCCTGGTAGTCAGTATTCTTCTAGCAGCCTGCAGATGAAGATGTAGATAGAACTCTCAGCTCCTCCTGCACCATGCCTGCCTGGATGCTGCCATATTCCTGCTTTGATGACAATGGACTGAACATCTGAACCTGTAAGACAGCCCCAATTAAATGTTGTTCTTATGAGAGTTGCCTTCGTCGTGGTGTCTGTTCACAGCAGTAAAACCCTAACTAAGACATATAGTCTCAGTGGAAGGTCTCTGACGGTGAGCTGTCTCAGGCTATAAACATCTAGGAGAAAGCTGTAGTAGTTAGTTTTTTCATACAGTAGTCAATTGTTCTTAAACACTGTCAAAACATGCCTTTAGACCAGAGAAAGGCTTTGCTAATTCCTCCTATGAGCCTGGCCCATAGGAGGAAGGTTTTGATAATCTCCCAGCGGGTCTGAGGCATTGGTCCTTGGAATGGTCATGCTCATATCAACAATACACATTCACTAAGGATTTCACCTGATTCTTACACATTCACTCAAAGCATCCTTGGCTCTTCATAGCTGCTGGTCCTTCTGACCAGGCAGAGATAATAAACAAGTTGCAAATGGCGTTTGAGAAACATAGGGAAAGTAAGAAGGAGTGGGGTCCCTTGTCTGCACCCCACGTGTTGCCATTTGCAAGTGCTACAAACATCTCTTTTTCTTGTCAACACCAGTAGCATTTATCATGGACACACTTCTAGGTCCCTTTTTAGTTTTCCCCAAGTGATTGTTCTTTATGTGAAGAATGTTTTACCTGTGGCCATGTATCTTAGCCCTAGTTCCCACCATTAGAATTAGCTTCATGCTGGCTAGATTGGATAAGGCCACACGTCCTGCTCCTTTATTGCCCCAAGGTCCCTCCAGTAGCCAAGGTGAGCAAGCTGCCTGTAGACAAACGCATTTATAAGTCTGGGAGGGTGAGGGCTCGGGCAACATGGACCATTGCAAGTAGAGTTGGTGGAGGGATAGTTCCCCAGCTGTTCCTCAGGCAGGCCACTCTGGAGAACTTTCCAGGTCCTGGGGGCCTGAGCTCCAGTCATAACACTGACCACTGGACCTCACACCCTTCTCTCAGCTTTCCTTGATTCATCTCCACATTAACTCTTTTTTCTTTCTGGGATTGTCTCCCAGGCAGAGGCAACCCATTGTCTGAGATGGCAACATGGGTAAGGGAGACAGGGGAAAACTGCATCAGAAGTCAGTTGGACATTAGAGCTCTATCTCAGAGAGCAGTTCAGGGGAAGCACAGGGCTGGCATGGCTGGTAATGCCTCAGTACACGGGTCTGTTTTCATTAGATGCTCAAAGGGTTCCCTGCTAACTTCAATGGGCCAATCCACTTCTCCCTTTCATGCTATGGACACAGATCCCAATTGGATAATTATTTCTAAAACAAATGACCTTTTTGTGGAGAGAGAGAGAGAGAGAGAAACCTTACATGTTACTTACTATCTAATAACAGGAATATACAATATATAATATATAATTGATTTTGGCACCAAAATAACCTCTTCAAAAGGTATATTTTTATTATGAAATAATGTGAAGGCAGCTTTCATCATTTTGCTACCAGCTTGTATTAGTCAGGTTTGCGTTACTACAGCCAAATACTCAAGGCAGCTAACTTACGGAGAGTAAAGAATTAGTTAGCTCACAGCTTTGGAGGTTAACATTCCAGGACTGTTTGATCCTATTTACTTGGCATGTGATAGGGAAAGACTCTTGCAAGAGGAAACAATCTCCTCCAGAAGAGGAGCAGGCAGAGAAAGGGGCCAAACATCACTCTTCTCATAGCAGTGTTCATAGAAGAACAGAAGAACTGCCGAACAGTGATGGGAAATACTCAGGCTCCCAGTGACCTCAAAGCTCACTGGGCACACTTCCCAGTGGTCTCATCATTTCCTTGTGGGTCAAGTTTTCAGTCATAATGGATTTGCGGGACCACAAACTAGGTTTAAACTGTGTAAGAGAGTAACTCTGACAAATAAACATTTGTTTTGGAATTGATATGTTATTTGATATCTTTCTCTTATTTATTAATTATTCAAATGATAAGCATTCCATTGATGCCAATCTTACAGGATCAGACATCAGAGACTATCTTAGTTTAGTATGAGATGAGTTTGTATAGGAGAGAGAGAGAGAGAGAGAGAGAGAGAGAGAGAGAGAGAGGAAGAAAGGAAGGGTAGATTCTTTTACAAGTGGCAGAGGAACAAAATCACCATGACATGAATTCACTAATGTCACCTATTTATAAGACTACACTCTTCACACACATAATTAAAAATCTTCCTCCAGTGAACAGTAGAGTTGGCAGTTACTTTAACAAAACAGGATAAATCCCCACCCACTCAAGTAAAGTAGCAAACCTTGTAAGAGATATGGGATTTCGTGACATTGATAGAAGAGATGTTGATGGTTGTTGGAATCACATGTTAATCTCTTGGCAGATGGGAGTGGTAGAAACAGGAAAATAAACAATGACTAATAGAGAAAAATGATGAAATAGAAATTTATCAGAAAAGTTTGAAAATCAAATGCTTAAAAGGGCCCTTGAGAAAAGAAATGAAGTCCTAAAGTATTCTGTCATTTTTATGGAAGAACAGGATAACAAAATGTGGTATTATACTATCATAAAGCTCGATGGGAGAATTATGAGAAGAAATCTACTTCTTTCATTCCTGGTTATTAAAAGAAATTTATAGCTGCAATTATAATTCCTCTCTAAATACACGACAAAGTAAGCCCCCCTTTAATGATTTTTAGTGTGGTTTTTGAAAGGAAATCCCTATTCAACACTTTCTCGCGAGCCCCCACTCTATCTTCTGCACTCAAGCTTCTGCTGTAAATAGAGTTCCCACTATAAGCTATTATACACTCAAGAGTAGGGGTATTTTAATGCATAGAAACCATATTTAGGAAGTTGGTTGGTTTTGTATTCCTGCCTTACAGTTAAACATTGAAGACATTGAATGATGTCAAGGATTGTTATAAGCATGGCACTCAGGGAGAGACAAAGTCTAAGAGCTTCTGCCTAGTTCCTCACAGCTCACACAGTGTGGCTTTGCAGATCACTAACATTCTCTTCACTTAGGAGTCCAGCACTTCTCCCTGGGACTGGGTTACACCTATGAGGCTTTTAACTCCTGAGCAAAGGTACCACTGAACATCTGAGAACATTAATTCTTGATTACTTGAGTCTCTTGATTAGAATAAAAATATAGTAGATGATCAGGGCGGGGCGGTGGGCTATGGAAGATGGAATGCTTAGAAGCCTTCTTTGTTTTATAATGTATGAGAATCTCAAAATTACATTTCATTTGGTTTGTATTCTAAAGGTTTTAGGCCTAAAACATTTAAAAAAGCAGATAATTCAGAAAGCATTTATATTTAGCTTTGTAAAACTTTGAGGCACATATCTGGTATGTTAGATTGATCTTTCCTAAATATATTTGTTTAGAAAAATATTTAAAATTAGTTTGTCTTCCCTGTGTACAGACCACTAATAGTGGGTGGTAAAGGAAATCAGTTTTGAATTAAAGATTTGCCTTAGATAATCCATTGAGCCAAGAATTTGCATATGGATGTTACAGAGTAACTTGTATTCTAAATTTCAAACACATTTGTTTTTCAGAAGCTTTCCAGTGCTTAGTAAAGTAGTTTGAAGTTTTCCAAGGCACAGACTTGTCTGTCATTAGTCATTAAGAAAATACTCAAAATTTAGAGAGAGTTTTTTTTGGCTATTAAAAAGACAGTATCAATTAAAAATGCAAATAGAGAAGAGCTCAGCTTGTCACTTATTGCATTATACCGAATTGCCTCCTTTTCTCTTTTTGAAGCTACAGCTGCTTAGCAGATGGCAGACACAAATATTGCACAAATTAGTATCACAGCACACACGTATCTTCTTAATGGGTCTCCCGTTTATTAGTGTGTCCACTGAACACTCCCAGCTGAGGATAACCCAAGTATCAGTAGTCCGTCAAAACTACTGTGGAGAGGGAAGGGCATTGGGACATGTTAGCTGTGTGTGCCTCATGGTGAAAGACCACACCTACCCCAGGAAGCTACATAGGCAAAGTTTCAACATCACAGGGCCTTCTCTAAATTCTATGAGTTGTTTTTTAAACACTGACTCGGGTCTCTGGGAAGCTGGTAGAGGCCCTCCTGTGGTACACTGGGAAGGTGAGCCACATGGTCAGGTTTAATATAGTTCTGCTGTAATGAAGAACTATCTTCGTGGGTGATGAGGAGAAGCACATACACAAGGGTAGGGGTGGGTGAAAAAAAATCAAAGGATCAAAGGAAATCCTTGGGCAAGAGAGGAAGCAGGGAGCCTGAGGGTTGGCTCTTGCAGTGGTTCAGGTGAGCTGTAGTAGAACTAAGAGAGGTGCCCAGACTCCAGAAGAAGTGGAGTTGAATCACAGAATGTGGTGATTAACTAACGGAGATAACCAGACACAAGTGACTGACTGGCATGATAGAGGGGGCGAGTACAGGTGAACGGCTTGAATGTCTGGGTGGTGGGGTCACTTGAAGACGGGGGAAAGCTGAAACAGGTGGCAACTAGTTGGTTAAAAATGAGAAGGAGATGTCAAATAGACCATACAGAGCTCAGAGGAGCGGGCTGTGGACACTAGTTTTAGAATGTCTTGTCTTCCAAAGTGCTCCCGTGAATTTTGTCTCCTTTAATTGTGTTGCTATCACTCCATGACATTGCTGCCAAAAAATTGTTCTGAATTTCACTGGTAGAAGCTGAAACAAAAAGACATTTAGAAACTAAGCTTACTTCTTATGGCCAAGAACAACAGCATTGTACGAGATACGGACACATGGTCCTGGTCTTCTGTCGTTAAGTCTTACTGGTTGGTTTAATCTAATTTAGACACATTTTCAGTTTCCTAAAAGTAGAACAAGAAACAGAGTTATCTCCTTAGCTGAGAGTTTCAGACTTCACAAACATTGGCAGGCTACAAGTAAAGCTTTCTGTTGTCTCTTGGGTTATTTCTAGCCCAAAGGGAAGTCAGGGCTGCTCATAGTCTAATTATTCTAGACTTGGTGGGTAGAGGACAAAGGTTGAGAAAGACACAGCCATAGGTTCTGAAGAAAATGGGTCTTTTGTTGTGGCTTATCTATGAAGGGATGGCACTACCATTATGGAGTCCCAGCAGGGACAACAACAGGCACACAAGACTCTCAGTTCAACCCCTCGCTATGGACATGTGGTCTTGCATCTTCCACTCTTGCAGGGTGGCAGGCTATGGACTTGGCTTTTTTTTTTAAATGAGAGTCTCAGCATGCAGGAGTTTAAGCACACAGGCACAAAAGCCCATCACTTACACTTCAAACCTATTGCTGGCTCCCCCAATATCCTTCTATTAGAAAACCAAGGTGTAATAGCTAAATGGTTGAAGGAACATCTGGTGACTGAAGAGTCGTATTAGAAGCTGGGGCAGGGGGGTAGTTTCCAAGAGAACTCCAAGCTTTGGGAGGTGCATCTGTAAAGCTGGACATGAGCTTTCAGGCTGCTGTGTTCCTTTGTTCAGTCAAGGGACTGCCACTTTAAAATGTTTTCTTTGTGTTTTGAACACTCCCTCCTCCTCTCAACTCCGACATACCTTTTTCTCCTTTTATTAACTTGACGTTAAACACATCCCTCCCCAGCTGCTCCGCACACCGCTTTCAGTAGGAGAAGGTGAACATGGTTGTACTTTGGGTTCAACTAACATCTTGAACTACTTTGCAGATGTTGTGGGTGAAGCCAAACCCTAAATAGCTTTAGCTGAACACTTTCCCCTAATTTCTGGGCCTGCCCGTATATAAAGGGGAACACATTCCACATGCTTCTCATTCTATAGATTCCTAATTTCCCAAGAAGTAATTTTCTGAGACTTGGTGGAGGTTCCAGAACCTTCACAAACCTCTTTACCCTTCAGCCAAATACATCTTTTTCCAGCTCTGAGTCACTTTGAACAAAGATTCTAACTTAATCATCGACACTTCCTCCTAACAGCGAACCTCCAAGTTTATAACCTAACAGTATATAAAGAGATGGAGTTCTTTAATATCCTGTCTTCTAGATCTCCTACAGGCTATGTAGGACACACACACACACACACACACACACACACACACACACACGCACACGCACGCAAACACGCACGTACGCACGCAGTTTCTTCCGACTGATTTCAATGGACCAACACAAATTTATTTAGCATATAAATGTCCCTGTAGAACTAAGATCCTTTGGGATGTATTGTTAATTTTGTACAAGATGTCTTTATCAATGTGGCCAGTTCAGAAAGTGTCTGTGGCCTGTTAAGAACACAGGGATAAAGAGGGCTGAGTGGACAGGTGGACAAGGAAGAGGTCATGAGATGGACAGTGTCCCAGAAGGGCCAGAATAGGGTAAGGAAAATTCTGGCAACACACGATTAGGAAATAGTGTGAGCTGGACTAGGACCACATAAAACAGAGCAACTACGGTGAGGATCAGGTCATGTCCCCTGAGTCACATGTACACATCTGTGTTTGGAGATTGTAGACAATTTGTTGAGAGAGGAGAGATTTGCTTATGGACGCCATCTCTCAGTTCACTCTCATACCAAAGGACGAAGCAGGAGGGAAAATTTCCTGGAGCTGGTGTCCTCACAGACCACTGGGGACTTTAGACATATACTATGGAAAAATCACAGGCACCAGATTTGGTTTTTTTGTTTTGTTTTGTTTTTAAGATTATAGTTTAAAAGGCAAGAGGCCCACTAATGTCTGAAATACCAGCTACTAAAAAAATGCACAAACACTTCAACTGGGGGAAATGGAGGAAATTCCTGGGACAGCTAAAAGAAAAGAAGAAGCACTTAAAAGTGGGTGGAGTTCCTTTTCTACCCCAGAGGTTTCCTCCTACCTTTCCTCCAGCCTGGTGTTTCTGGATGAATAGTCCACAGGAAATGGTTGTGATGTCATCTTAGCTGGGTCATGAATTTAAATGCTATGGAGCCAGAAAGAAAGAGGGACTGCTGCTATTGCCCAATTCTGTATCTGCAGAATACAGTCTCTTGTTTGTTTGTTTGTTTGTTTGTTTTTCTAACTGACTCAAGTGTGGTTCACTGGTGACATAACATTTTGGGGTTGGCAAAAGAATTCCTACCTTAGGCAGGGGACAGCTGATGACAGATCAGTTCTGTGTCCACAGTTAGTCTCTACTGAGCATGGTCATTGGAAGATGGCTCTCAATGCAGGTTGTATTCATGGACAGTGGAGTAAAATGAAGAATTGGAACTTGATATTCAGCCATTTAGTTTTCAGTACCACTATGATTTCCAGTTAACCATCCCCACACAACCAACTCTGAAGGGAGCAGTGTGTCTGGGTCTTGATTGTGTAGGCACAGTTCAGAGGGCTAAGAACTAAACATGGTGCCAGTTGGCAGTGATGGAGTCAGGCACTGGTGAAAGTGGACTTCAGGATAGGGTTTCTCTTACCTGTCTTCAGAATGGTGGGCGTGGACTGTGGGCAGTCCTCAATCTTTCCATTGTGAAAAGAAATGAACGAAAGAAGAAATGAACGAAAAGCTTGTCACCTGTTCAAACCACAGCAGGGATAGAGAAGCCTTCCCAAGCCCCTGCGTTCAGCTTGCTGATTAGTTCATGGCCCTGGCCTCTGATTTGGTGTCCAATGTCCACAGGTTAAACCCAGTGGCCTACAGTCACTACAGCCATCTTCATACACAGCAATTGCTTTCTCCCACATGCCCTCAATAAAGCCAGTGTTCTCATGGCAGCAAATGGAGACCTACCCACTCCAGCTTCCATCCTTGGAGATCTATGGTAGTGCAGTGGAAAGGGGCCTGGCTTAAACATATTTTATTATGTTTGGCTGTTGGCGATATTACTTCCAGATTACAACAAAATCTGCCCTCTATTAGGGAAAATGATTAGATCATCAACCATATTTAAATCCACCAAATCTGGGACTATATATCAAAGCATGGAGGAAGCATGGGTTGTGAAGGTTAGGACGAGGGGTTAACTCAGGGAACCTGATAGCTTACATGTAGCATTCTTGGCTTAAAGGAACTGCTGAACCTTGGAAAAGATTTATGCCCTGTTTATTACAATGCTGCGGCTTCACCAAGGATACAAAGCAGTCACCACTGCTGTCTCAAAGAAAAGATCATTGTAACAATGCTGTTGTGATCTGTGCTCATAATATTTATAAAGGTTGAGCTTGGAAAACAGTGTGTGCCAACTGTAAGCAGTGATAGATCGATAAGAAAAAAAGAATATGGCACAATGGCTTCAGTGGACTCTGAAAAGTACTGCTCCTCCCATGTGGTCGGCCATCCAGACATGTGTGTTCACGAGCCTTTTCCAGGATCC
Source organism: Rhynchomys soricoides (assembly GCA_019843965.1). Taxonomy (NCBI): domain Eukaryota; kingdom Metazoa; phylum Chordata; class Mammalia; order Rodentia; family Muridae; genus Rhynchomys; species Rhynchomys soricoides. The sequence goes on along the minus strand of JADRCH010000029.1, from coordinate 2,035,648 downwards.
ACTGTGATGCGGTGCTTTTGCCTTCCCGAAACTCCGTTTACTATTTTCTGACATTCTGAGCATTGTTGGCAACACAGCTTAATCCAAGGACCTTATTATGGTGTGCCCAGCAGAGTGCCTGATAAAGATCAATGAACCCACACGAAGGACTGATTTGATGTTTGCGCAAGTGTGGGTGGGAATGGCAAGTGGTTCTGCCTCCCATCAAGAGCTTTTAATCAGGACCATCTTCTAGTGGTTGGCTTCCAGATGAACTGGCTGATGATTGATTGGTTTGTTGATCCAGATGCTGGGATGTCCTCTTGGAAAATGCTCCCAGAGCCTTCAAGAGTCAGGTGCAAGGTGAGGAAGCACCAGTTGTCCAGGAGGATAGCTTCTGGAAGGTTGGAACGGTAGAAGCAACCATTGGATCTGGCAGAAGAAGGAGTATGGATGGACAATCCAGGCAATAACCATAGTGAGATCAATGTGGGGGCACAGGAGAGTGGCCCCCAAATTAAATGGTGACGTTGTTAGTAAAAATACTCCCTGTTCTGATCATAGCAGGCAAGAGGGAAAGGAAGGGAAAGGGGCAGCTGCTTAGTGAAATACTAGTGCAGAATCTGTGAATTCACACACATAGATCTCAATGGTTCAGAAGTGACATACGGCATAGAATCAATAGTCCGCCATTACCATGTAAATCATTGGTTTTGATTAGAGTTTCAAAGAACTTTAGAGGTAGTTGGCCAAACCTTTGGAAGAATTGAACTGAGTATATTTGGAGCATTTCTGGGTGTTGTTAGCAACACAGCTTAATCCAAGGACTTTATTATGCTGTATATAGCATTATAACAGCATGAAATGTCTTGTTTATTCCACAAGGAAGGATGCTTTTCCTCAATGCTTTATCCTTTGTGTTCTTAAAAACTCACAAGACATACCAATCAGTGGTAATTTGGAGATGGGATTCGTGGATGGATTGGAGTTAGCCAATATCTCTTGTCAAAATACCTTACCCAACTTTATTATCACAGGGTAGTAGCCTATAAAGCCATTCCTGCTTCAAAGGGCCAAGATGCTGATGGGATATGAACAAGTCAAAGACAGAGAAGGGGGAAGGAGGTTCCTCTGGGCTAAGGCCAGCAAAGTGAGGGGAGGGTGCTGTGGGAACCCAGGAGCAATGGATAAGCCACAGGTCTGAAGCATCGGTATTGCAAGAACACATCACAGAGTCCGGCTACAGCCGCAGGCTATGATGGCAGCCCTCTTGGCTTGTGGCCGACCAGGATGTAAAGACCTGCTGAGCCTCAGTCTCAGGAATGTCTTTTTCCACTACAGAATTCTTACAGAAACCCCAACACCTGCCAGAGGGCTCAGCAGAGAAGGAAATTGAGGTCTGTATGTTGAGAATGTTGCAAGTTAAGATATATGTGGGAACATCCCTGTCCCTAGGAGAAAGAAGGGCCCGTTTCTCACGGAGCAGCCATCCCTGAAGGCTGACTGGCTTTATCCATACTCCATCAATCTGCCACCTTTTAGAAGAACTAAATCTAGTGCAAATATTTTATATAGCTATTTGATAGTTTGAAACAGTCATATTTTATCAGACACTCGTTGTCATATTTCCAACAGAGAGGCTCAAGAACTGCCCACCAAATATGAGGTTAAGGGGAATAAAAAAGCCCTATGTGTTCCTCATTAGCCACAGACTTTAAATTTTCCTGTTGGAACATTCTCAGCTTAGAAAAAAAAGTTAGGTAAAACAGCCTTCACAGTCAACTTTCTCACGACTGGTGAAATGTGACATGCAGGCTGGAAAGCATTCATGCTTCAGACTTGAATAGAATCCTGTCTCTTGGTTGTCTTCACATAAACTTACACAAGAGGAAGAGGGCAAAGACTGAGCCACAGAATGAGTCTCTGGAAAACTGTCTCCACCTTGCCAGGATTTGGTAGAGAGAAGACAGTGACAAAGACTTTTCTGAAGAGGACAAAGCTTCTGTTTCAGTAGGTCATGTCTTCCATAGGAGGCCTGCTTTATTACCCTTAGAGAGGATATCCTACACTAACCCTAACCCTAACCCTAACCCTAAACCTCACCCTCACCCTCACCCTCACCCTCACCCTCACCCTAACCCTAGGGTTGAGTCTTTCCAACAGAATTTCATTTAATAGCAAATCACCAATGCTGAGATAATGCAATCTGGAAATGGAGACCTACCTAAAGAAAACACTTTGCCACCTTAAAGCTCAAACCCCAGGCTGCTCTCCCCATTTCCAGACTAAGAGGAGCAGGCGTGACAACTTGCCAGAGGCCTTGTCTCAGGATCACATCCAGACTTCCTTTGTGAGTGGTATGAGCAGTAACAACCAGCTCTATTTCCCTATTTGCAGTTTCAGGCCAGTGGCAGACAGACGTGGGCTTTACAGGACTGACTGGGGTGGGGTAGGAGTGAAGACAGGAGAGTGGTCATAACCTGGAGCTTGTTCTGAGTTTTAACAGGGAAGATTTCCCTGTGTTCTGTGTTCCTTACCTGAGCCTGTGATCAGGGTGCCTTCCAGAGAGCCTGGCTCTCCACAGATGAGAGAGACAGACAGACAGACAGACAGACACAGAGAGAGACACAGAGAGAGGGACAGAGTGGGACAGAATTGCCCTTTCCTCCAGGCAGGAAGCATACTGGCAGTCTAGAGCAGACATTTTGTATTGGCATTATAATTGTAGGCGGTTCTGTCTTGTGTTTGAATGAGGGTTTCTCTCTCATTGCAGCAAGTCCCTCCTGACAATGACTGGAACCCTTTCCTAGGGTGCAGAGCAAGGCCTTGTACATAGGAAGCTGTTGGATTCATTCTTCATTCTCTCTCTCTCTCTCTCTCTCTCTCTCTCCCTCCCTCCCTCCCTCCCTCCCTCCCTCCCTCTCTCTCTCCCTCCCTCCCTCCCTCCCTCCCACCCCATCTCCTCCTCTCTGCCCATTTGACTACTACCCACATACTCCCTTCAGGCCAGCTTTGAGATTTTACACCCTTTATCCTGTTTCTATCCCTCAACAACTCTAGGGACACATGAAAGATGAAGCGGCCTCAGGTGCTGGAGCACATGGTCAGGGCCTCTGCATCTGTCTGTCTGTCAGCTGGGGCTGGGATGTGGGCCTGACAGGAAGCACACAGACTAGGCAGTGTGAATGCCAGGTGCAAGAACCGAACTTACTCAGACTGCCTGCTGGGAAAGGACCACTGAAAGCTGAGGCTTTCTCTACCCAACAGTTCCTCTTACCCCGGCTCACCCCACCCAAAAGTTGATGGCTGGGACTGGCTGTGGTAGTTCCTGGTGCTTTGGCCCACCAGGCAGTGCAGCTCCCTCCCAAAGCTGTCTTGGTCTCCACTCAAGACTGTGGTAGAGTCAGGTGGCCTTGTAGGGGCTTTTCCAGTCTCTCCAAATGATGCCCACGTTGCTGGTCTGGTTCCAAGGTTAGGAAAGAAGACCAGACGTTTCCCCAGGAGAGAACAAGTGGTTCCACCCTCTACTCAAGAGGATGAATGTGTTCAGAGATCACACACACTCCCCAGATGTGAGAGCAGACAGTAACGGCAATACATACGAAGGATCCAAGAACTCATAAATATGAGCATCAGCCACAAATAAAATTTACCAGCCTGTTACTCCCGGAAAACTGCCTGTAGATCAGAGAACCTCTGCTTTGGGGTTTCCCATGCCTAACCGCAGCATCGTCCAGGGATGATTCAGAAAGTGACCCAGGCCAAATGCGAGTGTCAGTCTTCGGTAAAATTTGATACTCCTCAAGTAACTCTGGATAAGGCAAGAACAGACTCTTCAAATCAGTGCTCCTGCCTTGTGAAAATAACTAGAATTGTTTGGGGGGGGGGGGGGCAAACTTGAAAGGATGCAGCCCAGATGTTAATTTTAAGATCTTCTGGGCCCAACACAGCTGTGGCCTCCAAGCTGTCTTGGGATGGAGTCAGGCCACACCCACAGCTGCAGCCAAGCAGTGCAATTTGAAACTCCCCCAGGGCCAACTGTTGTGAAGAGAGCAGTTTATTACACAAAATAAAACAAAATGCCAGCTCATCTTTACAGTTTCACGGTCTGCCTCAGGGAACACAAAAAGAGTTTTCTTTTTCACCTCGTGCTCACTATGCGCCAGCCGGGTTTGTCTTGGGGCCAGTTTGGGAGGAAGATCTGGAAAGTTCTCTGCAATGCTGTGGACTCCACTGGTGGTGGAGCTGACATTTAACTTGACTGACTACAGCTGCTCTTTCTGGGCAGTGCGAGTGCAGCGTTTAACATACTCCTCATGGGGATGATGAGTTCTCTGAAGCTGGAGCTGGACTCCGACACCGTGCTTGAGATAACATGTTCTCCCTCACCTCAAAGCCAATGGCTTTGGACCAAGTGTTTGCTTTTCTATTAAATTTTAGAAGCTTGTTCAACTCGATTTCTGGTTTTAAGAGCATGCTTAAAAAGAAAATGATGTGCCCCCAATAATCTATAAAATTGAAATTCTGAGGCAGATATTAAAGTTTTCTACTCTAACTGAAACACTGACAAGAGACAATAAAAGTATATTGTTGGAGGGCTGGGAAGAGGACTCAATAGCCACAAGCTGAACAAGCATGAGGCCTGAGTTCCAATCCCCAACACCCATGCAAAAAGTTGAGAGTGGAGGCACATGCCTATAACCTCAATGCTGGTGAGTCAGAGATGGGAGGATCCCTGGGGCTTGCTAGCCAGCCAACTTAGCCCAATCAGTGACCTCTAGGTTCAATGAGAGATGCTGTCTCAAAGAATAATATAGAGAATACTTGAGGAAGATACTCAATGTTGACCTCTGGCCTCCATGTGTACACATACTGACACTATATATCACACCACATGCACCACACACACACACACACAAAGTATCACAAGTATATTGTTAAATCAAGCATCAGCATTACTAGATGAAACTATGGTAGTTAGCCAATAGTTGACTGATTTTTAGTGTAAACAGAGAAACGATTCCATGGTCTTTTTATTTTCTCTCAGTGTCTTATGCATTGAGTTGTACCCAGAACTGAGGACAGCTACATGCTTGATCTCTGTAGAGGAGAAGCCAGCCTGCACATGGGTGTGAGAGTCTCTGCGACATGAATCAGAAGGAAACATGAACTAAGTTGTTTGACCAGATGTTTTGTCTACACAACGCTAAGCATTAGAGGCAGATATTAACAGTTCCTCCTTCCCATGTAGAGACTTGGTGTCATACAGATGAAACGCTCCAAAGGACAAGTGAAGGTCCTGCATCTGTTCAGATAGTTATGATATACAAAAGCAGCTGGAGAAGAGTTAACACTCAAAGCTCAAAATGGAGAACCAGAATCAGGAGACAGGAGAAGAAAACGAAGCAAAGACAAGGACCAGTAGCTCACATCCTGCGTAATACAAGCCCTCCAGGTAACCAAGCAGAGGGAACTTGGCTGAAGAAAGCAATGTCACTTTCTGATGACAGAAACGTAAGCAAAGGCCATGGACTGAATCACCTTCTCCTCCCTTAGCTTGGATCCTTTGTGCCCTGTCCTAATCTCATGCTATGCATAATGGCTGTGGAAGATGAACAAAAGGCAAAGGGCTCAGTAATGAAGCAGTCATCAACGGAGTCAGAGGGCTCAAGGGGTCTCCCCCAGTGAAGGTTCACAACCCAGCAGGCATTCCTACTACAGCCGCTGTTCTGCCTGACCACAGCGAACATTTGCTTCCCTGGGTATGTGAATGCTTGTGGGTGCTCCGTTTGTTTGCTTGTATTTGTTTACTTATTTTTTAACGTAAAGAACTACTTGCTACACATTTCGTCATGTGTTTCCCGCCTTTTCTAATCGATTTTGTTTGTGCCTGTCATTTTTTTTTTTTTTTGCTGTCCTGAAAATATACCTCCCTCCCCCCATCTCCCTCCCTATGCTGTTCTCCCTGTCTGTAACACAAATGCCTACTTTTTATTTTCCCTAGTTTAATTAGTGCACGGATTCATTTTGATTGATGAATTGATGTGGCTTATTGGCATGAAGTTTTCCCTCCCCGCCCAGTGCTGTGTGTGTGTAACAGAAACAGCTTGTACAGGCGACACCTGCTTTGATGCTGATGCTGTGATGCAGATGTGAGGGGCCAGCTCTTCAGCTGGGTTTCTCTGCTGTTGAGTAGGGGCAGACTGGTAGTGAATGGAGGTGCTGGGAGGTAGTACATGGAAAGTAATGGCTGAGAAACAGTGTAGTTTAGGACTCCATTTTTACATTTTATTGGGCTGATTTTGAAACAGTCATTGTTCACACAATGGGCCCAGAGGGGAAGGCGACCTTGACTCTCTGCCATCGGTAGTGAGGCATTGTGAATTAGTTCAGCGAACTGAAAATTTCCAATGCCTCTTGCCAAAGACTTCCGCTGAAATTAGACCGCAGTTGGTAACAATCTGATTTCTCCTTTCATTTTAATCAGTGAGGATTAATGGTGAAAATTTTTATTTCTAATCTCACTTTTGCCTGACTAACAAAAGCTGTCACTTTCTTGCAAACTGCTAAATGAAGAAGGATTTATAAGCTCCTTGAGAAAATAAAAGTTAAAGTGCTGAGACCCACTTTTCAGACCATAAAGTTTTCCAATTCCCACAGCAGTCTCTGCCACTGGATGCAGCAACAGTCAGGGCTGGGCAAAGGTAGAAATACTGATGTTTCCTGGGTGGCTCCAGATCTCCAGATTAAAGTGCAGAATATTCCTAAAGAAATTAAGATCACAGAGGAGACAGGCTCCGGGTGTGAAGGCTTACAGATTTTCAACTGTTTTCTTTCTTAGGCACCTCTCCAGCCAACCCTCCTGGGGTCTTCTGACCAATAAAGATTACAAAAATGGCTAAAGTCTTTTTGTACTCAGCAGAGGATTTATTGAATGATTTTTTCCTAACCGGTTCTCTCTCTACACCCTTTCTTGCAAACTTGCTGATATCTTCTCAGCCTGCTTCTTACCCAAACTGGACCCACTCATTTCTTTACTGTTGATGGTTTGAGGGCTAGCCTGTGCCCTCATTAGTCACCAGTCCCACTGTGCCCAGCATAGCACCTTTAGCCCCCAAGTCAAGGCCAGCATGGGCACCTTAATGGCACTGGATAGAGGCAACTTACATATCCCAGTGTGCTGGGACCAGGGGAACCCTCAAAGTTTCTAACCTCAGCTCTGAGATCCTAAAGATTCAATGGAAGGAACAGTTGGCTCTTCACAATGGCAACTTAAACCTTACAGCAAATCTTATGTGAAGGGATATACTCCTCAGAGTAGGACCCACTGTGGTCTGGGTAGCTGTCCTCCCAGCATCCTTTTCACCTGTCTTCCCAGCATCCTTTTCACCTGTCTTCCCAGCATCCTTTTCATCTGTCCTCCCAGAATCCTTTTCACCCGTCCTCCCAGCATCCTTTTCATCATCCTACAATTAGCAGGGACAGTCTTCCCACTGTCGAGTTTATAGTTCTCATCAATATTTACCTCCTGGACTGCTACTTGAGGAACTTGTCATATTTCCATTATCTGCTTTATACCACACTTGTGTGGCAGGCTTCATGAGACCACATGCAGCAAAAACTTTGCTATAGCGGCTTCATATGAGGGAAGTTCATTCCACCATGTGTGAATAAGCCCCAGCATTAAGCAGCACATGGCTGACACCGTTACTCCCTGCCATCACACATGGTCCCCCTTTCTGTGCATAGATGGCCTTTCACTTGTGATGTTGGGAGCTGGATGCCCCTGATAAGATAGGAGACAAATCCCAATCATCTTTTCATGGTCTTTTTGTTTAGGTGAGGAGCAGAGGAGGGAGGGGATGTGTTCTGCTCTGAGGTTGGTCAAAGAGTCATGTTTAGAAAAAGAAAGATGGCCTCTGACCACAGTGGCTGTTAATCCTTAAGCTACTGGAGCATCTTGTGAAAATATTATTTAGAAAACACTGATTCCAGGGGCTCATTTCCCGAGGTTCTGGGATGCAGTCTGGGAATCAGCATTTTTATAGTTCTTCAGTTAAGATTCTCATGTATAGTCAGGGTAGAAGCTATGATATTAGACTTTCGTAAACCATGGTTACAGAACTGCCCATCCCTTAAAACAGTGCTTTTAGGTAGGACCTTGGTGGAGGCCCCTGCATTAACAGGAGGATACACTTATTTGCAGGAAACCCTGGCTAAAGCTCTGTGGTCGGGGATGCTCTTGGGTACCAGTCTGTATCCTTCTATGAGACATCCTGGAAAAGAAAAAAAACAAAAAACCCTTTGGTTCTGTTTTAGGAAGTGTAATTCTCCTGAACATTTGGTTTGTTTTGTCTTGTTGACATGTTGAATCTTATAAATGACTTTTCCCCCTTTATATTCTGGCTATCAGGCTGTTGAGGAAGAATTCTGTTATCATCTGGTCTACATTCCTCTCTGTTCAGATCACTCTTGGAATTAACACTTTATATCCAAATATTACAGGCTCTCTTAATTTTTAGGAATGTTATTATGTTATACTTCTGCAAGCCATCTACAACCCCTGATAGAAGGAGGTAAGGAATTAAATAAACCTCAAAATGAAATAAAAATCCATAAAGCAATCTATTGTCTCACTGCTGCTCAAACAAAAATCCTCCAGTTCTATTTGCAATTTTATTGCAGTTTGAGTTTGTAAAATTTGATCCTTTTCTCTTCACATTTTGCCTTTAGAACTACTTTTAATCTGCTTCCCCCACCCCACCACACCCCACCCCCGTTGTATATAAATGTTCTCACAGGGGACCCAAGTGGTATTCTAGTAGTGGATAGTTTATTTCTTGTCCTTCAGTCCTTTCTGTTCCTCGTCCTTCAGTGTGGTTTTGTTTTGTTTTTGTCCTCCCTCACCCCCAGAAATATAAATAAATTAAGATTTAGGAAGTTAAAACATCAACTGACACAATGGACTTATGCTGGGCATTTCATTTACTTTTCTATCTCTGGGACAAAATACCAAGGCAGCTGGCAGAAAGAAGAGCCTTTTTGAGCTTACAGGTCCAGAGAGATAAGACTCTGTCATGATGGGTAGGCATGGCACCAGGAGCAGGAAGTTGAGAGCTCACATCTTCAACCACAGGCAGGGAACAGAGAGTCAACTAGAAGTGCTCTGGAGCTTTTGATCTCAAAGCTTTCCCCCAGTGTTGTATTTCCTTCAGTTGTGCCACCTCAACTTGTTCAAATAGCATCATCAATTGGGGACAAAATATTCAACTGCCAGAGACTGTAGGGGACCTTTCTTATTCATGCCACCATACTAGACATCAGTAGAAAATAGCTGCATATATGTGTACACACACACACACACACACACACACACACGGTGGAATGTCCTTGTATGCTGTGGTCCATGTGCATGTATCCATGTGCATGTATGTGTGCAAATGTATACACACACGCGCACACACACACACATACACATATGTATATGTATGCATATGTATGCTCATTTGTGCACATGAGTACATATGGACTGTAACACATATGGATCTTTCACCATGTGGGCCTTGAGGCTTGAACTCAGATTCTGAGGTCTGACAGCAAGAGCCTTTACAATTTAAGCCATCCCAATACTAATCAGAGCCAGTATTTTTTGTTTTGTTGCAATACAGCATATGCTTTGTGAGTGCTAGGCTGGTGCTCTACTGCCAGGCTGCATCCCTGACCCTAAGGAGCCGTTCTTAGCTAAGAGAAAAGCATCGGGCCCAGCAGTTCTCTGTGAGTGGCAGAACCAGAGAGTGGTGCCTGTTTGTGTCCATTTTGTTCCACAGAGGTAGCACTTAAGCTTCGCTCTCCACTGAGGGCCAGCATTGGTTATTTGTTTACCAGACATGCTTTAGATAGCTCTAGCCCATTTGTAAGTCACTTATTTTGTACATTATGGCTTCATGTCTGGCAAAGTGTTTCTAAGTTGCCTATTATCATAAAGTTAAGAACTCTGACAGGTGTATTAGGGATCATAATGATCTAATATTTATGAGGCAAACTACCAGGTAATTTCTAGTGGTGGAAAATAGCTAGCAAGCATTTTCAAAATACGTCTGCTCTTAAATCAGCCATTGCTAATCCATGTGGACTCAGAAGTAAGCCAACTGTCTGAGGGTAGTTTCTCTGTACTTGCTGTGCTTCTTTGGGCAATACATTGTTACCATTCTGCATTCTTGAACGAAAGAGGCACAGTTAAAATGGTGTGGGTGCTTTAAAGTGTAACTAAGGAGGCAGGGTACCAACTGGTTATTTAGTATTCTGAACTTAAAAGAATAATTAATGACAGATGGATGCCCACTTCTTCCAGGTTGATCTGGATTCTGACACTAATGGGTCCAGAGAGCTGGGAGAGGGCAGGCTGGCACCTTCCCTTGAATCTCTCCTTCCTGACAATTATGGCCAGTGCGGGAGATGAATTGAGGTGGAAGGAGGCATGGGTTTTACTTTTCACTCTCAACTCCCCCACTTCTCACCTACTGCTATCTATGTGTCTTTTGATAAAAGTGATGTGGGAACTTTGGTTTCTATGTTTCCTCCTGGCTATCTTTTGTTGTTGCATTTGGTTTTAAATCTTGAAAGACTCTGGAAAGTGGAGATTCACAACAGTAACTTTGCCCTGTGATGGATGAGACTGCGCTGTGAAAACTGCAGAACTATTCAAACTACAGCGCTGACTTTAGCTCTGTGTGTGTTAGACTCTTGGCTCTCAGGGCATGGACTGTCTTACAGAGTTAGGACAGTCCTGCTGGCCTCTGTGGGAGCCACAGTATTACCCATGGCTGCCCATTGTCTAAGACAGTGGTTCTCAATCTTTCTAAGGCTGTGGCCCTTCAAGACAGTTCCCAATGTTGGTGACCTCCAACCACAAAATTATTTTCATTGCTACTTTGTAACTATAACTTTGCTACTACTGTGAATCATAATGTAAATATTTGTGTTTTCCAATGGTCTTAGGACGCCTCTGTGGAAGGGTCATGACCCACAGGTTGAGAACCACTGGTCTAAGAGGTCTGTCACACAAGAAGGGGATAATTGCTATCCTAAAGTCATTACGTGTGTGTGACAATAGTGAAAGATCCTGCAGACAATCAGAAGTGCAATGGGAAGGAGATCCTTGGTAATCAGAGGTCCTGCCCAGCTCCACATAATCATTTTTCTTTATAACAAAGTGGTAATCAAGAGTAATTTGGTTGCATAATCTCTATGAGATTTTCTTTGTCTTCTTATTAAATGACTTATTTATTTATCTAGCGTGGAGGTGGGACACATGTGCACCACAGTGAGAATATGGAGAGCAGAAGACCATTTATGAGCGTTACTTCCCCCCTTCCACCATGTGCATCCTGATGATTGAACTTGGATCATCAGGCTTCATAGGCCATCTTGCAGGCCCTCTGTGAGTTTTTTCCTATGGATTCTTTCTACTGGGGACCAAGGGAAGGCAGAGATACTTGGGATCAAGGAAACTAGTGAGGTTCACCAAGCCTGACAGGTGGGCAGAGACTCACATCCCCTGATGCAGCCCCCTCATCACCTTTATTCTGCCAGTTTAATTCTGCCACCTGGCATATATTTCTCTGCATCAGTGAAGTGTTCTTGGACTTGGACCTCCTGAGCTACTTCAGGATATCCACAGCCAGAAAGAGAACAAAATGATGAGGCTTTGGAGGCATACTCTAACGTTGGACCTGGGCTCTGGAAGAACTGAAGCAGGCGAGTTGGTTACTAAAAGGGATGAATCATTTACCATACAAGGAAGTGGCCAAGCAGTTCATTGTTGCATGCAGGTATTTCCACAGGCTCCTATCTGGATACCACCACAGGAATGGACGGAAATAGAAAACAGAGGAAGGATCCTGAAACTCATGGTCTCCTTTGGATCAGCTTGAATACTGTGGAGATCTTTAGGAGTGAAGACATGTCCCTTTTACAGCTTCTAACGACCTCAACCATTAACATCTTGGGACCATCTGTCACATCTTGGCAAAGCTGTTACAACCTGGGCTTGGAGCCACTTGCCATTAGCAGGAATCCCAGAAATAGAAGGAGAACTCAAATTTGACTGACTTGACTGAGAGGCAAGACATGTCCCCAAAGAAATACTGGGGTGTCCCAGTGAAGAGAGAATAGCCATTCAGATCTTAGCTCTATTGTATTTAAGTACCGTAAACATGACTGTATCACGTGGTCTCTGTATTTCAGCTGCTGAATGGGGTTAAGGGCTGCGTGTTCTTGAAAGGACTCAATGATTCTACACTGTTAAATGTATATAAGGTATGCGGGACAGAACAAGCTCTCAGTAGAGGACATGTTAAATATTTAGGTCTAGAGCAGTGGTCATAATGCTGCCACCCTTTAAAACAGTTTCTCATGTTGAGGTAACCCCCAATCATAAATTATTTTGTTACTACTTCATAACTGTTACTTTGCTAAGTGTTATAAATCATAATGTAAATATTTGATATGCTGGATATCTGATATGCAGCCCTCAAAGGGGTCGAGACCCATAGGTTAGGAGCTGTTGGGTTTTAACCTCTTTGTTCTTTCGCAGGTGAGACATTCTCTGAGCCTCTATTCTCCTGAAGAGCCTCCTCTTAGTCACTGAAGTTACATGTTCTAAACAAAGGGCCTTTTCCAGCTCTAGCTTTGAATCTATGTTCCATACCCCTGGGAATGAAACAATTTTTGTACGTGTTTATTGTTGTGGTTTTGATTATTATTAATTTGCCATCAAAAGAAAGCATAGTCTTAATCAGCAGGTCTCTGTATCTCATCACACATATTCCCAAATCAAAGCATTGAAACGCACCATTCAGCCTCCTGGCAAAGCACGCTTTTTAGTTTCATTTATGTAGCTCATGCAGAAAAATCTTCCCCATGACCTGACTCCCTAATAATTTTTGAGGGTTGAACTTATGCTCACATTGTTACATCTGGTTGTAGAGTTAGCAAATGGATCAGAAGGAGGAGGAGGAGAAAGTGGGGGGGAGGGGAACCTAGCCCGCCTCCCTGGTTTTTTTCTTCTTTTTCTCAGTGTGAAGTCATTTGATTTGCTTTTTAGCCCATACCAAGTCTTTAGAAGTTGAGCCAGGCAGATGGTGAGGTTATAGCCTGGGCAAATGTGTTCTAATGTTATCAGCTTTAAAGGAGCACATGAAGCAGAGAGGAGAGAAGGTTTGTGGTATTTTTGTTTATTAAATTTGATGGTTGGATTATGACATTTATATTTATTAAATGTACAGAATCCCATCCATCATGGTTGACAGCAAGAACATGTCCTGGGTGGTTGGCATAGCTGTCTTTTCCTGCGAAGAGATCTAACATTTATTCTTATTTGGGAGGCAAAGAAGAGATGGGCTGAAAAGGAGATTCACTCCTCAATGCCACCGCCCTGGGGGAATGGGTCTATGAGATATGAGTGCTATTGTGTTTGATTCCGTCGTGTTAAGCAGGTTTTTCCCTTGTCTGGCCTGGGAGTTGGTTTGATGGTACTACTACTGATGAGACGCTTGGCTGCAGAGGAGCAACAAAGCCAGTGAATGAGGCATACGAAAAATTAGAAATGGCTCTCAGCCTGGCTCCGTTGAGACCCTGGCACTGGATATGGCTGCAAAAATGGCACCTGGCTTTATCTAGTGGTCAGAGCACATCAGCCGCCAAATCTGCTTTCCGCTCTGCATTGTATTACCTACCAGATGTGGGCCTCTGGAATGTTTTACTAGAACCCTAGGCAAGCTGGTGATAGGAGGGCACTCCAGCTGACTTCTAAGGGTTGATTTCATGTGGAAGATGAGACCAACCTGGCACGAGTGAAGGCAAGGGAAAGGTACTATCACCCATCACATTTCTTGTCCACCCCGGGGCACAAGAAGTAGCATGCTTGCTCAAGGGTAATGCACCTCTTCACAAGTGCAACCTCAAGATGTTTGCACAGTCACTGTGCAAATGCATGAGACACGTGGGTTCAATCTCTGCCTACATATGCTTCCAAAAACAAAAGGTTCAGGCTGGAACAATCCCTGTCTGTTTGGGAACCAGTTAACCCACAACACGGCCTGTGAAGCCTGGAAATACTCGGTTAGTATTTAAGATATTAACCTGTAGGATTAAATGCCTCCTACTCCCTTTCATCATTTACGTTGAGCCCAGATTTCAGTAGTTAGTCTCCAAATTGACATTTTCCAAAGTATCAGTAAACACATATGTACCTGCCATGTCTAGGAAAGATTGCAGGCAAATAACATACAAAATCTCCTGACAGGAATTTTCTTCCTCAGGTTGACTTAGAACCTAGGAAACAGTTTACAAGGACCCCGGGGTACTAGAAATTGTTCACTGAATACCTTTGAGGTACAGAGCTAGTCTGTGCATTATGAGGGCTATTAAACGAAGGTAAATGGCCATCTATCTCCAGAGACTTTAAACAAAACATACTGAAAGCCAGACCTCTGTGAAGAGGCCCTATTTCCTGCTAGATAGTGTGTTCATCTGATTACATGAATGGACCATAAACATTTCCAGGGGTGGGAGACAGTGCAGATCTGGGTGTTAACAAGGCAAAGGTCAAGCTTCCATTCCTCACATGGCCCATTGACTGCAGCAGCCCATGCTCACAGCAGCCCTTGCTGCCATGAAATCCACCCTGACTCTGCTGTTCAGTGAGTGTCGCTCCCTGATAGGGTTATCCTGTTAAGTATATCTCTTTCCATCTGTCTCTTCCTTCTCTTCTCCCTTTCTATCTTGAATAAAATATAAGATATTACCATTGTAACTTCATAATAACTTTATTATAATTCCTGTCTGTTTGTCGTGAGTTAGCTGTGTCCAGCCCCACAACCTGGATTGGCCACACACAACCCATGATAGCTATGAATATGTCCCGATCCCAAATCATAAAGTTACTTAAAGCATCATGAGATTATCTTTGTGGTTACTTTTTGCAACTCAGTTTCACAGTTCTCAGATGTGAACATTGTAGATGGCAGTGTTGTATTACAATGCTAAACAGATGTGACCTAAATACTTGTGAGCATCTACAGTGTAAATAGGATATGTACGGGTACCTCAAACACATACATAAATAAGTGCATGCAAAGTCCCCACATATAATGTGATGTCTATAGGTTGTGTTGTGTGTATGTGTCCTCTCATTTGATTCTTACAAGTGACACAGACTTAATATCACCACTTCTTAATGAAACTAAAGATTTGATCGAATGAATAAATAAATGTGTAAAACTAAAAAAGACCCGCCTTTCACTTGTGGCCCTAAAGCAAGCAGGAGGCCAAAATAAGTCTCTGACCCTGTTCCTGAAGCTCCAGTCTATTTTACTTTTGATGGCGTGAGAGAGAATCAGCACAGTTAAGTACAGGTCTCCATTCTGTTCTGTTCTATTGTAGATGAGGACAGCTTCCTAGAATTCTCGTCTTTTATCAGAGCTGAGGCCATGGGTTTATAACACTGGCAGCGATCTTGTCTTCTCCTGGAAAGGATTTACAATCCATTCCAGGTCAGGGGACAGAGTGGCTGTGGGTAGGGATGCAGAGATAAGCATTGTGAACTCAGGAGCAGTCTTGAGATCTTTGATCTGTTTGCCTCTTGCTGTCACTAGACCCCTGAAACCCAGCTTTTAAGATTCTTCAGGTTGAGATATGCCAATTCCCCACTCAGGAGGGAACTGCTATTTTATTGCCCCAATTAACTGCTTTATTTGTTTATAAATTCTTCCCTTTTCTGTTTTATGATGCAGTTGTGGTGCGTTTAATGGAAGCCTAGGATTAACGCTGGCAAGCCAGGCTGCCTGTTCCATTTTTGAAGCTTATAAACGGTTTGGGTTTAGAATGCCGCTCTTTCCAAAAATATTTGCTTTCTCTAAAAAGCAACAGCTGTTGGAAAATGACTGGGAAGTTTTGTTTTGTTTTCTTCTTTGCCCCAGAGGAGAACAGCCATTGGCTTTTACTGTAGAGTGCGTGGCGTTTCACATAATGCTTTCATTCCTTTGGAGGATTTGCCTGTTTGATAACAGATGAAACAGCAGGGATGTGGTAAAACATAAAAATCATGTTAAAAGTAAGAAAGTTGGATATTAATTTTAAAGGTCACTTTAAAAGGACTGGAAGTCTCTTTCTAAAAATTCTCAAGAAAAATATATTTTAGCTTCTGTAGAAATATGAATGAATTTTAAAACTTAGATTTCCAAGACTATTTTTATAGTATTCCGAAGCTTACAAATCACACATATTTAAGTCTGATTTCACTAAAATTCGGCCAAGTGGCTTGACGGCCATGATTTTCCTTATTATACGTGATTCAAGTAAGACCCAGAAGAACGAAAGGACTTGCCTGGAGAAAACAGTGCTGCTGTGGCAAAGCCAGGATTCCAACAGACGTTTGGAATGATGAACTCATAGCTGTCTTACCAAGGCATATGTAACCATTGTCAAGTGGATGGCAGTGAAGTGTTGTCACAACTATAAAGACATCACTTGCTCCACAGTGAATGTCTTGACGGAAGCGGATCAAACAATGAATGATGCTCACATGCTCAAGCCCTGGCCTCTGTGTGGGACAGAGAAACACTGGGCTGGGTGACTGCAGAAGCCAAGACATTACATCTGATCGGTACTGTGTACACAGAGATTGCTGGCCTCCAAGCAGGACGGAAGCTGAACGCTAGAGAAAGCACAATTCAGTGCTAGGATACTTGTCTCACAGGGGAAGGGTGGACCAGATCTTAGACCAAAGCTTGATCCCCTGTTGCTTCTTCAAAATGTTACCCAAAGGGATCAGGAATGGAGGTGGTTTTCCAGTTTTAATGAACATAAGAATCCTGAGAGTTTAAGGAAAAACATGCATCCCATGGCCTGAGACCGATTTCATAAACATTTGAGCACTTTTCAAAAGCAAGAGTGAGCCCCATAGTAAAGTGGCCCAGATGGTCTCAAAATAACAGGTAAAAGTTTGCTTTTCTTTAAAGAAATTCATAGTAAAAAGACTGACCCAAATCATCCCCCATAAAATGTCCACACCAATGACATTTTACAAAGAAATACGAGATGAGGTTAATATTCTGAAGATCGTCATCCCTGGCTTTGGCAAAACTGGAAGTCTTAAATGGAGTTCAGAGGTCTGACTTTCCAATAAGCCCTTCCATGGTTCTGTCACCGAGGGTCTACCTTGATTTGGACCTTGACCTAAGGAGTTAGGAACAATTGTGAGGAATCTCTGTCCAGTGGGTGTCAGAGCTCAGGGTAGCCTCTCCTCTGGACTCTGAAAGGCTGTATAACCTCCAGGCTAGTTGTTCTAAACCTGTGCATTGTTGACTCTCTTAGAGAGTCGCATACCAGATACACTGCAAAGTAGATATTTACATTATGATTCATAACACTAACAAAATGTCAGGGATGAAGTAGCAGGGAAATCGTTTTGTGGTTGGGGTCACCATGACATGAGGAACTGTGGAGGCCACAACAAGTTCTACTTACATCTATAGCTCCTCACAGGCAGGACAGTGGTCCCAGGCAGCCGCCATGTCCCTGAGTCATGCCCTTGCCTTGGTTCCCAGTTGCTGGCATTGGTGGGTGTCCACGTGCAGAGAAATGGATTCAGTCAGTATGCTCCAGGGACAGTGGAGAACTAGGGCAGAATGAGTGTGCTGAGTGCTCTTAGTTTGTGTGGAAACCCTGCCAGCCCATCTTCAAACGAAGAGCAAAGTTGGTGACAAAAGGAGATAGTGAAGGTAGAGTCAGATAATGAAATTAAAATCGGATCATGTATCTCTCTATGTATATGTACATATATGTGTGTACGTATAATTCATGATATGTTAGATATGATACAGATCACATAAATACATGTCATGATATATACATATATGTATACACATATATAGTACATATACATAATACATATACATACATGCATATATATATTGGGGAAAAAGATGGATATGAAATGAAAGAGTCAGGGGCAAAAGAGAATGACTGACTGGGAGTGAACACCTAGGGTGGGAAAGCATAGTAGGGATTACACAGGCAGTGATGGAGTGTGTCATGGCAGGGTGAGGGAGACTCCTCTTTAAAGGAGGAGGCCTTAGTAAATCTCCCTACAGCCATTACTTTCTACAGTTGAGAAAACTGAACTCCAATAAGAGGTACCGATTCTCCTTGGGTTGTGGCAATCATGGCCTGAGGGTGAGATCTGGGTGCAGGCAGCGATGTTTCTTCTGAGGCCATTCTCCTTGGCTTGTGGATGGCTATGTTTCCCTTGATCTTCCTTCTGTCTCTATTTTAAGGATATTTGATGACAGCCATCTTACTGAGATCTTTAAAGACATCCTTCCTGAGTATAAGTCACCTTGTAAGTTACTGGAGTGTAGGATTTTAACTTTTAAGTTTGAAGGGAATATAATTCAGCCTGTAATAGTCTTCCAGCCAGGGACTCTCTTGAAGTATAGGGAGCACTAGCTGGCTTGGCTGGAGCCCTAGACTAGAGGAGCAAAGAGGAAGAGCTGTGAGCTGAAAGACCTTGTCAGCTCCAGAAATTTGTGAGTGTGGAAAGCTCCTCATGAGTGACATGGAATCACCAAGAATACAAAAGAAAAAAGAAAAACAAGGGGTGCAAAGACTGTGGGAAAGAAAAATGAAGCAGTAAATGGTTTGCACTTCTCCAAGTGAAGACAGAAAAGAACTTAGACGCTTAGAAGCTTAAGGGCTGCTCTTTGCCATCAGACGGAAGCTTACTGGGTTGTACAGCCATTCCTGTGTGATCTGAGCCTGTAGGTGAACTTGCAGGGAGAACTGGGGCTATTTCACATAAATCCTACTTTGAGCAGATGCAGAAGCAGGAGGATGAAGGAAAAATTCATGATGCAATTCCACTTATCCCCATGGGTGCCTTTCCACAGCTTAAGGAGGAGGAAGAAGGATTCCTTCTCCACACCACTGTGAAAGAGTACTTACAAATTATGTTTCCTCATTGTTTGGACAGTAAAAGCAAGTAATGACTCTCGCACCACATAACTCTGCTTTTTTATTGCACCAATAACCTATCTGTCTCCCCAGGTATGCTCTCTGCTGTGCAGAGGGCTGGAGAGAGCTCACACATGGGTTCTGGTGTACAGGTCTATATGTAGGGTGTGCCTCCTGTGGCTTCCCATGGCTCATTATGACTGGAAGTCTACTGATGTCATCACCACTGTCCTCCTACTGAGAGATGTATATGGAAGTCCCAGTGGATGTCTCATTGGACAGTTCAGACCAACCGGCTTCATCTACAGAAAGTTACACATCTTCCTCATGAAAATATTCCCTGTTAATAACTAAAATTTATCTTTAAACACACAGGAACAAACAAAGATACACATACAGACACACACATAAGATTCAGAACCACACAGACACATACAAAGACACATATACATAGATGCGCGCGCGCACACACACACACAAAGAAAACTGGTTTTCTTTACTTTTGTATGTTTATATGTGGCCACTCGCTTTTCTGAAAGCTACCTCTCTCCCATATTGCTAAACCCTAGTGAAGAGTCAGAAGCTTCACACTTGGATCCTGTCACCGTCTGTACATGGAATCTAGTGATAAACAATGCAGAT
This sequence comes from Rhynchomys soricoides, assembly GCA_019843965.1. Taxonomy (NCBI): domain Eukaryota; kingdom Metazoa; phylum Chordata; class Mammalia; order Rodentia; family Muridae; genus Rhynchomys; species Rhynchomys soricoides. Next base: position 2,016,013 of record JADRCH010000029.1, on the reverse strand, counting down.
TTGTAATCCCACAGTGGGCAGATTAGAGGTACCATGGAGGCCTGTGGTACTAAAATCAAAAGCTTGGTGGGTAAGGGGAAGACTCCTTTTTTTTTTCTGGGTTCTGGAGGCTGCCTCGAGTCTCTGGGCTCTTGTTCCTCCCTCCTTCTGTGAACAAAAAGGCTGAGTGTCTGAAACATCTCCCACAGACACCAGAACACTTGGTCAGGCTCTCGAGTTTGCCTGTTGATCAGCTAAACAGGACAGGTTGTATTATTGGACACACAGTCTTAGCACACGACCTGGAATACCGGAAGTCTCAGAAGTGCTTGTGGCCAATGAGAGCTTACATACAGGCATGCGGGCAAAGCACGCACAAGATGGCAAAACTAAAATCTTTTTAAAGTAAAAAGATACTACTTACTACATTGATTTACCTATCAAGGTGAGGAATTAAAATCTAAAATAAGTGTCAAGTGTCAAGTCACAATTCAGAATTGTAAAGACTCCCACGGCTTGTTTCCCTGTAGTTTAAAAAGAGATGGACAGCAAAGCCTGTATCCTTTAGTTCTTGATTTCTTGTCAGTGCAAAGCAACCGTGTGGTTTAAATATTTGTGTCTTCTACCAATTCCCATGTTGAAATCCTAATTTCTGAAGTAATATTGATGTGAGGGGATGTTCTTGAGAGGCGACTAGGTCATGGGGAGAGAGTGCTTGTGAGTGGGATGAACATAGGCCCAAGGGAACACATTTGTCTTCTCACCATGTGACAGAGGAAGCAAGTCTTCAGCAGACACTGAACAGGCTGGTAAGACGATGTGGACTTCCCAGCCCCCAGGACCATTAGAGCTAAATCTTCCTTGTTTATCAACGATCTAATCTACAGTCTTTTTCTCAAGCAGCCTAAATTGTCTAAGACAGCAATAGGAACTGTCACGACTGAAAGTGTCAAGGGAAGATTTTAAAATGCTAATTTCCACGGAAAAGGGGCTTCATAGAAAGAAGCCTTTCAACTTTGAAAATTCTCCATGATCTTGGAAAGTTTCTTGGGCTCTTGGTGCCTGGGTTTGCGAAATGGTCCCAGAGAACTCTACTGGTTCATGTAAGGATGGAGTAAGATAATGTATATGAAACAAAGACCAGCCTGAAGACTCCAGGGTACTGCTTTATCAGGCAGTAATGCCTATCCATTGAGTTAACATTTCTCTTTGTAGTATAATTTACATGCACTAAATACCATTTTAAGGTATTTAAATTCAATCAATTCAACACAATTCAATCCATGTGTTTTGACAAGTATATGCAGTTGTAAGCGGACACCACAGCTATGCTATAGACTGTTTCCATCACACTGATGTGTACTGTTGCATTCATTGCAGTGAATCTCACATTCCCATGCTTTCCCTCTTTAATGAGTTTTATCTCCTGGAGCCAAGTAGCACGTGCTCTTTTGATTCTGGCTTTTTTCTCTTGGCAGAATGCCCTTGATATTTATCCCCAGTGTTGCATGTTACAAAATTTCCTTTTTATTGTTAAGTAGTATTTCATTATGTGAAATATCAACACTTTACTTAGCTAGTCACCAGTTGATTGGCATTTGTTTGGCTTCCAGTTTGGGGCGATTATGAACAAATTACTATAACCATTGGAGAACAGGTCTATGTATATACGTGTGCTTTCATTTTTATTGGGTAATCACCCCAAAGTGAGATTAATGGATAGGATAGCAAGCCTGGGTTTTATTTAATCTCACAAAAAACTTTGAGGATGTTTTCCAAAGCGGTGGCCCAGTTTGCATTCCCACCAGGAAAGGGAACCGTTATTTCATACCATATCAACACCTGGTTCTTTCCACTTGAGTTACCTAGTGGATAGGAAATGAAACCTGTGTCTTTAATTTTCATTTCCTTAATAACAAAAGGTGTTTAGTGTCATTTTGTAAGACCATCTGCCATTTGTGTGCTTTCTTTGGTGAAGGTTTAGATAGTAAAAGCTTTTGGTAACTTTTAAAGTTGGATTCCTATGCAGAGGTTAAGCATCAACCATCTTCTCTAGACAAACAACATTGAGCATATAAATGGAGGTATATTTTTCTCCTTTGAGTTTCTTCTTTTCAATTAAATAGTTTTTGTTGTGGTTATCCCACAGAAACAGGGTGGGTCCTACTGATGTTGAAACTGATGAACACACACACACACACACACACACACACACACACACACATACACATTCGCTCACGCACTCAAGTGTGCAAACAGGTTCGAGAAAGTTTATTACTCACACAATAAGACTTTCTGAGAACAGGGCAGGCTCCCAAACAGATCCAAAAATGTTACAAGAGAGCGAGAAAGAGCCTTGCCTTTAGCTGTGATTGGAGAATGGGGCTGCAGTGAGAGTTCCTGTGCCTGAGAGCTTGGGGCTTGCATGCACTGAACTTCCCGTTGGCAACAAAGGTGGGAGCACCTGGGTTTTCTTATCAGCTGGCCCAGATGTGGGGCAGAGGGGAAGGGGAAGTGGAAGGGCTGGAAAGCTGTCAGCAGCCACAGTCACCAGCAAATATAATCAGAACCTTCATTGTATTTGTACGTTTATGAAAGCCAGTTTGCCTCGTTTTTATTTTGCTGTTCGCTGACTTTTGTCTATGAAATATTTTCCCAATCCTGAGAGTGTTTTCTTTTAGTAGGTTCTAGATGCTGCAGCTAAGTCTTTGATTTATTTTGCATGGATTTTTGTGTATGATCAGAATCTAGGATTCTTTGTATTTTCATGGGATGGATTGGCTATTCCAAGATCATTACTTAACGACTTTTCTTTCACCTGTGACCTTGGCATCTTTAATGAAATCAATTGGCTCCAGCTAGGAGAGTCTGGTTCTGGGTTCTTTACTCTGCTTCAGTGATGTCTACCTCTGTAGTCACACAATAACATACAATTTTGCTAGTATAAATTTATAGTCTTAAACATTTTCATAATTACCCTAAGTTTAGCTTTTGAGATCGATCTTCGTTTTCATTTTTATGTGTGTTTTAAGATTGATCAATTTCTACGAGAAACAAAAAGCCTTGCTAACACCTGACAGAAATTATGAATCTATAGATTAATCTGGGAGAACTGGTGTCTTAATATCTCAATTTTATCTAACGATAAATGAACATCTATTTAGGTACATTTCTCACTTCTTTAAAATACACTGTAATTTTCAGCATATGGATGTTACACATATTAAATTTTCCATGTTTTTTATTGTGTGTCTATTTATGTGTGTGTGTACAGGAAGAGGCACATGTACACATATGCAAGGCTATACATGGAAGCCAGAGGCATACGCTGATTGTCTTCCTCAATTATTTACAGTTTTGTTTGTTTGATTGTTTGATTTTGAGACAGAGTCTCTCACTGAACCTGGAGCTTTCTGACATGGCTAGGCTGTCCAGGACTGTTTGGGCCCCACCTAACAGAGACTAATAATAAGACATGATTGCATCAACTCATACAAAACCACCCAAGAAGGAAATTCTAGGCAACTTGGAAATACAGAGGTGCCCAGCACTCAAGCAGGCAAAGTTCACAGTGTGGCAGCTGATGCTGCCTCTAAGGAGAAAATACCATCAGTCGTGACAGATCCAGAAATGATGTAGACAATGGAATTGATATGCACGAAGGCTTTAAAGGCTCCCACAGCTGTGCTCTGTATCTTCCTTCAAGAAGCTAGAGGAAAGGTGAAAAATAATAGTACTGACATAAACAATATTTTTTAAAAAGACCTAAATGTAACTGCTAGTGATGAAAATGACAGCGTTTAGAATAGAAAAAAACACAGACTTAATGACAGATTAAACAGTAAAGAAGAAACAGCAGTAAAGTCCATAGATTAAAAATCAAACAGAAGGAGAACCGTGGACTGATTCACAGGGTGACTCCAGACTCCTAATGAGGAAGAGCACAGAGTGAGCCAGAGGTCTCAAAGATAAGAGAAATCACCAAGGGCAATAGGGGATGGATAGGAGACCATGGTGATACCTTCATGAGTACACACAAATGTGCATGTGTGCATACACGTGTACATACGCATGTGAAATGTACTGTGTAGTTTTTTGTAAAGCAACACATCATACCCTGTAAGTGTGCAATTTATTGTGTCTGTAGTGCCTCAATAAAACTGATTATTTGTTTGCAAATGCATATAAATTCAACCCAGTTTTAGTAAACAGTTAAACTTTTGTATGATCTGAAAGACTAGAAGATGTTTGCTTGTTTGTTTGTTTGTTTTTAACGTATCAACCTTATATCCCTCAAGTTCATGAAACTCAGGCTTTCTAACACTGCCTACTCTGGTTACTATTGTGGCTGTGATAAAAATTAGCATCTTCCAAACAAGATGCCAAGATCTTTGTCAGAGCTTTGCAAACTGTGAAGTATGCTATAAATTAGTCTAACTGCAACACAAAGAAATGTATTTCAATCCTCTGCCTGAGCCCCTGGGTTACTCTATGGAAGATCAAGGGCCACCGACTGAAATGCTGGCATCCCACGAGGACACTAATGCACACAGGATCCCACCATACCCAGGGGCCAGACGCCCATCCTCCTCCAACAATTGCAGGAAATGGACTCAGCTCCCTTTTCCTCAGAGTTCGTGTGCCAGCTCCCCTCTGGGGAAACCCCTGTATCCTGTCTGCTTGATGTTTGATGCTTGGTGATAGCAGGCCTACATTGTCCGGAGCTGGATGTGAGCTGTTCAGCACAGAGGTTTCTAGGTTCTCTGGAGATGCTTGCAGAAAACCCCCTGGAGCCTGGCTGGGGTACTCCACCATCTTAGTGCTGCCAAGTGTCTGGGCTTATCCACACTGCCAGAGCAAAGGTGAGGTTCTTCTCCAGACTCTAGCTCTCGATCCAGGCTCTCAATCTTATACCCTCCTGTGAAAGACCATTTTACCCACTGGCCCAGATAGCATAATCATCAGTTCTCACCTCACAAGACAGCGTTGCAATCACATTATATCATTCATTCTCATAAGAAATTTTTCGGTCTTGTTATATTTATTAAGAGTCCCCTCTAGGTTGCCAACAGCAGATGATTAGACTAGATCGTGAATGGGATGTGTTGAAATCTAGACCTTTGTATTGCAATGTTTTCATAAAAGCACGAGCAAATATTATTCATGTGCACATCACATTTCCTTTGTGTCCTGTCAGACATTTGATGTGCCTCTGAGCTTTTGTCTTGGTTTGTTGATGGCCATGTGATAGGCAATGCTTCTGGAAAGCCCTTGAGGGCCTAAGGGAACGGCACATATCTTCCCCTTCTTCTGCAGTCTCTGATTGCCCCTCTTAGGGAGCTCATCTTTGCTCCAAATGTCTTCAACAACATGGAGAGTTTAACAATGGGTGGACTCGTTTTCTCAGAGCCAGGAATTACTCAGACTTGAAGGTTTCTGGAATTAAAAGGGGATTTTTGGTTTCTACATCAGGTCACCCGTGACACAGGGCAACTTCTGTTCTTAAGTGGGATTAAAAAAATGCTTTTAAGAGGCATATTGAAAGGGCTCAGATTTTGTGGACATCAAATAGTTTTTAAAAGACAATATTTTGATGGTTTAATTATAACAAAATAGGAAACATGCAGATCAAATTGACCCTAAAACACACATGGTATTTAAAAATTAAAGGCTAAGAATTCTAACAAAATACAAGTTTTGGAATCTAAAACACATGAACAAAACCAAGAGAACTGGTGGATTCAGATTGCAGCAGCTGCTTAAGGTGATCTGCCATATGATAGCCCATGGAGACAACAGGATGCTTCTCTGTTTCACTCTGGACTTTCTGACCAACTGGGGTCTCATTTCCCAGCTCAGTTTTACCTCTGAAAATGAATAAACAAGCGAAATCCTTTGTGTGATAAAATAGGTTGGTTTTTGTTTGTTTGTTTTTGTTTTAAGCTTTGAATGAAAATTGTGTTCTTTGAATTCGTTACAAATACAGGCTTGTTCCCAAGGAGTTGAAGTTTTACATTAAGGTGTTTGATGACTGTTTATCATCTTCCTTGCCAGGGAAGTTGGGTGTTACTCTGAGTTATAGAATTAAGAAATTTCAGTGTTTGTATCCCCATGATAATATGGTACCTCCTTTGTTCTACTGTAGAAGTCTTCATCAAATACTGATTTAGATTGACAGACATCTCTCTGCCTTGGGATGAGGCAGGTGTCTTCTCTTTGTGGAGCACTGCTTAGGCCTACCCAACATATAAGAAGTTTTCCCAAGGTACCTTGCTTTTGTGTTGGGGAAGTTTTATGTATTTCTCATTATCTGTGAGAACTTACTCATAGGGTTCATAGATGCTAACACAAAGGTGCATTTCTGTGGAGGAGTCTTATCTTGGCCTGGGGCTTGTTGGGTAGCCCATGAGTAATTCCACTTAAATTCAGTCTGAGACTCTGGGAACTTACAAACCCAAATGGCAATCTGCGGGAGGGTAGGCTTGCTTCAGTGTCTCCCTGGTGGATTTTGGCTTCCTGCTTTTTTGTTACCCTCTTGGAGGGTTACTGGAGACCTGATAATTTCTGAGTGGCACATTTTGTGAGAGTGCAGTCTTTTGGCCTCATCCAACATGGAGAAGGGTTTTCTTTGGCTTCTGTACATGTTATCATGAGATCAACAAGATTTAGTAAATATGGGGCTAGAGAAATGGCTCAGTGGTTAAGAGCACTCACTGCTCTTCCAGAGGACCTGAGTTTGGTTCCCAGCACCCATGGCTCAAAACTGAACTATAGCTCCAGGCATTGGATACTGCTGGCCACCACTGGCACCTGTACTCACATACATATGGTCATACACTAATACATATACCTATATATAATTAAAAATAATAAAAACTAATCTAAAAGTGTAGCAGTTTTTAAAAAATAAATGAACCCATGGTTCGCAGGACTTGCTTTTCTCTCTTATTTCCCTCTGACCTTTAGATTTCGGCCTAGTGGGTCCTTACATCCTTGTTCGACTATGGACACTTCGTGAGGCAGTTTTAGTTAACACTGATACTTTCAGCTGGCTTTGAAAACCTTTTGATATAAAGTTGAGTTATGGTGACAGTCAGTGCCATGTTACTGCAAGAACCGGAGGGAAGTCTTAGCCTCAAGGGTTAGAACAGGGAGCTCACTCTTTGCTCACCCCGAATATTGACAATGTATGCTCCAGTACTTTTCATTAATGAAATCCCGTGTTAGAGACTTTATGAGAATCCTGTCTACCTCAGCCCTAGGTAGTGCACATGAATGTATAAAATGAGATTTATTTCCATACAATTCTAAGGAATTTAGTATGGTGTCCATTTGAAAGACTAAATTTAATTAGTCTTTAGCTTGAGGAAAAAGAAGCCATATGTTTTGAAAGTGAGTCATATGATGTCATTAATTTATCTTCAGTTAAAAAGAAAAAAAAACCTAACTGTAAGTTGAGTCAAATAGAATTACTTCTCCCAATAGAAAATATGCTCACTTCCGTGTTATACTTCTCTTCACAGAAGATAGTCCAGCCTCACATGGAGCGACTGTGGGCTCCACACCAGCCACCGAGACCTCTAGAGTCAAAGTGTGTTCCAGTTAGTAAAATCACAATGCTGCCCTCAGGGAAGATGATGCACATGCTGGGTGAGGTCTGGCTGGAACGAGGGATGTCATGCTGGTAGGATGGTGATGAATAGCTTTAGTGAAAGAAAATCTGGACCCAGAAGGAACAGTTTCCCATGCCAGAGGATTCTGTTTCTGGTAACAAGCTCCTGTCAGCTAACTCTGACCAGTAGGCAAGAGTTTCGTTGTAAACATTGACAGAGTTTGTAAGAAGGATGAATGCATAAGTGAATATATACGCTTCCTTTTCAGCTTGTTCTTTAGGGAACATTTGCTGCCCTCTAGCCTTGGGAAACTCTTCTTGACTTAATGGAAATAAATTATGCCTTTTTTGGGTAATCAATAGCCCATAGTATTGTTGTTCAGTAAGTTCCACAGACCCTTTAGACCAAACCACTAGAGGTGTTAGTCAAAACTTTGCACTTCTGGGATAAGTTCAGGAGTCTGCTTAGATACCAAAATCCTTGTGAATTTATGGCACAAAAGAGTATGAATTCTCCCTTACATAAACTTTATCATCAACACGGGCAAACACTTACTAAAATGACCTTTATGTTCACAGCATAGTATAGTCTCCATGCTAAATGAATGATCTCTAGGGAGCCTTTCCTCACTGGATCAGATTATTTGGCATTCTCCGGTGATGACTCCATCTACCTATTTTATAGTCATCATCTTTATTGAAAACATCCACACATATTTTGTCATCGTGGGTTTTCTGTAAAATGAGAAAAACAGGTAGAAATATTTTCCTCTTGACTTTAGACAGCTAAAATCTGAAATATGACAGTTCTGTTGAAGACAAAGTCAAACTGAGAGAGTTAGAGGAGAGGGAAGCTGGAGTCTCTCATTGTTCAGAAATTCCTTTAATCCTGAAATGATAACTCATTTAAGCAAGTTTCTCTTATCTCAGTCCAATATAGCTTCACATAATAAAAGTGAAATTTCTTCACCACAATTCCTTTTATGAATTGACACAGGCTAAGACTTGAGTATTTGACTTGATGATTTTCTTAAAGAAGAAAAGCATCACTTAAAATAATTTCACATTCCAAAAGAGCACACATAAATATTGTTACTCGGGCCTGGTTTAGGAAATGTCTAATAAAGGATCTAATGAACTGAATGGTTACTTTAGAGAGTCTTAAAAAGCTAACAATATTGAATATGAGCAGAAAGCCCCTGGTATCTATCCAGCACATCCCAGTGTAGAGGAAATATTGAATAAAACCACAATAATATCAAAGGACAACTTTTGTCACGGATCATAGGAAAGCAATTGGTCAGTTGCTATTTTGAAGAGAGTCTAAGTTGAGTTTTCAACTTCGAGTTACTAACAATAATTACATAAAGCAAAATTCCCATTCAGAGAGCAGCAATGAACTGTCTCATAGCAGATTCATTTATTTATTTATTGTCTAGCCCTTAGCCGGGCAATCAGCTGAACTTGTAGGTTTGAGTCCTCATTTGTCATGTATGGAACCAGGCTGCCATAGCAAGTTTTCTACTGCATAAACAGGAATTCTGTGGAAACATACCGTGGCACTGGCACACCTAAGCTGGGGAAACACTGATTTGTGTGCTGTCAGAGTGAGGAGTGATGAGGCAAAGGTAGCCCTATAAATAAGGAGAACGAGCTGTTCTGGGTCGGTCCTATTACCATCAGATGCAAAATACTGCAGCTTCCCAGAGATGGGTTCTGTAGGAAAGAGATCACATCCAAGGAAAACAGCCGGACTTCTGAGAAAGATCTGAAAGTGTTTTAACAAAGCAAGACTCACTCCGAGTTATGAAGACACATTGGTCTTTGCTTGATGTCATCCAGAATGTCATTCAATAATAAATTCAATTGTCAAGAAAGAAAAAAATGTTTTTCTAAAAAATTCAGTTGATTTCATGAATATTTAATAATTGCTCATTGCACTAATTACAAAGAAATCAATTTCACTTTAAATCTCACCCCTCAAAAGACAAAAGTTAAATAGAATTCCAGTCATTTAAAGTCAAGCCTAGCGGAATAATTTATGTGCACTGCCTGTTTTAAACAATGAATGGGAAAATCCAAGACATTGCCTGTTGGATTTTACATCCAATTTTACATTGGCAAAGGGAGCTAGGGAACATACAGGAGTTACTCAGGTAAAATGCTTGCTTAGCATGCAAGACCCCTCGTGGTTTGCACTTCTTCACAGCACAAAACTGGGTGTAAGCAGATCAGTGGGGGAGAAGGGTAGAGGCAAGAAGAATCCAGAAGCCTAAGGTCATATTGAGTTTGAGGACAACCTGGGCTACACAAGACCCTTAAAAAAAATGAGAGAGTTGTGTATCACTTTAAGGAACAGGGAGTGTATATTTTCTAGTCAATACAGGACAGCAGGAGGGTTTCATTGATTAGGGCTGATTCTCTCACCCGAGAGCATCTGGTGGTGGAGAGGTTTAAACATGAAAAGTCCGTCTGCCAGCTGCAGTTTCATGAACATTGCAGACTCATCTGCAGAACAGGCAATCTATTCCACGTGTGGAAAAGGGCAAGAGGAGACTCCCTCGATGAGGCAAAACACATCTCCCCACAGATTCCAAAGGCCTCAGAGAGCTCATTCCCTTCCCCCCCTTATCTTTTTCTCTTGGCCTGTCTTATGTGAAGACGCTGCCCTGGTTTATGTCTTTGGCACTCTCTTTCATCCAGTGGAATTTGTGCTGCGTCTTAAGAGATCTTCTGAACCATAAGTAGCATATTAATTAATTATTGAGTTAGTGAAACAAATTGCACATCAGTGTATTTTATAATTATTCTCCAATTAGATTTGGTTTATCGAGTTAGAGGAGAATGGGATTTCTGGTTAGGCTAGAGAGAGCAGCATGCAGGGCTATGTTCTGGCCTGGAAACCATTTTGAACTTTCCTATTTAATAAAACCAAGCGCCACGTGTATCCAAGCGGCACATGTATGCACAGCAGCTGGAAGGGCACAGAGGGAGCAGAATCCCAAGAATCAGATGGCCTGTTCCTTCTTTGCAAGACTTCTCCCATATTTTCAAAGACTACAGCTTAAATGCAAGAGCAAGCAATGGCCTGGAGAATACATGTGGTAGAAGACAAGGAGAGAGGCTGATGTGTTATTAGCAGATAATTGATAACACAAGTGTCAGATGCAAGAACAATTTGGGGCTCAGGCTCTAAGGAAAGAATCTAGACATCACAATGATCACTATATCCAAATGGTCACATTCCATTAAGACCTCATTTTGTTCATTTGTGCATTGTTCATATAGAGAGCAAGGCCGTCCATACTTAGTAATGTCCCATGCACTCTGGCCTCTAGTTCTTTTTGAATGTCACCTTCATAGAAGTGACTTCACCTCATTCCAGGAGCTTTTGCCCAGCCATGATGATTTTTGAATACTCAAAATGTCTTCTGGGGATCTTACCTAGCATAGCCTGCTCCTCCACCCCCTTTCTCCACTTTCTCTTGTTCTCCAGCCTTCAATGTCTAACACAAGCTCTACCTCCCCGTCCGGAAGCCACCATGTTTCCCCTACCTTCAGAGGCCGCGGTTTCTCTCTGAACCAGTTCGTCAGCTGACTATATGCAATTGTATAGATCATTGTTGATAATGCTGTTGATATATTAAGGCTCTATGCCTTGTCTCTTGGAAGTCAGTTCTTTAAGAAGAGTGGTTTATAATACTCCCATAGACCCTTCAAGAGTATACAGTTGGAGCTCAATAAATGTACAATAACTAATTATTAAACAGCAACAAAACAAAAGGGAAAAAGCATCACAGACAAGGTTTTAAGAAACATTGCTTTCATAGCTTTTACTGCCTTTTAATTAATATTATACTTATTACATTTAATTATTTAATTTGATAGAGGCTAACTTAAAATATAAACAAATCACCAGCTTTTTAAAAAAAAATATTTGTAGTAGGGGTGTTTAAAACATATAAACCGTTTTATTTCTTGGCACATATTTCTCTTAAAATGAAATGGAGCAATATTAGTTTGAAGAAATTACGAATTTTCATTACATAGTTTTGCAGTTATCTGCTTCCTTTGCTTATTTAATAACTAGATATTTCAGAAAAATACTAAATATATATCAGGAGTCATAAAAGTAAATAAACCACTCACAATTAGAATATACATTAAAAGTAAGGAGGGATCATATGGCCTTTCTAGTCCCTCCCATTTATGACTGTTTCCAGTGACAGTCATTTGCTGCTCCTGCTGTCCCTTCCTGTGCTCGTGCTGGGCAGGAGCCCCAGGTGCTCATCTGTTCAATCACAGGCCCCATTGAGGCATGCAGTGTTCAGCTAGAGGCAGCTAAGTGGTTAACTGCGATTCAGGGACCCAGCCAAACTAAAAAGCAGCGTGTTCACCAAACCACCTTCTTTCCCCACTATTTTCTCTGGAGCAATCCCAGCTCTAATTAAAACCTAATATTCTCCTTATGTGATTCCTTGGAAAAGTTTGTGGGATGACCACATAATACAGAACAGGTTTCCCAGCTGCTCCCTGGCTTGGCTGGCATTCTCATGCACACACCCATGGCCCAGCTTCACTTCTATATACTTACCATATGACCTCCTCTCCCCTCCCACTTCTCCCCTGCTGTCTCCCATATATTGTACATAACTTCCTGACTCATATTGTTGTGCCTTCAGTGTAGAAGAGCCATTACTGAAGTGCAGAGGGCCAAGAAAAAAAAAAGTAAGACTGCCCCCGCAGAGCACTTTAACGCCATTTACAGTGGAAAGAACAACTTTGAACTGCTTCCAAAATAACAGGCATTAAAATCACTTCTGTTTGCTGTCGAGATGGATTTTGCAGTAACCTTTCCAAACCTGCTTCCTCTGAATGGTTGGTTGTAGTCCTCAGAGTGGCTTTCTCAATGAAATTTTAAAATGGTGCCATTTGAACATGACATACGCCACACAAAGCAATTTCCCAACATGCTAACAGTCACTCATGAAACCAAGGTCTGCTGTCCCATCTCAATGATGATTTTATAAGCACAGAGATATTATGAAACACTGCTTCAAACACAGGATTAACAAAAGCAGACACTGGGGTGTATGTCTGATAAAGGAATCACTTAGCACAGCTCTGTGAATTCAATTTCCCACGTCTGTCCTCACACATATTTCTGTAAACCTTACATCCCCTTAGCCGTCTCATCCAGCTTCACTAAGTGTTATGAGGACTTCTCAACAAGCACTTACAAAATGGCATTCCTTAAGTGAAATCCCCGAGTCTTGTTCCACTTTGGTTTTGATCTACGTGGGTTTCCTTTAAAACTCGAAATCATTCAACGATAAGTTATGGTTCAAGAGCTAATGTTTTGAAGTTGTAATAGCCAATTCACAAGTTTGGAATCTGGGCTTATTCTGAGCGATCGTTTTGGTGTGGACCTGTTGTGACCCACAACTGACTGGATCACATGACATGAGCAAGGCTCTCCCCGGAGCTTCCGACTCCATCCATTCTCTCCCACCACTCACTTGGCATTTTAATTGAACATTTTGGGTAATAACGTCATTGGTTCGAGTATCTTATAGACAGAAACTTGGCCACACAATTGTGATAAGCCATATGTTCTTATTCATCTTGAAATCTAAATTCTTTGTCCCTAGAGTATTTCCCACTTACCTAGATTCTTGACCCAGGTCAACAAGGAAACCGTTGTCTATCACCCAGAATACCCAAGGTATGATGAGAAAAGGCTTAGGACACATGAAGCCCTGACCCACATCCAATTGCTTAATGCTGGGAATATGGCTTAGATGTTTGTGTTCCAGAATCCATATCAATAAAATAGAAACACTCCCTCACTTGCTGATTCTCATCAGGGAAGCTTGTTAAAAATAAGGAGCTGGTTCCTCCCAGAGTTTCTGACACATTAGGTCTAGGCTGGGACTTATGCACATGCATTTTTCACAACTTCCCAGGGGATGCTGCAGGCCCAGGGCCACACACTGAGAACTACTATCTGGCTGAATTGCTATAGATTGTGGGCTATAGTTACACAAAACACGCAATACAGTGAACTAGTCGTTTTGATGGAAAGAAGAGGTTGTTTATTTTGTAAGTAATTTGGTATATTATTGCATTTGATAGGTTATGTGAGTGAAGAATCCAGACAACTATTTCATTTCTGAAATCTGTATGTCAAGGAACACCAAGCAGTGTTCTGTGGTTCAATGGGTGTTTGTCTGCCTCTTCTCTTTTCTCGTTACCCGTAACTGAGACCTCACGGCAGATTAAAATATGATGGGCATATGTCTCACATGAGCTTAAAGTCATCAAACAAGCCATGTTGGCTAACACCTGTAATCTCAGCATTTGGGGTGGCTAGGCAAGAGGATCCCCCATGCATCTGAGGCTAGCCAAGACTCTCTGGTAAGTTCCAGGACAGCTTAAGCTACAAGTGCGAGACTCAATCTAAAGTAAGTAAGCAAGTTAGTAAATAAGAAAGTAAGTAAATAAATAAGGAGAGATCATTTAATAAATATGACGTTCTGCCCTCAGATCATTTAATAAATATGACGTTCTGCCCTCAGATCACCTACTCATGTTTTTCTCTTTCCTCCCCCAACCAAACTTTCTTTTTTCCTGTTTCCTTCTTCTTACCCTGTATTTGGATATAAAACATCTTGGGAAAACAGCACAAGTTTTGTGATTCAGAAAACTCATATCCCCGTAGGGACTGAGAGATTCTAGAACCCAATCCATCTTGTCCCATAGACAAAACAAAGCAGTTGCAGCACTGCAATCAAGCCTATTCCACCCAGAGAACCTCCATGGTGCAAATGCAACAACTAGAGGCTAAATATATACTATCCAGAGTGTAATGCATTATGCTTAATTAAAAATGCATGACCCTCTAATTTTCGAATGGTTTGCCCAGTACATTACACTTAGCTTCCTCCTGTGGTTGGCCTTGTGGGATCTTAACACCTCTCTGGGAGAGAGAATCAGGCTGCCCAGTGTCAGCTGCAGGGGATTTGAGGAGGTGCAGGGGGGGAAGGGTGTGTGTGTGCATTGGGGGGCGGGGTGCCCATGGGTGTTAGCTTTCTGATAGCCAACTTTGTTATGAAGAAAACCTGTGCCTTGAGATTTTGAAACCTAAGACCAGGCCAAGGTGGCAACCTGGGCTTTGTGACCACAACAGTTCCTTTTAGATGGTGATTTTGTGAATATCTGTGTTTTGTTGCTTCCCAGCACCCCAGACACTTATAAAGCATCACGTAGTGTCTTCACTGCAGAGTTAACTGCCATGCAGTCTTTTATGAGCAATTCTAATAAAAATATCCACTCCAGAGATGCAGAGACTATCAGAGTCAAAATGCCTATGACTTAGAGCAACCTTTGAGATGGGAACTCTCAACTGGTATTTAAATTTAAATACTGCATAATAATTCGTGATGATAAATCAGTGTGTAAACGGGATCAATACCCAGTAAACGACAAGCTGGGCTGCCGTGGACCACACAGCTCTCATTCCCATCCAAATGCTCTGACCTGTCTCCAGGACTGCCCAACACTGCTTCATTTGACATTACTTAGTCCATAAAACTTTACACATTCATAATGGGCAATGATAAGACCGGGCAGTTACAGTGGCGTAAAATGGGAGAACAAAGTTACCAGACCATCAAATATGGACATCATTTTCTAGCCAAATGCCTTATTAATGACAAATCAGCAGTCCCAAATTAACACAGATGTGATAAAATATCTACTCACTGAGAGGTTTTCATCATGAAGTATACTTACAGGCTCAAACTGAGAAGACTCAATCCCCCCTCTCCCATCCATCTCTAGCTTGTGAATGTTTAATTTGTGATAGACAAATGAGTGAGAGGTGTTTTAATAATGTTTCAGTAACTTCCTTCTGAAGCAGACTAATTTTGCTTAGTTAGACCAAGTTGGTTTGTAAAACTCTCTAAGGATCGATGGCATTTCCCTGTGTCTTCAGAAATTAAAGGTACAAGCAATACTTTACTGTTGATATTTTCATGATTGTAGATCCTGTAGCACATTTGATATTGTCAGATGATGTGGAGTATTGGAGAGGTATAGAAGAATGGTATAGAAAACAATCGGGGTATATTTGCATCAAAAGTGTCTGTAGGAAGGAATCACTGTCTTAGTTTGGGTTTTTATTGTTGTGAAGAGACATCTTGATCATGGCAACTCTTTTAAAGGAAAACATTTCACTGAGGCTGGCTCACAGGTTTAGAGGTTTTAGTCCATTATGCTCATGGTGGGAATCATTGCAGCATGCAGGCAGACATGGTTCTTGAGAAGGAGCTGAGAGGTCTACATATAGATTGGCAGGCAGAAAGGAGGGGAACGGGAGGAGAAGAGGGGATAGGGATACAGAGAAAGGGAGGGAGAGAGAGGGAGGGATCGAGGGGGAGGGAGAGAGAGAGAGAGAGGGAGGAAGGGAGGGAGAGGGAGAGAGAGAGAGAGAGAGAGGGAGGGAGGGAGAGAGACCTAGCTTGAGCATTAGAAACCTCGAAGCCTATCCCCCAGTGACACACTTCCTCCAACAAATCCACACCTACTCCAATAAGACCACACCTTCTGAAAGTGCCATTTCTTGGTGACCGAGCATTTAAATCTATGAGTCTATGGGGGCTATTCCTGTTCAAACCACCACAATTACTTTATTCATTCGAGATAGTCTCTTGTATCCTTGGCTGGCCTTGAACTCACTATGCAGAGGAAGACCTTAAACTTCTAATCCTCCTTCTTCCTTGCCCTGAGTGCTGGGTTACAGGCATGTACACCAGACCTGGTTTATGTGGTACTGATGGGATCAAATCCAAGGCTTTGTACATGCTCTGCACATGTTCTACTGACAGCTCTACCCCCAAACTAGAATAGATCTCTTCACTGAATGATTTGCCCTTTTCTTTCATGCTCAGTTGCAAAGCCAACCAACAGCTTTTGGTAAGACCTGAAAGCTTGTAGCAACATGGGTTTAGTGCGGAGGCATCCATATTCTGGTCTAATAGTATCTTTTCCAACTTGATAGTAGCAGATTGGCAGCTCTTTAGAGGTTTAAGCTAACTGTCCAATTCATCCCTCAGTTGTTCATGCCTCTATCAAGAATGAAATGTAAAGTAATAGCCATGATGCAGGTAGAAATTCAGATAATCCCATTTTATAAACTAATCAAGAGAGACATTTTCTCTATCTTGTAATGATATTTCAGGGTATTCTTTGATCTGTGTTGGGTTCAAAGTCTCAGATCAAGGACTCTATTATTCTTAAAACTGCACTGAAGAATCTTCTTCACCAACCCCTCTCCATTCTGAGACATATTTAGCTTCTCTTTCTTCACCCCAGGAGTACTTTAAAGCACGCTTCATTCAGGACTCTCACACAGTGAGTGTTCAGCACAACGTCACAATACTGCATCCTATGACGTTTTGTATAGCCTTCCAAGGCATACTTCTGGATCTTTCTCATGAAACATAGCCAACTTTATAGGAATTTTAACCAGAAAAAGAAAGAAAGAAGAAAAGAAAGGAAGGAAGAAAAATGAGCTGACTTCATGTTCAAAGACACAAACATCACGAACAGACTTGTTTTCAGACCAAATCAACATCACTAATCCTGCCCCAACAACTATAAATTCAGAAGTCGTCACCACATAAAGTGCCTCATGCACAAATACTTGAACTCTGACTCCTTTCAACAGCCTTAACGGGGCTGCTCGCCACAGCTTTGTCACATTTTTGGCTGTTGGTATTATAATGTCATACATGACAAGCTCAACTACGATTGTGGCCAAACATAACTCCACAACACCTTCTGTCATATGACATGCGGCACACCCAAGAGACCTCCTTGCAAAGCCTCAGCTCTCTTGGGCCTTTCTTTCTCCATTAGAATGAGGAAGTCTGAAACCAATGTCTGCAAAGCACAGACATGAACATAATTAGCCATCCCTTCTGTTCAGCTGTAACTTACATTCCCTTCACAGAGGAAAAAAACAGAGAGACAGGGAAAGCTCAAGGCCCAGAACCCCAAGTTTCATTTGGAACACTAGGGGTTCTTGGAGGAGATCGTTAAAGTGTGGTTTGAAATATTTAACTTTTTGCATCAAGTCACTAGCTCTGTAATTGATGTCATAAAAAGTATCTGTGTTCAGTTTCAGTGGGTTCCTTGGGTCCCTTCAAGTTATCAATTATTTATGTCCCAGTGAGAAGAGTGGAAGCTGTAAAGTGAGGACCCAAAATGCCGAGAACTGTGAGGGTGGCCTCGTTAATCCTGAGCATCTCGCCGATGAAGAGGATGCTAGACTCTGCTTTGAAAATTCATTTTCCAGTCTCTGTCATTCATTATCTGTGTGGGTTTTATTGCTTCTCCTCATAAATAGGCTCATTGGGCTTTTTGTTTGTTCATATCTGCCATAATTTATACTCTTAAGGATGAGGAAGAAAAATGAAAACCAAACCAAAACACTAGTGCCTCAGCTTCCGTAAACCCTTTCCTCTGGATTTCCTGGATGTTGGCCATTTTCTCCCTGATCCTAACACAGCTGGAAATCCTTGATTACCTACTGGTGTCCACATGGTTTAGATTCTAGAGAAAGTTACATTTGCAAGCAGCATGATTTCATTGGTATTAGAGAGCTTAATTCTATTCTTTTCTCCTGTTTTAATTTCTATGCCCCAAGTTTCTTCCATAGTCACATTCTGGCAGGATCTGACAGTCACACTCCTAACTTGTCCTTGGGGAGAAGCAACAAAAAACATTTAGAGATTAATCATCAGGCCCTATTGGCCATTATTCCTTTAGTGATATGAAAAGAACTCTTGACCCGAACACCACACGTAGCCTTTCCATGGTCAAGAACTTTATTGTATTGCTAGTAAAATCTGATCTTGTGCCTCGTGCCAACTCATTAGTTGCAGGCTTCTTGGGGATTGTCTTTTTACAGGCCTCATTGTAACAACTGGAGACAGTTTATGGGATCAGTCATTCCTAAACTCTACAGAGTGGCAGGCCTCAGCCTGTTTTCCATCATCCAAGAGCAGATAGGAATCTCCATGAGTCTGTTCCTAATCTTGAATCCACAGAATAAACATCGGGTTGCTATCAGTAAGATGACAGGCAAGTGACTGGCTTGGAGAGTGACAAGGTGGCTCTCTTTGAAGGATGGAAGGGGGCATGTGTATTATCTATCGGTCTCCACCTTGTCGAAAGGAAAGTTTTAAGTACAGAAGGGCCATCCTGGTTAGACAGCACAGCAATCTTGGTTAGCGCTGTAGTCGCGTGTTCTATATTTACTGGTCCCTAGATATTTAAGCCTCTAAATTGGCCCAGGCATATGGGGAAATTCTGCCAACATCCGGATCCTGAAAACCTCAGCAACTTGATTAACTTTGGAGACTTACAGTCTCATTTGCCAACAAGTATTGTGCCTTCCAGCCGTTCACAACATACCATGGCAATGGAGATAACTAATTCTCCTCTCACCTTCATTTCCAGTGAGGGACTGTTTGGAACATAAGGGGACATGTTCATTTAATGCATCCGCAAGGAAGGAGAAAAGAATGTTTTGCAAAGCAGTTAAAAGCTACCGATGCAATTAAGTTCTAGGATGAAAGATTTGGGGGCCTCTGGATCTCAGGTGGACGTCCCAGTTCTCACCCTAATGGAAGGGTATCATGTGGCCAGCTGTAAGGAGGCAGGAGGAGGGTTCCAGGAAGAGGAAAAGGAGATGGTTAGGTGCACAGAAAGAACTAACCTGCCCACGATTCTGACCAGCAGCTGGAATTTGATGACTCTTCTAATAAAATGTGCTTCTGTCAAGGACAACACAAGTTCAGATTAAGAAGCCTCTGCAGGAAATTTCAAAGCAGGGAAAGACTAAGGATTTAGTGGGGGAAAAAAACCCACTAGAATATTTTGAAAATGTGGGGAAAGGATCACTTTTAAGAAAAATGGGCTCAAGGACCCAAGTAAGCTTGTTTACCCTGTCTCTATGCAATGTTTGTTTTCTAGTCTAGATATGATACGTAATTTTATTAGTCGAGCTTAATGTTTTCCAAAATGCATGTTCACCATATGCCTTTTGTGTGTGCACTCTGCCTGCTGTTCTGTAGTGAGAGAGGCTTGACTGGGGTTCTCCTTCCTAGTTGTTGGATATAGAGGAGTGAGTTGCTGGATGTCACAAGTCACATCAGTTAGAGTGGTTGGCTTCTCTTTATGACTGGTGCCCAGTTTCCATCTCCTTTGGGGCAGTTCCTCTGCCTTCACAGGCTTGTCAACCCTTCCTCTCTTAGCAGGACTCAGCACCGTTCCCTGTTCTCCATGGCAGCTCAGTAAACACTGATTGATGAATTAATTGGCTACAGTGATAATGACTACTCTCAAGCACCTACAATGAAAGTTGATGTTTTCCTCAGGGATCTGCCCAGCACTGATGTACCTAGGGCTGGCATTAGAAAAATAATGAACAATATCTGTGCATATTAGCAACTGAGGAAGCAGGCTCTGGCTTAGCTCTAGACACCACACTGAGATTCATACAATTAGAAGTTTATAGTCAACTGCTGGATGATACAGTCCATTAATCTTTCTAACAGTTACATGGTTCCATTTGGACCAGGCTCAGCTCTTATAAAATGCAAACTCATTATACTGACTCAGACGGGAGCTGGGGGAAGACTTTCAAGGGCAGAGCCGCCGATTGCAAGCATATTTGAAGAACTATTTTGGTATCTTAAGCACAAAATGGGCATTAGGTAAGCTTGGAAGAAAATCAGCGCTTATCCTTGTTTATTGCCCCCACCCCCATGCCTTCCACCTTACCTTGGCCACTCAGACTGGAAATTCAAGTACAAAAAACACCTGTTTATCTGCCTAGAGAACAGATAACAAGGGAGTTCATTAAGGAGGATATAGGATAGAAAGGATCCCCTTTGAATACGAATGCATGTCGGGGTATGTACAGTGATTCTGAGGACGCTGTGGGTGCTTTGGCTCCCTCAGACTTGGTTTGAGTCTCCAGACTTAGAAGGATAAGTCTTGTCTCCGCTCCACTCCACTTCTCGTTACTAGGAGGTGTCTCTAAAGAGCCTCCGGTCCCCACTTGTTTTCCGAACAACAAGTGGGGACAGGAGTGACCAGGCAATGGTATGTAAGAGGACTCCAGGCTTAGTCTCACTAAATCCCTCTGAGACTGATCTTCGGGGAACAAGGAGGAGTGGCTGTGCTTCAGGATCTCACAGGGATGAGGGGAGTGAAGGGTAAAAATGGGGAAGTGGAGAGACAGAAAGGACAGCTTTCACCTGTGTTATCATTGGTCTGGCATAGTTGTATACGCCTCCGGGATTGGCTGGGCAGCAGGAGAGGTTAGACATGGTCCTGTGATGCTTGGGAGTGAAGAAGAGGAGGTCAGTTAACAAGTGAAGTTTTCATAACTTCTGAAATATGCACATGGGGCTGGGGAGAGCATGGCTCTATACAGTATGTGCAGGTGCTGGAGGAGGGGTCCTTTCTAAGCATTGTTTCTGCCCTGCGGTGGTTGCCCTTGACAACCACTGTAGTGATGATCTTTCCACTAAAAGTCACCTTCAGGACCTTTTGTAGACTCTTCATATGTTTTCATAGAGTAAAACCACTGAAGTCAACATTTCCTGTCAATACATCCTGACGATGAGTACTGTGCCTGACTGTGCCTGACTTGAAAAGATGATTCCTGGACTCCCTAATGGTGATGGAGTTGGATCTTGATTATCTGCTTACAGATTGCCCATGGCTAACTTTTAATGCCAATCTGGTTTGCCCCTGCCATACAAGTCCCCTTTGAGCCAGCTCTTTTTGCACTCTGTTGCTGGCTGCCCAGGGAGGGCATGCTAACTTTAATATTAGCTTTGGTCAAACCTCATTAGGAAGGTCAATATGCTGCCCAAATCCCATTAGATGATATATTTAAAACACTAAATAAATAACCCCAAAGAATCTGCAGGTTTGGGTCTGCAAGGCAGCACTTTATTTATTTATTTATTTTCTGTATTATGGCTAATTTAAGACTGTGTGGAAGGGTTTTAAGCACACCACCTTTGGCTTAGGCCCAACAATGTTGTAATATGATATTCAGGGCCTGTGAATCAAGAGACAAACATGTACAGCCAGGTGTGGCTTGACAGAAAAAATTTCTGCCTGACAACTGGCCTCTCTGCATGATAAATGGTCAAAAATCCCATTCATTTCTAACGCCCATGCTTTAAAAAGAAAAGCAAACATAACAGAGGGCTTCCTTTTCTTTTATTGGCATTTATCTTCTCAAGTATGGAGGTACATTTGATTAATGTCTAGTCATTTCTAGAAAAAGATATCTTCTCTAAATTTTACAAAATGTAAAATGATCAGGTCATACTTTCAAATAGTTTTTTGTGTTCAATCATTTAAACTTTAAAACCGTTTTTTTTTTTTTTTAAAAAAAAAAAGTTTATCATGTATCTGTTGCAAGGAGACCCTTAGATCCCTTGGAATCTCGTGATTGACTGTTTCTTGATTTAGATTCTTTGTTAGCAGTGTCTCCATCTGCTGTCAGTGAGGGCTTCGAATTCTAACCCTGGCAACATACCAGGAAGAAGGGGCTTCCGTCGGCTAGGCAGTCCCATTCCAATCCACTGCTCGATCATTTTCCTTAATGACGAAAATGAGTTTGCTCTAATTTTGGAACTATATTCTACTCCACTGACCATGTACAATATCAAAGCTGCTGCTTTCATGATGCTATTACCCAGTCTGAATTTTGCTCTTGCTTTGTGTGAGTTGTCATTGTTTCGCTTGTGAGCTAGCACAGTTTCAAACATTTCATAAATAACCCATTTCCATTTTCTACTTTCAACCATTCTTTAAAATCCAGTGAGCAGATAAAATAGTTTTGATGGCCAGAGACTGTTATCAACACAGGACATGCTCCTGGACTTTGAAAAGGCAGAAATCAGATAGCATAGTTCTAGTAATGGTGCACACTCTTGATTCTTTAAAAAAAATTCCCACTGCTCTGCTGCCTTTACTCGAAGCTCCTGATAACAGGAGAATCAGATCACCTGCATCCTCACAAGATGCAGCTGCCAGCAGCTTTCCTTCATCATTATTGTTTCCTGCGGCTTACGGTGCTGGGTTTCTCCAGTGCCATTTGTTTTGTGTCTGTATGTTTCTGGGTTCTCATAGCCCCTCCTCACTCCTAAGGACAGATTGAGACATATTAACAGAAACATGAGACTGGCAAAGACCTGGAAGACAGTGGGAAAGAGAGACTTAGCAGCAGAGAGCTGGAGTAATGGCTCAGTGGTTCATTCTTACAGAGGACCCAAGTTCAATTCCCAGCACCCACATAGGGAGGCTCACAACTCCCTGTAACTCCAGCTCTCGGGGAGCATAAGGCCTTTGGTCTCCAGAGGCACCTGTGTTCATGCGCATATGACCATACATATGTCAATAACTACAAATAATTACTAGAGAGTTGGGGCTGGAGAGACTGGGAAGCCTTCCTTTCTTTGCCCAAATTACCAAAAAGTGTACCTCTCTCTTTCTGAGCACATCATGATCATCCTGTGTCCCTGGACTCTAGGGAGGGACATGATACTGAGTTCTGGATGGAATCTCTGCTGGTCACTGTCAGATCCAGACATTGATGCCCTTGGCCTGGAAGTGAGAGCCTCGAGATTCTAGAAGCTGGGGGATCTACATGATAGAAAAATCTAGATCTCAGGTTGGTTGCTCAGAAGAGGTGTTCTTGGGAGAGCTTCTGGAGAAGATGGAGTGTTTGCCCTCACTGGACTGAATGAGCACTTACCAGAGACATAAGGGTGCTTACGATTGCTGCTAACTACTGTAACATAACATGGTAGTTTGAATGAGATGCCTCCCTTAGCCTTAGGCATTTGAAAAGCCGGGCAGTGGTGGCGCACGCCTTTAATCCCTGCACTTGGGAGGCAGAGGCAGGCGGATTTCTGAGTTCGAGGCCAGCCTGGTCTACAGAGTGAGTTCCAGGACAGCCAAGGCTACACAGAGAAACCCTGTCTTGAAGAAAGAAAGAAACAAACAAAAAACCCGAAAAACTTGGCTCCCACTCCATGACTGTTTGTGAAGGTTCAGGAGATATGGAATGGCTGGAAGAAGTTTCAAAAGCCATTCCTAGCGTGCTTTCTTTGCTACCTGCTTGTGCATCAAGATTTAAGCTCTCAGCTGCTGCACCAGCACTATGCCTGGCTGCCTGCCACCATGTTCCCTTTCATGTTGGTGATGGTCTCCTTTCCTGCTGGGACTGTAGGCCCCACATGAACTCCTCTTCTATAAGTTGCCTTGGTCATGGTATTTTGTCACAGTAATAGGAAAGCAACTAATAGACTTAATAATGCGGTATTTGCTGTTTTTACGAGAGTAAATCTGAATCTGGAGGCTTTCAAAATCTTCTGAGTTACAAGAAAAACACTAGAAGGCTGCTGTCTTTGAAAAGACAATGAATGTGGGCTGATAATATCTTCTGAGGATATAATATCTACCATTGTTCAGGATGGTCAATTTTCAAGAGAATATGTATTTCCTGTAATAATCAGGACATTTGCGTTATCCCCAGTTTGGGGAGGAAATGATTATAAATGGTTCACTTTTTGCATTAGTGAAATCCCTTACTCCCATGGTGTGCCCATCATCCGACTGCTCATTTGCAAGTCTTCAACGTTTCCAATAACAGCATTCCCCTACCTGCCTTTAAATCATTACTGTTTTTATAATGGCTTCATTATTTCTTAATTGTCCTAATTTTCTTTCTTACCTATTCTTGTTAAAAGCTGATTAAAATATGAATAATTTTAGCATCCCAGGCATTCTGGAAGCAAAATGAATTTCAGGTTTGCGTTCATTTGTCAGTTAAAGGCTGAAGAGGAGGACAGGATGGACAATTTTAGATTAACCTAAACTGAATTTAATTACGCCCTTGTGCCACATCCCTACCTCCCTCAGAAGGCGTCTCAACAGTCACTCACTCCTGATGAGGACACTAAGGTCACAGTGTGTGGCTCACTTGATAGAGTTGGAGGTGGGCTTGGCCTCAGCTCTGACAGTTTCCAGTCACATGAGCTGTGTGGAGTTAAGCCTGCTGGTGCCTTCATTGTGCGTGGATTGTCATATGCCTCTGACTTCTGCCCCAGCCGCAGCTTAGGATCCCTGGGTTAGTGGTGTCAACAAACACCACTCACGATTCTGGTAGGTTTGTTTCTCCGTGAGTCCAAGCAAACCTTCTACCAACACACTGCAGAAAGCCTCCTCTTGCCACAGCCTCCGTCTATTTCCTATTTCTCCAGTTCGCGGGCTCATTTGTGTGAACTGTTTCTGACATAGCTCCATAGCAAGGGATTTTCCTCTGCCTGCCACAGCCACTGTCACAGTGCCTTCTTCCTGAGGCCACTCTTCCAAGTGGGTGGCAGAACCACTGTCATCCAGTCAACCTTTTCAGGCACATGAACACTTTCACCCTTGGCTACAAGTATTGACTTTTAGTTTCAGGTTCTTCTACCTAACTATGTGACCTTGAACTAAGCATACTGCTCTCTGACCTTCAGTTTCTCAGCAGTAACATCAAGGAATAGTTCAGAATGCCACCATCTCATGTCTTTCTCAGTTGGAATAACTCATTCAATCTATTGTGACAGTCACAAAGGAAGGCTTGGGCTTTTTTTTCTTTTTAAATAGATATCTCTTGCCAAATTCTGGCTTAACATCCCTGTCCTTGCTTTTTCTAGATGGAGTAATGAAAATAATGATGTACCTGGCATCCTGGACAAGATAATATTTTCATTATCACACTGGAAAATATGAAACCCAAAAACATCCTCTGACGGTTGGACTTTTAAATCTCTATTGATACTCTTACAAAGAGTTTCCAACTTTTTGACACTGGGACATGATGCTGTTATCTACTAATGTGTTAAGCTGTATTCACAACTATTCTGGTATGCCTGGGGCTCATGGGTCTCAGGTAGAATACACCTGTTCACTCTTGTTCTTGAGACTCGGTTTACTTCTCACTGCTGGGCAGGCCAGAACATCAGAGACTACGCTTGGGACATATTGATAAGATTATTCTCCAAGATTATTGGTCTCTTAAGCTTCCCTTTTCCTGGTGTCTCAGTTGTAGTTTCTTATTTTTTTAAGTATTTCAGTTCATACTTTCAAAAACTGAGATGGCATCTGTTACTTCAATTCTATGACTCAGTAGAAAAAGCCTCCGTTTCATATGCTGCATGGTATTTCCAAGTCAGCGTGTACGTGGCAATGATTCATGCTGCTTACTAGTTACAAACACAGCCTAGCATGGCACAGAAGGCAAAGAGCTTATCGTGTTCTTCAATTTCAAATTTTACTTATCAATTCACTTCTTTTGTATTCATCAGGGAAGGTTAACATAAAATTAACAAGTTTGATAAAATATAAAAAGAGAAAAATATCCATTCTTACTTGCAACTGTCTAAAGAGTCCACAGACGCACACGAACTGTTGCCAAGTGTATTTGTTTATTTGCTTGATTTATAACACAGGTTCAATGCACAAAAAAAAATAGCATATATATAATAAAATATGTGCCTATGTTAATAAAATATGTGCCTATGTTAATGCGTTGGCTCACGATGACATGCTTCTATTGTACCTTAAAATCCCGCTAGCACATCTTTGACACTCAGTGTATATTCATTAATGGTGATGCTTTCCAAACAAAAAGAGCAAGAGATGCAGAATGTACACACACATACACACACACACACACACACACACACAGACCTTCAGTCTTCAGAGTCATTGTTATTTTCATGTAGACAAATGGAAGTGAGCAGTTCTCAGTCTTTCCTCCCAAGACACATAATTTATTCGTAAAAGATCTCATCATTTGATAGGATTCTTGGAACCATTTCAGATCTTGCCACCTGTCCAACTATGGATTAAGTTTTAGTGCTGGGACTGAAAACACCTATTTTTTTGTTTTAATGAACAAGTCTGTACACAAGGCTCTAGACTCAAATTTAGAAAGAGCATAAAGCAAAATCATGTTTCAATGGCTCCCATCTTTCTGCCTATGACTCAGTGAAGAAGAAAATGGAGAATGTTTTAAAGAGGAAGTGGATGTCTGAGGTTTTCTACCCAAGAAAAGGGGGATGCATTCTGAAGAATCACTAACATAGATGTCCCTGAGAAGATGGGTTTGTCCTTTGGTAGTTCAGGATGGAAGAACCATCTGAGTTTCCCAAGGTGTGACGGGCCACTGTGTTATTACCCTGTACTGTCTCAGGGGTAGTCACTTGAGTGTAGCTCTAATGTAAGAGAGTGACTTGTCTTTGCGGGGCACGGAAGAACACCTGTGTACAAATAGCTACCAACTGCTTTTCAAAGCAAGGCTTAAACTTGACCACTTGTATACATTTCAAATCTAGAATGCACATTGCCATATTAAGATGATTGTGCCAGCCAGTTTTATATGTAAAGCTCATGGATTTCAACTAATTTAGAACACAGTCTTATAACTTAAGAAAAAGGCTCACTATGAATTGCCTTTGTATGGACGATTTAGGTCTCACAGCGAGATTGTTCTTACAGATGTAATGTCTTAGCCAGAGACAAAGGGATCACTGTTACAAATGGTGGCCTCTGCCCCAAGTCTTTGATGCTACTCCCTGCACTGCAGCACTGCTGTGACAATGCTACACTGACCAGAAAATGCATTTAACCTGGAAGGAATGCTTTGGCAACCACAAAATGACTCAAGCTCCTTCGAATCCTTTGGTGCTTCCTAGAAAAACATCCAGAGAAAGAAAGAATGTCTGTACAGATACAAATTCTTACATGTGTCCTCTCTTCGATTCGACAGACACTTGTAAAAGGCCAAGACGTCAGAAGGATGGGTAAAACAGCGCCATCGAATGTTTGGGGGATGTTTCTAGGTAACAGCATTGCCTGCTCTAGAGATCATGAAATCTGTTCTGGCTTTATGGATAGTGTTCCCCATGGGGTTTGGAGATCTCAAAATATCCTCCCCCTTTTCCAAAGGCCTTTATTTCTTTTTCTTTTGAATATATATATACATACACACACACACATATATACATATATATACATATATATGCGTGCGCGCGCGCGCACACACACACACACACACACACATACATACACACTATTGGTAATCTTAAGCATTCTGGGCTCAACCCAGTAAGTTAAATTGTAGCACATGCATTCTTTGCCTTCTACATCTTTGGAGTCTCCATGGTGTGTGTGTGTGTGTGTGTGTGTGTGTGTGTGCACGCGCAGACACACGTGTAGATACATGAGAACCCTCTTAGTTCATGGCTGGAATCCATGATCAATTTTTTTTCACATGCATTCTGTGCTATGGATCCTATCTCCTGCCAAGTAGCACAGGCTGTCACCACTACCACATTGACCTTGGATTTACCCCAAGTGTCCTCTGGATCCCTTCATTTAATTGTCTAAAATTTATGAGTTCTAGCCTCATGACAAGAATTCTCATTACAAAACCATCCAGGCCATTTTTCTTTTCCTGTTTGGCAGAAATTATGATATCTTACAGAATGCAGGCAGCTGTCAGTCTTGCTCATCAGAGTATACCTGACAAGTCCAGAATGCCTTTGTATTTCATTTTTCCAGGCCAGGATTTACTGTTCCCATTGGGTCAATGGTCTAGTGCCCGGGGTTAGTAAGGGCTCACTCTCCCATTTTTGGAGAAGAATATAGTTCTTTGTAATTGGTGGGATGTTTAGAATGAAAGACTACTCTGCTGCTGGAGAGAACTGTAAAGCCATGACTTCTTGAACTCCCTTCTACTAGGTAAGTCCTACTTCTGCTTGCTCTTTGGAGAGCAGATATTCACCTTTAGCTCCGCCCCATGCTTCTTTGCGTTCTCAGCCTTTGTGTTTCAAACATCTATTGATTGTGCTGTAGGCCGCAGGTGCTGCTTTCTTTGTTCTTTACACCTTTATTGATGCAAAGCAGTTGCCAGAAACTGCTTTTTTTTAAACCGTTATTCAATCGCTGATGTCCTTCGTGTGTCACATTTGGGATTTCATTTCTTACAACTACTGGATGAGCTGTGCAATTAATTCCTTCTTATTAATAAGTCATTAGACTTCCTTGACCAGCCATCATCAGCCAAAGAAAAGCATACTTCCTCTCCTCTGCCTGTATCTCTTTCTTCTTTGATGTTCAAGCTGTTTCCCTGTGCAATGGGAGACCTGCTGGGGAGTCTGGAGGTCTCTGACTCATTTAACTCATTTAATGTGACAGGCAATGTTATCTCTTGATAGTAAACAGGTTTCTGTGTGGCCATCCCTATGACCTTTATCCCCTCACCCAGCAGAGAGTTTCAAGAATGCCACTGATGGTAATCAAAAGGAGGGGTAGGTGTGTGGAGAATTTGGTCATGGACACCAGAAAACTATGTTAAGAAGGGGACACAGGGTACAGGCAGCAGGGATGGCATTTCTTGGTCCCAGCGTTATCTAACTCTACCTCTTCTTATGTGTACATAACTTTGAACAAGTCACTTCTCTTCTTTAGAACTCCATTTCTCATTCTGAAAAATGGAATCATTGTATACTTGTATGCTAGTTTGATTTTGGGTGGTGAAGATGGGAGATAGAGTGGGGATTAAATTTTTGAGACACCATCTTGCTGTGCCACCCCGGCTTATCTGGTTATATAGGTATATAGCTATAGCCTAGAATAGCCTCTAATATATGGTAATCATCCTGCCTCAACACTGAACATACTGAGGTAACATGTGTGTGACTGTTTGAGAATCATAATGAGCTGACTCTATGCAAAATACATTTGCTAGAGTTGTTCTCTTTACCCCAGATCCAGTAGTCTTGAGTTCAACAAGATACTTGCAGGGCATCCTGAACAAAGAGCTTTGGAGCTATGGAGACCCGGTGTGACCTCAGTCTTGTAGCTCACCCTGTGGTCTGCTCAGATACGTTTGTCCCCTCACAGAGGGCAGGTGTAAGAATCAAAGTGAGTCAGTGGCTCAGGCCTGCCATGCAGCAGGCTCTGGAAGATGTGTTTCTATATAGAGACCACCAGGATGGTTCAGACACTCGTCCCCCAATGACACAAGGCGAAGGACACACATTAGCCCCTGGCAAACTCTAACCTTTCCAGGGCCCCCCTAACTGTGGCCTCTGGCCTGAGCCATGATATCTTCATCTGTTTCTATTGCCGGTTTTAATGTCACTGAAGGATGATTCTCCCCTCTCTCCCACTACAGAGCAGGATGTATTATCTGGATATTTGAATTTTATATTTTCTACGTTTCAGAATTCAGCATTTTCTGTGTTTGGTCCTCAACACTCACAATGAAGAACATTCTATAGTCAAACATATTAATATTTCTTCTGTGAAATATAAGCATATTCACCTTAAAATGAGCCCACCGTAAATATTTCACATCATGTCTGATCAGGTTTTACCATAAAATGCATTCAGGTCTTGTTGATATTAGCAGCCAGTGAACTTGGGAACACATTCAGTTTTGGGGAGCCTTTACAGTTTGAGGATTATAGGTTAAGGACTGGGGTGCTTATGAAAAGCGCTGGAACGGATGCCTCCATTTTCCATTGTTTCTGTCTCTCTGCTTTCTACCCATTCCCAAGCATTTCATTCTCTTTGGTTATAAATATCCTTTCTAGCCTGTGCCAAGGATCTCATTTTAAACCTTTCTTCTGATGTCCCTCTTTGGTAGATGCATACCTTTTATTCGGTTTACCCACCTCAGACTTTGCTTCGCCCACCCAAGGACTGAACAGGCTATACGGCTGGCAGTGGCTGGAAGATTGTTGTTTGTTCTGTACACATTCCCCTTTCTCCCTTCCTGACCACAGCCTATGGAGTCAGTATACCTTTATCTGATCTCACGTTAACTCACTGCTGACAACTGGCATCTCCTGTGAGTAGGATGGATCCTTCCACAGGATAGGAAGCAGCACCAGATATCAAACTCCAGTAGTTTTGATCTCCTCCGTGATCTTTGCTGATCTAAGAAGCACATTCAGCCTTCCAACCAAACGGACTGAGAGAAAGCAAGGGCTTAACTCCCACCACCATCTATCCCCATTGGCTTGAAAGCAACTCCAGTTCTTCATCAAGGTGACCATTTTCTTTGAAAACCCAGCATCACTGATGACAGTGCCCTGGTGGCTTACTACTGATGCCAACTGGACCTTTATAGAAGAGATTATACTGAGAGGAGCTTGTGGCCTCTACTAATGATTACTTGTTGTTGGGAAAGAGTAGAGGTCAAGGCTAAGGAGGGTTTGCTTATGAGTGTGGGCTCCGTCTCTCACCCGACAGTCACTCTTCCACCTGGTCTAATTTGTCTTCTTTTATTGGGAAGACAAACAATTGAAAATATTCTCTCTAAACACTAGTGTCCTTAGTGGTTGAGGTCAGCATCAAAGAGCTAATTTTCAGTCCATATTAGAAGCATATTTTGCTGTGAAGCATCCTCGGCTTGAAAGGTTTGCTCCAGAGGCCACATGAAACCAGCCATCCTCTGGTCCTCACTTTGCTCCTCTTTTCTGCTCACTCTCCTTTCCAGTTCGTCCTTCTCTACTGATCAGAAATACTGGCCTTGTGCAAGGTCCCATTGATCATTTTCCTCCATAATCTTTCCTGGTGGTTTTTCTTACCTATAGTCAAATGAATTAGAAAATGTTTATTTCTAATCCAGACTCACTTCAGACTTGTATATCCACTTGCTACCTTTAAATCTCTCAACTTCAAAACGAAGTTCACTCAACACACACACACACACACACACACACACACACACACACACACACACACGGAGAGCCCCCTCTCTCTCCTCTTTCTGGAAAGAACATCACTTGATCCCCTTTTCAAGCAAGATAGTCAGACACTACAACGACAGGCCTCTTTGAATCCCTTTCTCTCCCTGAATACTCAACTGGACTCATTGCCAACTGTTGCTGCTTTTGCCCACCCTGCTGCCCACCATGTTTACTCATCCCCTCCACCACCAGTCCAGTTCAAGGTTTTATCAATTCTCAGTAAAATCTATGGTCTCATAACTATGGAGAAAGCAGAGAACAAAACCAAAAGGGAAAGGAAGCCAACCTAGTCTACAAGGGCTAGGATAAATGTACCAGTTAATAAAACATTACCTTTGTCAAGTTTGCTTCATATTGTTTAATGCTACAACATTTAAAAGACCAAGGCAGGTTCTCAGCCCTTTAAGGCTTTGGTAAGAGAATTACTATGGGGAAGTCCTATGTCTAACTGACCACTGTGATTCTAGTAACATGTCTATAGGAAGAGAATGGGATGGGGTAGAGGGCAAATCCACTGCAAAACCTGCTTTCTTAAAAACGGGTATTGGGCTCAGATTCGAGAATTTGTTGGTTGCCACAGTTCCTAAACTCTCCTTGCCTGATGCTCCTCCAACACCTAGGAAGCCATGAAAACTATTTTAGAAAGTAGATTCGAGGGAGGATACTAACCCAAGCCTGCACTAATTTCCATGCAAAGACTCTGGCTGGAATGGAGTTGCTTTTGCTGTTCAATGCTATCACTCACAAATCTGATGCTTATTATACATCCAAGGTTTCACAAAGGAGAAGAGCTTCATGCAGGCTCCATTAGGACCAACCTCATGCATGAACAGTGGCAGCAGCAATTCCGTGTAGTTGCTCTCACCTCCAGGGCTGCTCTTTTGTTAGTCTTCCATTTTTGTGCGTGTTACAGACACGTTAGCTGCACAACCATGGAAGCCCATTCTCATTGCTGGAACATGCATGTGAACCTGGGCACATTAGGGAATTCACTGACAGTAATGACCCTGGCTCACAGGAGAGACAGCAAGAGTGAAGAGTCTGACAGCTCAGCCCATAAAACCTTCTGAATATGCTCTGATACTTTTGTCTTCAAGAATAATACTTCTTCTGGATTTATTTTGGATCTCTCTCTTTCTCCTTTCATTTTTTCCCAGATATCTACTAATTATGGCTTCATTCCAACCAAGGAAACTGGCTTCCTCACATCCATTACTGACAAATTGCAACATTGTTGCTGGATAGAATCTACTCATTCCATTAGACCTGGTACAGCAACAATCGTATTAGGGAGCAAGTTTCTGTTGTTGTTTTGAAGACAGTTCTACAATGGCATTTTTTTTGTAGCTCCATTTATTTTAAGTATAGTTATACTGTTGGCTTGGACTTTCTTTGGCAATATCTCAGTGTATGTTTGTGTCTGGGACATAACAAAGAAAAAAGAAACTAGAAAAGAATAATCCTTCTGGAAACAATGTGTATTCCTGTTGCAGGAAATAGTAAAAAGAAGGAATATAGCAAGTTCCCTCACTATGCCCTGGTTCTCTTACACCCAGTGGGCTGGCCAGCCATACACTGGTGAGCAATGGCCAACCTGCTTTTATCTTGTGGAGCTCTCCACCCAGCTCGCTAGGTCCCCACTGGTGGGTCACTACCACACCAGCTTCATGCTTCAAATCCCCCATGGCCCTAGTGGTGCACATCAGGCAAATCCACACTTTGCTGCTGTACCTTTCTCTCTTGAACCCAGACAAGCCGCTGCATGAAGGAAAACACAACACAAACTTAGTTCAGAAACAACGGTAACTCAATCTCTGGGCACATCAACTAAAACCTAGTCTTGTAAGCCTAATTAAATCTAAATCCTCTGGAGGCGAATCCTTGTGGATCCGCCATGATGCCTGGAAACTCTAGAAGCTACATCTTACCCCTTATGCTGTCCCCATTCCAAAAGGACCTAACTCTCTCCTACTTCCTCTCTTCCTCCCTCCAACCAAGAAGTCCCTCCTACTCACCCAGTGATTGGCTACTTTATTTATTAGGGGTTTGGTTCACAAGGAGTCACATGAGTGTGTAACTCACTCCTTTTCTGAAGCCCCTGGCAGGAGGGTGGAATTAGCATCAAAATACAAACAGCCCCAGGGCTATCCACAACATTTTCCTACTAAACATTACCACTTACACTTTTTGGAAGTTAGTATCATATAAAGCACAGTGAAACTTTGGTAATTGGGTAGTTGATTCTGGGGGGAGAGTGTGTGCAAAGATGAGAATATGAGAACCTCATCCAGAGAGATGTCTCATGGTTTGGCTGTACTGTGGCTGAAGCTGTCTACCTCAAAAGGCATAGTCAGCAAAGCCTGGCACCTCTCATCCCAGGATGTTTTTATATTTTGGTGTAGTGCCTGGCCAGTGTGCAGCAGGTAGACAAAGCACATTGTGAAACATTTTCTGCGTCTGAGTAGTTAACATCTGAACTGGATAGACCGTTCACAAGACACAAGATGGCAGATCTAACAAAGGTAGGCTGGGTTACCTGGAGGTTCTGATCTGGTAGCTCAGAGATAGTATGAATGGAATTGGGTGACAGGCCTTGTGACTGTTGACAAGATACTGAGCCTCTCTGACATTTTACTCTTCTGTGATGGGAATGATAATAATTAGAACTTGCTTGTAGGTTTGCTTGTGGGTGTCTTAGTTGCTAATCTTTTGCTGTGAAGAGACTCCATGACCAAGGCAATTATTATAAAAGAACATTTAATGGAGGCTTACTTACAGCTTCAGAGGGTTAGCATATTCTTCTTACTAATCCTTATTCTTACTGTGGAGAACATGGAGGCAGGCCTGGTGTTGGAGAAGTAGCTGAGATGTAGTTGGAGAAGGCCGCACCCACTCCAGCCAGGTCACACCTCCTAATCTTTACACTAATTGGGGACCAAGCATTCCAATATATGAGCCATGGAGTCCTTCTCATTTACAGCACCGCAGTGATTTAATACACAGGGGGTGTTGGATACTTGGCATGTGGTCAGTACCAGTTGCTAACTTCCCTCATTTATACTCATGACTGTCTCAGTATCTTGCCCCAGGACTGTGGTTAAGATGAAATCACTAACCCTGGATGGAGAATGTATAGCACAGGATAGACATGATAACTGACACAGAGGTTTTGGGTTTCAATCCATACCTTTGTGTAAAATGATTCTCCAGATGTTCACTGTGGGAGGGGAGGCCAACCACTCCAGGTTCTCTGTTCCTACTGATCTCCCATACCAGCTTTTGGGTTTTCTAGAACTCACTTTTCTACTGCCCCCTCAGGAAAGTGGAAGAATAAAACTGCAGCCAGAGACCTCCTTGAAATACTGCTAGCCTGTGGCAGCGGCTTCTGGGGCAAGTTGGACGAAGAAATTCCAGTCTGGCCCGGGCCAGGTACTATGCCTGCAGACCCCTCAGGCCACACAAATCTGGGGCGACTATGCCAGTAAAGTCTTTGTCCTGGATGGGCTGGCCCCTGGCTTTGAAAGGGTTCCCCTTTCTTACAGCCACATGCAGAACTAAACCGGACTACGAGGATACGCAGGTACCTTAGTTGCCTCCCTGTTCACAGCCTGGCTACCCTAGCTATCCCTTTGCCCCTGGCCTGGATCCCATGTTTTTGCATCTCACCGCAGCTTGCAGAGAACAGAACTCTGCTTTTCAGCGTGTTGGCGGCAGGGGTTATTGAAATGGATGTGTCTTTCACAGCCCTTTTTGTTAGGTGTCACATGTTTCCACAGGATGCTTCATCCTCACATCCTCCTCTGGTCTGAACGGTGGTGACAGGGGTGGGGGAAGGCTGCTTAAAGCTTTCCTTTCCACATATCCCTCTGGGGAAAGACAGGATTTCTCTTTCCTTCCTTCCTCCCCTTCCTCCCTCCCTCTCTTTCTTTCCTTAAAGCAAACCCTCAAGACCAAAAAAATCAAACAAAACAACAAAAGCCAAAAAACCCCCTCAAGTTCCTGGACTATATTGCATTCAATTTCCCCTCCCCCTCTGTAGAGCCCACGACGCCACCAACAGTGTCACCTAGTGGCCAAATACATATTTGTCCCTTCATTCTGAGTCGGCCAGCTTTTTAAGAGAAAAGAGAATGTCCCAGAGAAGGAAATGAAAAAAAAAAAAAAAAAAAAAAAATGTTGTTTGGGAAGAAGGCGTGCTCCTTTATTTTCTTAAGAACATATTGATGCCTAAATCCCGTTTTCTCTAGTGTCTTCCTGCAGGAGTTTACATTTATAAAGTAACAGCCACTTTGATTTTATTACAATTTTAAAAGTTGTCAGCTGATGATCAGTATTTTACATTTCAGCACGGATAATCCACACTTCAAAGTGTAATATTTTTAAACGAGTGACATAAAAACAAACCAGAAACATAATATGTCTCAGACTTTACAACCACATTGCCTGGTAAAACTGCTATATGTTATAATATTAAATTTGAAGTGCTGTATATTTTTTAATGGTAGTAATCTCTAGGAGAAGGTGAAAATTTTAGCCAATAAATTTTTTTCAATAGCAGAGGAAATAGTGAAAAACCTCTTTAATGAAATCTCTTGGAGGTTTCAAAAAAATGAAAAATCCTGAGTTCTCTTTAAATGTTTATTTTAAAAATAATTTTATGTTCACAGGAAGCTGTGGAATAGCATAAATAAGACATGTGTATTACCTGGCTTTTCCCAATAGTGACATTTAACAAGACCATAGTACAATATCAAAGCAGGAAATCAACATGGGTGCAGTTCATGGGATTAATTCTTGTCCCACCTGCTCTGTGTGCACTCATTCTTACGTGGATATAGTTCTACGCAATGTCATTGCCTGTGGAGATATATGCACCAATGCCATGATCAGCATTCTTCCGTCACCACAGGACGACTTTGTGCTGCCTCTTTCTTATAAAAAACAAAACAAAACATGTAACCGTCTCTGCAGGAAGAAGGCATGCGAGCAGCAGCAAGATCATCACAAGTTGTTGAACTCTGTGGAGAGTTATGTTTAAATAACAGTACTACACATTCCCCAGCAGTAACAGTTTCCATTTAAAGAGATCACAAAGACGGGAATTAAGCAAGGAAATGACAATTCATATGACGTCTTCTAACACATCAGAATGTGCACAACACTGATGAAACCCAACAAACATTGGGCACTAAGCTGGGTGTTGAAGGCATTACAGGGAAGGGCAAATTGCACTGCTTAGCCCCAGCCCCTTTAGCCAAGACTTCCCTTGAGACCCTTCAGTAGTCAAGGACTCCCTAGGTTCTGTAGACATTTAAGGGCAAGGCCTGCTCTGACTACACAGCTAGGCGCAGAGTCACCGCTGACAGAGTTGGATGAAAAGTGGGTTTACCTTTCTAATCTTTTACCTCTTGCAGGGTGGGTTTTACACCTTTACCTAACCAGTGGGTCTACAATATGTTGGGAAAGCTCCTTTATCATGACAAGCAAGGGTGATTTGAAGTAGCTTCTCTGAAGTAAGCAAAGGTGAAAGGCAGTGAGCACATGGGAGTCAGCAGTGTGCCTCTGTGTCGTCAGCTTTGCCACTGATTCCCTGGGGTCCTTACATGACCGTTGATTACCTTAGATTCCTCGTGTCAAGGCAAGGGGCTTCAGCAGATTATGGCCAAAGTCCTCTCAGTGCTATCTTATAAAGTAAAGGTTAAAAGGTTTCTTGGTGGTATAGGATTCTAATTATTGAGTTGGCGATAAAAGTTAATTAGAAATGCTTCATACAATTTAAAATAGGCTTCTATCTCAAAATGGATGGTTTAAGGGCTGTGGATTCTTGTAAGTACCCCTGGGATATTTATTAGAACTTACTAATGGCATCACTGTGGCACATTCCTGGTGAGTGGAGATCTCGCTGATGAAGGAATTCTGGAGTTCAAATGTGCCTCTTTCAGCTGTGTCACCTTTCAGAGCCATTAAACCCAATGAACTTCATCTGTTCTCTTCAGCTTGGCATTCACTGAAATGACATCAGATGTCTAGTTCACTAGATGAAATTAAAAAGACAGGCAAATATTTCATATTCAAGATTTTAAAAGATTCTGATCCATGGACAGAACTTCAGATGTGTGGCCTGGGGAACTGGCTCGGTGGATAAAGCACCTGCTGGGCAAGTGCCAGGACCAGCATTCAGATGCCCAGAACCCACATCAAAGTTGGGTGCGTACAGTAACCAGCTTGAATCCCAGAACTTGGAAGGCAGAGACCAGGGTTTCCTTCAGCAAGCTGGCTGGCTTGAATTGGTGAGTTCAGGAAGGGATTCTGTCTCAAAGTGGAGAATGACCCAGGAAGAAGAGTGACATCAACTGCAGACCTCTACCTGCGTGCCCACGTGCACCAGCACACACATGAGTGCACAATGCTCATGGCATTCCTGCCACAGAAAAGTCTTCACGTGTGTGACTTATGATCCACGCAAAAGGAAAAGACCTTCGATGACTTTGAAATAATATTTCTAGCCACCAAAATTTAACATTTATTTTAAAATATTAATATTGACAATTCCCTACCTCTGGGCATCACACATATCAGAAAATATAGATGAAATTTAAGTAAGAAAAGGTAGAATCAGAAAGATTCATAGTCTAAGAGGGGATATCCATTTTCAGATGGTTGGCCATTTTAAGGGATTTGTTCGTTCAGTCAATATATTTTAGGTGAGCATTTACTATATGCTAGGCATTGGAGAAATAACAAGGAGTAAAATGTAAAAACAACTGCCTTTATGGCTTTTCACTCCTGGGTATAAGTTGAGGAGGAGAGAAAGCAAAAGATGAGGGCAGTTATCTCACTAGGAGGTAATACAAGAGATATGTAAGACAGAAGGAGTGTGTGTGTGTGTGTGTGTGTGTGTGTGTGTGTGGTGTAATTTTATGTGGAGTGGTCCAAAAAGACCTCTAAGAAGAGGTGATGTGTATGAGAATTGGAAGGGTGGACATTTGGTGCATCCCATCTCCCTAATTCCAGTCACAGCTGGATTCCAAGGGTTGAAGAAGTTTGCTTGCAGCACTCAGCATGAAGGCCCTGGCCTGCTCCTCACAGGCTGTCTCTGCAGATGTATGACTTAATGAACACAGGCCTCAGCCTTCTTACAGCTGTCCAGAGAAGTGATCATCCCCTGACACAGCCATGCTTGAGTAGGCTGCCCCTGGCTCACCATTCTCACTGAATGACTCCCAGCTCTCTGGCACCTCAGCTAGAGAGCCCAGGACTCTTTCTGCCACTTCCAACAGTGTCTGCCCCACTTTCAGTTGGAGCTGGGCACCTAGACCTGAATAAATGACTAGTCTAGCAACATGAAAGGAGAAAGCGCCAGGTTGACCCTTTAGATTGTCATTTTGCTTTTCTTTCCGATGTTATAAAATCTAATAATAGTGATAATGACAACCATGATGACAATGGTGGTGGCGGCGGTGCTGCTGCTGCTGCCACATTCCAGTATAAGAAATAAAACATAACACCTGAAATAAAAGTTTGACATATGAGTCATAACTGCAGTACCAGTGGGGGGTTTCAGGTATAAATTTCTGGTAGTGTAAGACTCACTTAGCCACTTCAGAGATGCCCTGCTCCCAAGATTTTTTGGTACATCCTTTATTTTGTCTTCTGTTTAAAATCTGAGGCAGGACCACCATTCTAAAAGGCAATTTTGTGAATTTTTTAAGCATGCAGGAAATAGATCTCTCTGACCCAACTTCCCAAACCTATTCAGCTCATTCCCTAATATTTAATTCTCTAATTAAATGTCCTTAGAGAGGTAGATACTGATTTAAAATTGTATGTGTACAAAATACTGGGGGAGAAACAAAAGGAGCATGCGTTGAGACAGAAAGTTCATAGTGAGGCTTGGAAAATGGAGATTAGAGACCACGCCCTGGAGCCCAGGCCTTGAGGGCGCATTGATTGAGAAGCCGACATCCTCCACTCTGGGGATGCTGTGCTTGAAGCCAGATGTGCAGAACTGGGCAGTCCAGAACTGGACAATGCCACAGGAGGGGGAAGAAATGATGCTCTGCCCTTTTCTCAGAAGTCTCTTGAAGCCTGTAAGCTCTGCTCCTGGGGTCACCTAAGAGACCTAGTTGCTCCTGGGAATGAGATGGAGGGAGGCAGGAACCACACATGGACAATCAAAATCACATTCTGTTGAGATCCTGGAGTGAGTGGTCCCCATTCACCTTGTAGATCCCCCCACTTCCTCACCTCCCCACCTCCTCACCCCCTCACCTCCTCATACCCCCTCTCCACTGAGACTTCAGGTTTCAAAAATTAGGGAAGAAGTTTGTTCAAGGCAGCCTGGAGTTCCATGGGAAGAGAACTGGCTCAGGATAAGATGGAGCCAGTGCCCTAGCTGGGAAAACAAAGGGATATTAGTGCAAAAGAGTGGCTGGGAAGAGAAAGTTTGAAAGTAGGATGAAGCAGGGCAGAGGAGAACTCAAGAGTGAAGGTCATTTATACACACAGCATAAATCGGTCTCCCCAAGGGCACAGAGAGTGGGCAAAGAGATGTGTCTGGAAAACTCAGGAAGTGGGCTGCCCTCTCTCGGCTTTTCCCCTGGTGAAGTCTCCAAGGACTGTGCTGCTCATTCTGAGGCCCCACAGGTCTCCCAGGAAGGATGTTGGAGAAACTCTCCTCCGACTTATTAGCCTATTAAAAGCTCTGGGAAGTCCTCCTGGGCTTTCTTTTTCATTGCTTCCCCAGGAAGACAGATCTTGACAGCTCTTTCTTCCTTGGTATAGAATCCATTCAATAACTTATTTTGTGACACACTCCTTTATCCTTTTCCTAATCTGCCAATGGGGATGACTGAAGGTCTCCCTGGCTGCTAGAGTAATACCTGGCCCACCTCTTGCTGTAATGTACAGGCTTCCCCAAGCAGGTCCTCAGGGCCCCCGCAGATAGTATCTTCTGCCTTTGCGAGTCTCAGGAACCTTAGTGTGTCTATTGAAATATAGCTCAGAGAGCATGGGCAGCTTACAGTGCTGGCTTGAGAATGACTATGACCACATTAGGAGAATGTCTATCTACTGAGAGGAGTGCATTTGTTTGTTTTGTTTTCAAAAAATGGTCTCATGATGTCGCCCAGGCTGGTCTTGAACTCACTATCCTCCTGCCTTAGCTTCTTGAGTGCTGAGGCTTTCACCACCTCATCTGGTTTAGCATTGTTTCTTGTGTGGCTGGAGAGAAATGCCTTCCCCCTACCTGTCTGACCCACAGCTCTCGGTTTAGCACTGTGCATTTTTTCACTGGGATGCATGGTGCTACTTTCAGGTTCAGCTGTCAGTTAGCCCTGCTTTATTGCAAGCCAGTGCTGGCTAACAGACCGTGAACCACTGATAGCTAACACCCTTAGTTACATCTCGCCCCTACTGAACCCAGGAGCTGAATGGCTAAATTTGTTTTTCCAAAGGACATTGATTAAAGGAGTTGACAAAACCACTTGAATGCGAAATATCCAACTGTCTAAAATGAAAAGCGGATCTCCTGGACTTGGGCTGGGGAAAAGGTTTATTTTCCTACCGTGTGTGTAAATAATGGATTTTGCCTTTTCTGGGAATCCATCATCGAAGAGTACGTTGAATACGCAAACAATGGCAGTCTAAATTACCCTGCAGTGACACTAACTAGCTGGAACTAATTCAGAAATGTTCATGGAGCATGAGGAAGGAACTTTGTGTGCAGGAAGACACAGAACTCAGCTCACCTGCCTGCAGGAGGAACTCACTCAGACACCTGCCAGAAAACAGAGTAGAATGACACCCAGACCCCGCACCCCGCCGCCCTCCTCCCTCTACCTCTCCTCCTCCCTCCCTTCCATCCTTTCCCCTTTCCCCCTTGCTCACTTTTCTTTCTTTCTGGCTGGTCGTCAGGATGTAAAGGCTCACATGCTTCTCTGCTCATTTTCTTGCTGAGAGCCACAGGCATAACCAGCAGCAACAGCAAGTAATTAATCATGGCTCTGGAGATGGGCGCACATATTCAAAGGCATTTTCAACCCACTGAAACACGTTATGGGTTTCAAATTCTGCCACAGAGCAGAATCTCTGGAATGA
Organism: Rhynchomys soricoides; assembly: GCA_019843965.1. NCBI lineage: Eukaryota > Metazoa > Chordata > Mammalia > Rodentia > Muridae > Rhynchomys > Rhynchomys soricoides. The sequence continues at coordinate 1,974,412 of JADRCH010000029.1, read as the reverse complement.
AGCATCCCTTCTTTCCAATTCTGATGTACCTATAGAGTGTGACCAAGGTGGCTTTTGGTGAGTCATCGGAGGTGGCTGCACTCCTCATGAGGAGCTTAGCACAGGCAAGCATCTCTGGAGCACAGTGGGCACAGCAGATGGCTGAGATAAGCATGAGACCCTGTGCAAAGCACCAGGTATTTTAATTACGTGGTTTGGTTGTGATTGCAATTGATAGGACCTCTTAAGTTACACATGTGATTTATTGCAAAGATGTTTGGGGATCAGCATTGGGAGTAGAAAATGCTCAAGGCTGCAGACAGTTCTAGAAGCTGCTTCCACTTTTGCTCTCAAGAGCTGCCCTCTGTTGGCTTATCTGTTTATTTTTGTCATCTGCCCGAGCTCTCTGCAGACTGTTTCCCAGTGCTTCTTATGCCTTTCTCCTGTAATTTCATGTGCATCCTCTTTCCATACCAACCTTTGGAAATGCTGGCCCTTATTGCCAGCTGGGTTCTTCTCGTGGCCTGTTCTTAGCTCATTTCCCAAGTGAGCAAGTTAATCTGGGCCAAATCGCAACTGTGAGCTAAGCTGCTGCTTGCTTAGACAACTGGTTGCTGGCCAGTCCATGGATAGCCTAGCCTAGTCTTTGGGTTGGGTGCTGACCTCTCGTCTAACCAACTGTGAGTAGTAGGGTTGCACTGATGAACCCAAGATCCTGATCCTGGAACCGGGCTGAGATCAGAGCAGGCACAGTGGTGGATATCCAAGGTGACTGTTTTTGAGATCTCCCTGGCAACTCACGTTATGCTAACCCACAGACTACACAGCTACCACAGGTCACCTCTGCTTATCACTAAGCCCTACCTTGTGTGGTTTTCTCATCTCTGTAGATACTACCCTACATAAGTTCGTGGTTATTCTTGTCCAGTTTTCCCCTATTGCCTGCTAACGATTTCATCCAAGGCTTCTCAGAACCATATTTTCATGATACAGTCTGATTATACTATCTCCTGCTAATAATAACCCCATTTGTTCTCACTACCCAAAGCATGGGCTCTAATCTTTGATGTGGTTTAGAAGAGGGATAGGCTTCCATGGCCTGGTGTGTCAACCTCTTCCTGTCCTCTCTGTCACCACTCTCCTTCCTTTCTACTCTCCGGTTACCCAACTCATGTCACTCTCTTGTCCTTGCTGTGTCCTCCATCACTCGGGAACTTGGTAATGTCACTCTGTTTGCCTGGCTCTAGCTCTCTCCTCTTTCTCTGTCAAAACTTTAGTCCTTTCCCTTCCCCAGACGGGCATGCTGAGGCTGGAAACTCACATGTGCCACCTTTACAGTTCTGTCCTGGGCCCCAGGCTGGCATATGGCAGGTGTTCTCTGAGAAGTTCTTGCGGGGAGTTTTGAATCCCAGCATGCTAAGCAGTGATCATTTCTCTCTGAGAATCTGAAGAGAAAGGGACACTAAGGAGCAATGCGGATAAAATAAGAGTGGAAAGAGAAGGAGGAAAAGTGGGTACTATCTGAAAACCTCATAGAGCATAAATGGGCCCCTGAGGAAGACAAAGAATCTCTGGACTTTCATTACAGAGAGAAATATGCAGCCCCAGAGGGCTCCCTGAGATCAAAGGGCTCAGCTGAGATCTATCTCAAGGCCATCTAGCCATTAACAGCAGCAGGATTTGGGCTGTGGATTACTTTCTTTAGCAGGGAGACACTCTTTGTAAAGCTTTCGGAATGGCTGTGGTGCTTCTGATGGCATGCGCGTGTGGACACCTGTTTCCTGGGACAGATTACATTGCAGGATGCAGCCTACACTCTCCATGGTCCTATTATCTGGGCCCGCCACATGTTCCCCGGTGCAGGTTCACAGAGACATGGTGAATCGTTATAAATATGATCAATATGGCCTGTGTGCTCTTCCCTGTGTCTTCCCCATTCAACTCTAGGGAGAGAAGCCACTGGACCAACTTGCCTTACCTTCCCTAACACCAGGGTTCCCCAGGAGGGTCGCGATGGGCAAGCATGGTTGGGATATCTGTTACACTGGTGTGGGGCAGATAACTTTTACTATCGCCAGAAATGTGAGGGCGAGCCCATTTCTCTATGTTCTCAAGTGATGGTCTAGACCTTGGAGATGGAAAAGTACGCCGAAAGTCAAAATAGGAACAACCTCTGCAGTGTGAGTGAGGTGTGAGGGTGAGAGAGGCACTGGTGTGGAGACACACAAACTAGCCACACCAGGATCTTTTCCTGCCCCCAGCAGGTGGTAACCATAGAGCAGGATCTTGCTCCCATCTAGAGAGAGAATGGAGGAGTTGAAAGCTAGGAATCACTCCTTTAGAAGCCTACTACTATGTGGTGGCTTGAATTAGAGAAGCTTACAGAAATCTGGCCTGGTAACAAAGACCTGTAATACTAGCCACTCAGGAGGAGGCTGAGGCAGGAAGATTGAAGGTTTAAGACCAGCCTGAGCTAGAGTGAGTTCGAGGCCAGTATGGGCAACTTGATGGGATTGTATTTCAAGATGAAAAGTAAAAGGAGGGCTAAGGGTGTAGTTCAGGGGTGGCGTGTTTGTAGAGCATGCATGAAACCTTGAGTTTATTTCCTAGGGCCACAAATAAAGGAAAGGAGGGGGAGAAGGAGGAAGAGGAAGAGGAGGAAAAAGAAGAAGAGGAGGAGCAGGATGAGGAGGAAGAAGAGAAGGAGGAAGAGGAACAGGAAGAGGAGGAGGAAGAGGAAGAGGAAGAAGAGGAGCAGGAAGAGGAGGAGAGGAACTTCTAGAAGACAGTCAACAGCGACATTCTTTCTAATGTCTTCCAGTGTCCTGCCGACCCTGATGGCAAACGGCCTTCAGAGGCTGTGTGTGGCCTCTTGAAAAGCTACTGCTGTAGTTACTCATTTCCTCAGAAGCTCACTCTGAAGAGTGAGTAGGGGTTCACTTCTAGTCTGAGGCTGGTTTCAGCGAGCATGATGACACACACCATTGAGATCCTCTTTCCCAGTTTTCACACCAAGCTGAGTGACCGATCCGAGCTTGTTTTGCTTTTTTAATCTGTAAAAATAGGGCACTGGATTTGCTGAACACCCTTCTCTGCTCTGCACATCTAGTCTATCACACATCCTGTAAGACAGACAGATGCTGTGGGAGAGGGGAGGACGCACATAATCTTCACTGATGGGCCATCAAATAAGAAGAGTAATGAGTGTTCGGGTGCAGGGTATGCACCAAGCCTGCCTTCCAGACTTGAGATGCCTAATTAAACTGTGACCTCCTCAAGGTCGCAGCCTTCTTCCTGTTGGTGGTGTGTCTCCACTCAGTGCCTGGTACACCATGATGCCATGCGGATCAGCAGCTCCCTGACAGCTGTTGATTTAACTCTTAACTGGGATGTTTATTTTTCTCCGAGGTAGAGTCCCCATCTAAGGCCCAAGAGGATGGACAGGCAACTTTGCTCTGGACATGTGTGTTAGTTCTTTTCTTGGCATCTCTGTTTAGACCAGTATGTCTAGTGAAGGCTAGATTTATGAAGAGCCTCTCCCTTTGGGCTGCTTGGCTTTCCTGTCCACAGTCAGGCTGCCTTGAAATGTGTTTTTTTTTTTCTTTTTTGTCAGTGTTTCCTCGATTCCTATTTCTAATCTCTTTTTTCCAAGAATCTGATGCTGTTATTTCTACCCCAAGTGCTTGGCTGCACAATTCTGCTTTGGGCTCCGTAACCCATGGCAACAGGATAAGGGAAACAGGTGACTGCACACATCACACACCACACACACACACACACACACACACACACACACACACACATCTGCACTTAGGCACACATGGTATGGTCTCCCCCCCCCTTCTCCCTCTTTCTTCCTCTCCTTCTCTCCCTCCCCTACCCCTCCATCTCTGTCCATATGGTGTGTACAAAGGGAAATGTGTCCCCTAGCTGTAGTGCCAATTAGAGACCCAAGCCTCATGAAGTCCAGCACTCAGGGCTTTTGGGTCACAACATAGCAGCTCTTGAGAAGGCATGGTGACTTCTCCTGCCTACTCCAGCTCCTCATATTTTTCTAAGCAGAAAAACAAAATCTGACCTTGCATACACAGCTAGACATATTTTCATTCCTGTCCATATCCTGGAAGCTGAGGACCTTGGCTTATGAAATGGTGAGGACAGACAGACTGATGCCTGTTAGTGATAACTGAGCTAATACCTTTTTCAGGCAAGAAGATTTCTTCCATAGGATGAACACCATCATTAAATCATTCAAAATGTAAAATCTCCCTCTCTGTCCTGTCCGCAGTATTTAGCAGTGATGGGAAGCTTCTATGTTTGTGTGTTTGTTGCCAGATTTTCTAATTGATTTGACAAACTTATGCTTAAACTGGTTAAAATTGTCTCTGGGCTTGTTGTTGTTGCTGTTGATGTTATTGTTGTTACTCATGGAGTAAAATACAGAGTGGGTCCATTCTTACCATAGTTGGTCAATACTGGTGGCTACAGCTTAATGAAGATGTCATTTAAAGCTAGGTATCACAGGAAGTGATACATACAAACTTGATTTTGATTAAAACTTCAAAGTACAGATTACATTCTCCCACTTTTGATGTTGGAATCCAAGGCACTCTTCTCAGGGAGCTGTCTATATAATTTATCATGTGTAACTTCTAGCTTCTTTGACATGTGGGCATTAAAAGACACTTGCAGGTAACCTGAGCCAGAATCTACCAGTGTTTACATTTCTATCTTTTCACCTGGCATCATGCATGTTTCATTGGAAGACAAAAGGACTTAACTTATTCCTTCTGGTGATTCAAGTTACTTTTCATGAAAACAACTTTATTAATCAATAAAAATATGAATTATAAAACCAAACAAAACTGAAGTGGACCCCAGCTTACTCTTGTTTGTTTGAGACAGGGTCTCTCTCTGTAGCCCAGGCTGGCTGCATCTGGGAGCACATCCATCCTCCTGCCTCAGCCTCCTGAGATAACAGGCGAGTACTATGATTCAAGTTTCAAGTTTATTCTTGATAAGCTGGGTAACCAACTGGTTCTTGAATGTGTATATGGGTGTCCAGTAGAACAGCAGCATCGAGAACCACAGCATAAGCCAGAACTTTTAGCCATTCCAGCACGTGCCGGTTGACTGGTCTACTTGATTGATACGAAGGCTACTGAAATGTAGCCCACTAATACCGGGATGCTGATCCCTGCAGGGACAGGTAGCCTCTTTCTCTGGTTTCCCCGCACACAGGCTCCTGTACACAATGCTCCTGAGCATGAGTTTCACCTCAAGCTCAGTCCGCCTTTACCTGGTAGACACCTCCATTGGCTCTATTTGTCCCTTATTTGCATATCTGAGAGCAAGGTGTTTTTCTTTGTTGAGATGGAAGAGAATGTCCTACATGGCTGGCGGGAGAATTCCTTCACAGAAGGACATCTTCAGTCAGGTTTGCAGCTAAGAGAGGCTCTGAGAAGCTCCAGAATTCTTCAGAACACTCATGGGTGATCACTAGGTAGGGACAAGCTTCGGAGCCAGGCTGAGTTCAAATCTCCTCTGTGTCACGTGCTGCCTGTGTGACTTTAGCCGAATTGGTTATTATCTGAGTCCCAGTTTTCGCAGAAATAGACTGAGAATGATATAGCTACCAATAAAAACTGTGAACATAAGATGAAATGGTGCATGAAATGCGCCTGACATGCTGAGGTGCTCAGCGGTGTCTCCAGATCACTTCCTTTTTTGATGGTCTATTTTGTTTAATGACACCCAGTTCCTGACATTTTAAACTCAGTTGCCACTGACCTTTCTTTCCCTTGGCTCGCTGCCCTTCACCAAATCTCTCCAGCCATTTGGGAAACTGCTTTCTCCCTCTACCCAGCATCCCTCATTTGAGCATCTGCAGTACTCCCAAGGAGAGCACCACACTTCACTCTCCTGATAGCCCCTAACTAATTTGCATGCAGGAATTCAGTCTGCCCACTGACTACCAATGACCTGACTGTCCATCACCTTCAAGTCTCCCCTCCCCACTCTTCTCTACCTCCCAGAAAGAGTTTAGGCTGACCAGTCCCTCTTGAAACTGCCATTCACCTTTTCTATTTTAAATACCCTCCATGGCCCTGCCCCCAATGCCTATACTAATCTTTTGCTAGTGGTTCACACAGTACAGTTGCCCCCTCCTGAACTTCGCTCTGAACCTCACCCTGATAAACTTTAGAAAATGTATGCTGGTTAAATTACTCCTGATAGATAAAATCCTAGTCTCGTGCATGAATTTCAGATGAGGAAACAAAACCTAATGAGACCCTATGACTTACAGTGTGCTCATAGGGTACTGTTTTGCCAGTGGATCTCTAAGGAGGACACTGTGATCCCTGAAGCCTTGGATTCCTCCCAGGAGGGTGTACACCGCCAAGCCAGAAGAACTGGTTTTCTTCAATCCTATGTGTTGTTACAAGTTTATACTTTTCTTTTTTTTTGAGACAGTTTTGTTACAATGAGACAACAAAGGAAAGGCCACAGCATCTTCCTAGCATTCTTCCGCCAGTTTATTTTCTAACTACAAAGTCTATGATGAAGTATACCGTGTGTGTGTGTGTGTGTGTGTGTGTGTGTGTGTGTGTGTGTGGTCTGTGAGTTAGTGTGTGAATGTGTGTGTGTGTGTTAGTGTATGGAATATGTGAGCTATTGTTTGCGACTGTGTGAGTGTGTGTATATGAGTGTGCGTGTCTATGCATGTGAAGGTATGAGTGTGAGTGGGTGGGCTAGTGTATGTACATGTGTGTGTGAGTGTGTACATGTGTGTGAGTGTGTACATGTGTATGTGAGTGTGTACATGTGTGAGAGTGTGTACATGTGTGTGAGTGTGTTCATGTATCTGTGAGTGTGTACATGTGTGTGAGTGTGTTCATGTGTATGTGAGTGTGTTCATGTGTATGTGAGTGTACACATGTGTGTGTGTGAGTGTACATGTGTGTGCGAGTGTGTACATGTGTGTGAGTGTTTTCATGTGTGTGCGAGTGTGTATCTGTGTGTGTGAGTGTGTAAATATTTGGAGTGTGTTGAGTGAGTGTGTGTTAGTATGTGTGAGTGTATGTGAGTGTGAATGTGTGTCTCTGTGTGTATGTAATTTGTGTGTATATAATCTGTATGTGTGATCTGTGTGTGTGTGTGTGAAATTTGACCTCAATAAAAATATTCATTAAATTTTCTGCATCTAAGTCTCCTTTTTATCTACTTCAACAAAACTAAAACTTCATACACTAAAACTCTCTGTGTAACCACAAAACCCACAGAGCAATGACTGGTGGCAAGGAACCCAGATGACAATATCAATAGGGCAAAGCCTACAGCTCCTATCCTTTTTAATTAAGCTGGACAAACTGGCTAATGGACGGATGGGGCATTGGGCTCTGACTACTCCAGAAAGCCACCATTAGCAAAGAAACATCTGCTGGCTTCCCTCTGCAGCCCCTGGCAGCTGCAGCCTCGGCACAGTAAATTACTCTACTAATTCTATTGGCTCATTGCTGCATTTCTCTAATGCAGAGTGTGGATTTGTGCTGGGGACTCTGCCCCAGTTCCAAAGGTGCAAACTGGTTAAGTCTTATATTTTTAACACCACAAAAACTTGTGTCATGGAGTGCGGCGGCTACAGTTGAGAAATACCCAGTAACAAGGATTGGTAAGGACAAAAAGCTAGACTTACAAATGATAGACGGAGGAGCTCACCGAGTGAATTTCCTCTAGAGGTTAACCAGAGGAACCGTGTGAGAAAAGGGCCACCTCTGTAGGCATGGATAGAGAGCAGTGTGATTCTTGACCTGTTTCGAAGGAGATAGAAAAGAATTATCGGACACAATGAAGTAATAGTCTATATTTAAGTGGCTATTTTTTGGATAGTCTACAAAAATAAATAAAACCAATAACTGACTCTAACATATCTGGGTTTTCTAGGGCACAAAGGCATTCTGGTTATGAACTCTGAATCCAAGACTTCCTGTGTCTGTGGTGAGGTTGAGGGGAAGAATTCCCTCAGACATGAAAAAGAAATAGAAGCTTCATAGAGATCACTATCATGTCTCTGCACGTGTCACAGTTCACTCACAGCGTCCCGTGTCCTTCATCCTGAGAGTTCGAATTCAGTGAAATGCACTGTACCAGAGGCTTATGTGAGAATAGCAAAGCAGATACTTGAGAGCAGGGCTCAGTCAGGACTAAGCTACTGGTGCCCTCCAAGGGTCACCAAGAACCCACTTTTCTGACTGAATGAGGAATGAGCTCAGAGGCCCTGATGGATATTAACCCACTCATGTCAGGCTGAAAGCAACAATACTATCAGGCATTCAGAGGTTATCAGCTTCTTTATCAAGTATAAGTGTTTGGCATAAACTCCTCACCCACTTTACCTCTCAATTTATCAATTACTGGATTTCACATAATTATTCTCTGGCTCTTCTGGGTATTTCAAAGTCTTCCGTCCCTGGTCAAATGGGGTGGGGTGTGCGTAGAAATAAGATTTAGGAGATCTTTCAAAGAAGAAACAGATGTTAATTCAAAGTGGATGTTCTGGCAGGATGTCTTTCTGCACATGGACAGCTAGTTAGTGCTAAATGTGACTTTCCTGGAAGGTGACCAGAAGCCCAGACTGCTTAAGATCAATGGTGACTTTTAAAAGGCTCATGAGACCCTAGGCTCCTTACTTTCTGAGTTCTGAACTATGGCTTTGACATTGTTAGGGGGAACTACCCTTCCATCTGGTGGGGACAAACCCTGCGTGAAGCTCAGAGAGATTAAAACAGAAATTACTCAAGGGCTCGGTGCCATGGAGGTATTTGAACTGAGGGGGATCAGTGCATGTCCACAGGAGTTTGGGGACTATCCTAAATTGCCTGTATTATGATACATACGATAATAGATGAGCCCTATAAAACTGTTAAGGCTCAACTGACTTTACCTTACTAATTATCAACGTCATATGCTGTATCCAGCTTCGTTCATACCATCTGCTTGGCCCACATTTTGTACAGATACTACAAAGTTATCCAAAGAGGAAGACAAGTAAACGTATTTAAAGACTTTTCTGAATTATATTCATTTTTGGTTGTGGGAAAAAAAAAAACCAGGGGAGCCTAAGTAATCCATCCTTGTAATTCAAATGTTACTTGACATTTTAATCATTTTGTAATTAATCTCTGTATTTGTATCAGTTTTATTGTGCCCCTACCAGCTGCAGCTACAGTGTTTTGCTCTGGCTGGCTGCTGATCTCCAACACATTTCCCATTATTGTTTGTACATTACTGCTTAGTTCTGTCTGTCCTCAGCTCAGCAATATTGGAGTCATTATTGTTCTTTATAGTTTACAAATGTTAGCATAACTTAAAATTACAAACTGCATAAATTTAATTATATTCTCTGGGACCTAGAAAATATTCTCCAGGGTGCCAAAATTCCCCAAAATTATATGCATAAGCTACCCTTGAATAAACATTTTATTAGTACGCTCTTCTTAAATACATACACATGTACAGATGAAGGCTGAAACCTGTTAATATTTCTTATCTATGTTTCAAATGAACAGCTAATTAGCATATGGCTTTATACGTGTTGACCTTTGCCTATTATTACGATCAGATAGTCTTTGTATAAAAGGAATGCTTCTGTTCCTAGGTCTTCCAGTTCCCTGTTTGGGAGGGTATACATCTTGAATCAAACCCTGGGCTTTGCACACGCCAGACAAATGCTCTTTTTCCGGGTCTCATCTCAACCCTTCAGTTCTCTTCTATAAACTTTTGCTTCCTGGTGTTTTGCTTTTGTTTTTGAGACAATGTTGCCAGGGACGGCTTCGGCCATCTTCCTGCCTCAGTCTTCCAAGTACCTAGAGCTACCGGTGTTTGTCACATCACACATTTGCCTCAGGGGTGATGTTTCTTTACAAAGACGCTTATTTTTTAACCTATAGTAATAGAAAAAAATCTATGAAATGAATTTGTTTATCACTTGCCCAGCTCACTGAGGAAGAATGTTTTGTTGAATAAACACTTTTCATTTACTGTTGCCTGACAATTTTTGTTTTGGGGGAAAATAGTCATTGTTCCTCTCATTTGACACACACATTCCATGAGCACTACCCAGGTCTCTGTTGTTCCTTAAAAAAATAAGGGTCTCAAGAGGTAGCCCGGGTTGGCCTCAAACTCACTAACTAGCCCTGAGTGGCCTGGCCTTGAACCCCTGACCTTAATAATTTTGCCTCTTAATTATCAGAATTACTGGTATGAGCTATCGCACAAAGTTGTAGTTGTATCACATTTATTTATTTATTTATTTATTTATTTATTTATTTATTTATTTAGTTTTTCAAGACCGCGTTTGTTCATTTAGTCCTGGCTGTCTTGGAACTCTCTCTGTAGACCAGGCTAGCTTCGAATTCACATAGATCTGCCTGCTTCTGCCTCCCCAGTGATGGAATTAAAATCGCGCATCACAACCACACTGGCTTGTTTTTAATCCCTAATAATTATCTAGGTGTATTTGTGCGAATTTAGGGCAATGTCTAAATAGATTTTCTATTCAGCAATTATCTAGTTTGAAGATCTTTATCCACCTTCTGCCTTTGAACCTGCTCACAAATGCAAGTCCTCTGTCACGGCTCGATTCTGAATAATAGCAGAACAGATCTGATGCTCGCTTAAGCCCTAAGACTTGGGGACTAAACTTGTTCGGACAAACTCCAACACGCTGCCACGCCGCAAAGACCTGAACTGGTGCCGTGCCAGCCGCCACGTCAGGAAGACACACTTTAGCAGCCATCAATTCGCTAGAGGCTGGACGAAGTCAAAATGCTTGCAGACCGGCTTCACCAAGGTCATTTAATGTAAATATACGAAAAGATGCTTTCTGTAGAGATTTTTTTTTTAATTTTCATTTTAAACAAATCTTTTAGATGATGACAAGGTAACTAGAGAGCTCTCAAAGTCACCACCACCACAGGGGCAACGAATTCAACATCCTGTTTTTGTCACCTCCCCCCTGGGGCCTCCACCGTCATTCTCAAGTGTGCTCCTGCACGCCTCCACCGTCACTCTCAAGTGTGCTCCTGCACGCCTATTGCAGGATGCCAGGGCCATTTCCTTATTTTGTGCAGCTATTTTCATTAGGCTGGGGGACAGCGCGCACGCTGGTCTGTGAAGGGTTAATACTCAGCTGCGCTGCTGATGCATTCTTATTCACAATATGTTTCCTTTGAAGCAGGGGCACAGTGCTTCAAAAGACAGGAGCTGTAATTCTATGCAGATTTCTCCTGACTAATGAATGAGAAATTTCAATTGAAATTTTTAAATGAGTTAGAACAATGTAAGAGATGGATATAATCCTTAATTTTTTTTTTTTTTTTTTATTAAAAGGCATTTCAAATTTGAAAATCTCAGGCATTGTCCACATATCTGATTTATGGTCAGATGTGGGTTTTTTTGTTTTTTGGGGGGGATTTTTTTGTTTGTTTGTTTTGTTTCGCCACAAATCTGCTGTGTAAGTCGTGCAATGCTTGGGGAAAAAGAGAGTGTGGTCTCCTTGTGAAGCTAAATGAAATAAAATATAAAGTTTGGAATACATTAAGTCACAAACAAATAGGTACTTTATGGCCAGCTGTTATTTCTGAAGATGCACATTTTAAAATAGGAACATTTACCCCACATGCTGATTGGCAGTTTCCCAGGTCCAAGAGCCCAATTGCATTTAAGATGCAAAAGATTAAAATGCCTTAGTAGATAAAGTTAATAGTTCATCTTCCTAACTGCTTTTATATGTTTGAAGTCCTACTGTTCCACTCCGTAGATTCAAGAGGCTGGAGCTACTTTGATGTGGATTTGTGTTTTACCCACATGCTGTTACTGGAACTAAATCTGACTGCCTCTCAGATACTCATAAGAGACAAGATCTACACATGACATGAACAGAGGCCATGTGGCCCCGTCCACCTCACCCCGAGTGAGCCACTTCCTGAGGAAGGTGGACTATTTTTCCATAATCCTGTCACAAATATCTACTCTCCATTTTGGCTAAAAAAACATTTCAAGCGCGAATATTCCATCTCCTAAAGACTTTACTCCTCCCCTGCATAAAAATTGGTCAAGGAGAACACGAAGATTGCCTTGACTGGAAAATACAATTCCCCAGGGACACCTTATCTGCTAGTCTGGGCAGCATATCTCTCTCTC
>JADRCH010000029.1:1889416-1962219 GCA_019843965.1 Rhynchomys soricoides | reverse complement strand
CTCTCTCTCTCTCTCTCTCTCTCTCTCTCTCTCTCTCTCTCTCTCTCTACGTAGAGCTGAGTTTGTAAATGCCTCCAGTCCTTTAGGATGCACAGGCAATCGGCAGTTCAAAAGTTCATATGATGCCATATGTCCTAATAATTTTTATCTACATCTAAAACAATACAGGACTGTCAAATAAAATCCTGCATGCAAACAAATGATGGAATGCAGGGGAACCCTCTGCCCTAGCCCTGTCGTCTTTGTCCGACAAGCTAATGCAATAAGGCCAATAATAAAAGGTTGTGTACCAGGCCTAAAGCCTGTGACAGATAAAAAAGAAATGTTGGAAACCAATGAAGCTTTTGCACAATTAGATTTTTTGAGGCTGTGCTGTAAGGATTGCCCAGAGCCTGTTCAGTCCTGATTGATGGCAAAACCATAACTACATCATATTAGCTGTAGAGTTCACTGACAGGTTACTACAGATTAATATTGCCACTGCTGTTCACTTACCATCAAACCAAGGGAAATATGAATTGAACCTTCCTTCTAACAAACCATGCATATTAAAAGCTAAGGTGTTCTATGGAACAATCTCCCCCTGTCACTGAGGGAAGACACAATGTCTATTTGAGCAATATGCAGATACTTTGTAGAATACTAATTAGTTGCCCGCCAGGAGAGCCCCAGCACATCAGGATGGCTAACGACCCTTCTTTCCAGCGTGCTCCTTCCCAGCTCTTGGCTACAGGGTTGAAAACGACACCCTAAAACAGGGAGCAAGCAATCTTGGTGATTTAAATGCAGGCTGCTGGGCAAATTGCAGTGACATCAGTTTGGCTGGTGTGTTTTGCATCGCGTGAATTTGAAACAGAGGACACTATGGAGTCAGGTTTTGTTTGCTCTGGACACTGGAGAGTTTGTAGGAGCTGTTTGCAGAGACTTCTATCCATGACAAAGTCGGGGTCACGCATGCTTACCTCTTTACTTTAAAAATGTTGAGGGTGCATGAAACGAGCATGGTGCTCTCTGAATTCCGTCTTACAGAGTATGAAATGGAAGGTTGTTCCTGGTTAGAGGCTGCTGGGGATGAAGCAGCTGAATGAGAGGGGTCTTTTCTCCTCTTGTCTGGTGTTATAATGAGAGCCTCAACCTGGAATGAGCAGAAGACCTGAAGGCACTGGCACTTTGATCCAGGTGCTTGTCTTCTTGTGAGTGGGAATGTAGATGCTCATTGAGGAGGTTTGCTAGGTGATCTCCAAGGTTCACTGTAGTCTGTGTGGTGTTATTCTTATTGCTTGGGTGCTTTGTCTGTTTGTAGACTCTACTGTCTTATATCCAACCCCAATTCTGTGTCAGTGGCCCCTGGATTGGGGCATGAGCATCCCTGAAGACCTTATGAAGGATGCCGATTCTGGGCTCTGCTCTGTCACAGAAACACACTCAAATTTAAGAACCACCAACATAAAGGAAAATAGTGGCGCGATCCAGTCATCTTATCATCGTATTAGGGACAGTATGCAACAATCTAGAATCAGCTGGAGACTGTCCTTATATTATTTTAAAGGAGAATTTATCATCTACTGTTTAAATTTATTTATTTACTTAAAAAGAAAATAATGAGAGCAGTAACTGTAAATTCTAAGTGTTCTACCACCCTTGACGACAGACTGAGAGAAGGTATGTGAAATGTTCAAAACTTACTCTTAACAAAGAAACAATCCATCAGACCCCAGATTTAGATAGATATTAGAATGTACAAAGAACTCCTGCAAGGGGATCAGAAAATGGCAGATGATGAGCTGGCATCTGCCCAAAGCTCAAAGCCACAAGTATGAGAACAATATAGACCTTAGCCTCATCAGAACGACAATGGTTTAGAAGTTTGCGTTATGTCATCATTATAGGAAGAGGAAATGAAGATAATTCAGAAATAATCTGACAGTCTTAATGAAATGGAGGACGAATGTGCTGTAACATGAAGGTGACAAAGAGACCCTCCTACTCCAGGGTAACAGGGAAATCAAGGCTCTGAAAATTTATTAACATGTCCTCTTCCATTTCCCAAAATCCTTTGGGAAAATGAATTATATTGTCTGCATACTTCTACAATTGCATTTCTGAACACATGTCTCAGACAAAAATTTAAAAGAACCAGGAGCAAAAATATCTTTTTTAGCATTTTTTTTTTGTGATAATGGGTAATTGAAATAGTCATCTATGCCTTCTCCTACGAAGTACTGAATAGTTATTTTCTGTAGAGTACCATACAGCAGGTGGAAGGAATATTATGCATTTTGCACATATGGGCTAATTCTAAAAGAAAAATTATGATAAAAATCAAGAGAGAATGAAATTTAAAGCAAAATTCCCTTCATTCAAATTTCAAAATTATTTGATTTTGTTAAATATGAAACAATAGACAGTATACATGTGTATATATCAAATATTTGTTTGCATATTGTATATACACACATATCTCATAATATATATATATATATACATATATATATATATATATATATATATATATATATATATATATATAATGAGGAAGTGCTTATGTACAGATGAGAGGAGTCTGGGTAAGGGCCTGACCCGAGGAAGAAAAACAACAAAGCAGGACAAAGGTCATCATTGTGAACTGTGTGGTGTAAGCTACAAAGAAAAGAGGGCATGGGATTATTATAGATGTCTGCCCTAGACTAGATCAAAAGGGTAAAAGTGGGAGTGACATTTTAATTTTGTCTCTCAGAAAATAATGTAAAGATATCTAAAACCCAAATATGATTATTAGAACTTGTTGAAAAAGTTCACCAAGAAGGTAGAAACTTTGGCTCTGGAAATTCTATTTTCGAATTGTCTCCTGGCAGAGAGTGGAGTCTCTTGCATATGTAATATTGACATTGCTCGAGCTCGTGGTGTTGGGGATTGAACACTGAGCCTCATGTGCTAGGAAAATACTGCACATAACCCACCTCCAGCTTACTCTCCAAGAGTCATTCAGTTTTTATAGCAAGGAGTGTAGAAAATAGTATTTGTTAAGTAAATACTTACTTTTTCCTCCAACCCCCAATGGCTCTTCATTTCCTGTAAGATTAAGTCCAGGCTCCGGACTTGGCAGTAAAGACCTGCTGTTTGACGTCAAGCACCTTCTCCATTTAGTTTTCTTTACATTGATTCTTTGCTGTCCTTAATCAGTCTTCTGTCTGCCATCTCTCATACCATGCATCCTGCCTGGCATGGGCGTTCATTCTTCTTCCTGTCTAAATCATATTCACCCCAAGGAATAGTTTGAGGCAGATCTTTGGAACCTTCCTTTATGGCTTGGACCCGAGTGACCTTGACCTGACTTTATCCTGCATGCAGCTGTTAAATAGCTGCTTGGATTTATCATTCTTTTCACATATGTGCTTTCTTTGCAAGGATGAGGTTTATAGTCCTAACTTTTTCATAAATAGGCCCAAACTTTCTAGAAAAGTTTACCCAGTGTTATTTACTTCCCGCTTGGATGTCTGAAGAATACAAGAATCCATGGGATACAGTTCCTGATTTTAAAAGAACCTATGGTCTAATGGGAAGATTTGCTGTTGCTAAGAAAGACTAAAGACATGGAGGATGCCTGGAAAATGAATCTAAGCAACCTGGCCGTCTCAGAACGGACCTTGGTTTTTTGGCCTGGAATTACATTAAGGCTCTGGAGAGTGGGAAGCACACAAAGTTTTAGCTGCTGTTGGTGATTATAAGGTCATGAAATAATTTCCTGGCTAATACATATACATAATATATAAATATATGATATCTAATATATAATATGAATATACACACATATACATATACACACATATGCACATATATACACATATACACATATATACATATACACAATATACATATACACATTTATACATATCACATACACATATGCACATATATATTCAGTCCTAGTCTGACCAAGGGAAGTGTTAATTGATAACTGAAAGTGAAGTGATGTCCTTTCCTGATTGTCACACAGGCAAAGGTGTTGTGAGTATGTGTTGCTGCAAAAGATGTAATGTAGCCATAGGGATAGGCTGCATGGTAGAGAGACTTAGATATCTCTTAAGCTGCTTGGGCTATGTGTCCCTATGAATGAGTTAATGACTTAATCTCACTGTTGAGAATCCAGGCCTTCCTCCATTTACATTCTGACATCTTTGGCACATTTGCTTTCCACCGTTAAACTTACCACATCTTGGACACAGTTGGCCACCATGCTTCTAGTTCTCACACCTTCAAAGCTGGGTAGTTAGGACATCTATTTAAAGTAGATCTGGAGTTTCCAGAGAAGGACTATATCCCAGATGGTCCCAGCAGACTTTCCCTTACACTGACATAACAGAGTGATGTGGCTATGCTCAGATAGGGCCTCAAGCTGCTTTGGTCACCATAGCAGAAGATCGTATGGAAATAAAGGGTCCACCCTTAGGGTAAGCACCCAACTGCTTTCACTTGGAAAAATGCTCTGGGCGTGTCTTGTTTTCATTATTACTTCATTGCAATGAGTCAATGATTCTCATGACTGTTACCAACCTCCTTCCTTTGCTTTCTGGTGGAGAATTTAGTTTTTCCTTCATTTATCCAAGTACTCAATCATTGTATACTTATCAAGCATCTGGCAGATGTTCTTAAAGTTTTATTTTTTTCTAGCATGGGCTCCCACAGCAACCAGATGAATCTTATAGATGCTTTCAGAAAAAATATAGTTAAGCCAATAAAATGCACAAAATTACAAATGAATTACAAATCAATTAAGTTGAAGTAGAGTTTGCCTCAAACTTAGTGGCTAGAACCTGGTGCTACAGCCTGGAAGAACAGGCTCAAAGTCTAGTGGAGCAAAAGGCAATAAGATACAGGCATGGAAGTTGTGGAGGTGCGGTCTCTGCTAGGACAGTTCATTTTAAGATGGCTTTGGAGGTGAAAGAATGCTTCCTGGTATCCTAGAAGAGAATCAAAGGAGATAACCAGGAGGGAGGGAATGGAAGGTAGATTTAGTAAGAATGAAAAATAAGTAAAGAGAGGGTAGAGTTTGGAAAACAGTAGTCAAGGAACATTCCAGAACACAGAAGTTGAAGAAGCAGATGGTTGTGGGGGACTGAGCTTACAAAAAAGCATTCCTCTGCATCTGATGCTGGGCTTTAGGTGAAAATTTTTCCTGCACAGAGAGCGTTGACCAGTAAGGACTCATGGCAGGGCTCCAGTGACTTCTTGTATTTTGCTCTGAGCTGACTCTGCAACAGTCAGCATGGTGCGTGTGGAGGAATGGTGGAACGCCAGCTGTTGAGCCCTTGGTGCTTCTAGCTCCTAGACAGTGTGCTAAAGTCCCTTTTGTGTGGTCTTGCAGCCACATGTGAGGACATATGAGTCCCTAAACCAGCATCTCCTATAGCTCGCATGCCCCTCTGCCTACATATTCTTGGCTTAGAGGGGGATGGCTCCGTACTTTCATCTCTAGCTAGAAAAGTTGAGATTTAGCTGCATCCATGAAAGCAAGAACTGTAGGTGAGGATAGTGATGGGGGGTTGAGAGTTCATCCAAGTGGCAGGCTGAGAGTAGCCTCTTGTCTCCAGACCCACCACCCAGACTCAGGGCTTTGACCCGACTTCATCGCGCTCCATGGAGCCACCTAGTGGCTGCTGCTTCTGGCCCTGGCTTCCTATACAGGTATAAGGGCCCCATTTTATCTTTCCAGGGTTTTCTTGGTTTCTTCTATCAAAAATGCCCACGAACAATCTCCAGCATTCACAAAAATGCACCATCTCTATAAATACACATCTGTCTCTCAGTGCTCATGGGATGAGATAAATACCGTTGTCACATGGGGGCAGAGGACTTGGGTACCCCAGAAAAAGAAACTTCTGGCTAGAGTGGGGAAAGTCAGAGTGTAGCCTGGTCTCCTACTAAGGCCCATACATAGCTGCATTGCTCAGGGTGAACTTGGTTATATTAACCATGGTCCTGATATAGATGCTAACTGGTGTAACTTCCCTGGACCAGGTGTCTTTATCTTTAAGATGGATGCCGTACAATATACTCAACCAAAGTCCTGGTTAAGCATAAAATCTATGATTTTGAGTGTAACCAGGATCTTTTCCTATACCAGTATAATTTTCTCACTAAAAATATAAAATGTAGCCCCTCGTTTCTAAGAGAGATTGACAGATCGCTGAAATTTTAAAATTGATCGGTTTTTTGTCACGTGAACACTTTTTATGGCTACCCTATGATTCATGAGCCAATTTGCTGCACAAATCTCAGCTGATGGGAGTGAATTATTCACATTTCAGAGTGGGAGCATAGGAGCTTTTCATTTCCCAAGTCAGTTAAAACATCTTAGATTTAATGTTCTGCATTAAAAACAAGAAATTAGTGAATACAAATACTTTATCTATTTTGGAATGTGATTGAGAACTTTGCACAGTGAACAAAGTATTTCTGAGAAATGAACTGGTTTGGGTAAAATTTGTAAAGCCTGCCAATCTCTGTTCCTCTAGCTAAGTCATGTCATTCTGAACCATAGAAAAATCCTGATGTCTGTAGCCTCCTGGTTTGGTTTAATAGGAGGCTATGGTCATCAGTTAACTTCACTGTGTTTGACTCATGGTTCCTAAAATGAGAGATAACCCATCTGACAGCCAGATAAAAAAGAATAAAGTTTGCAAAGCACTTACAATATCTACAGGATGATTTGAAAAGACAAAGATAATAATCCACTTGGATCATTCTTTGCTGACATGGAGGATTGGCCTGGTGACATAATTTATAGGTCCCTTTCTTTGTTCATAGTGTGTGCTCACAGGATCTGATTGTGGTTCCCTGGAACTATACTAATTTTTGGTATCGTCAAACCATGTCCTAGATTTTGAACAGAAAATCAAGGAAGGCCAGAATCTCCTGATCAACAACACAGGACAGACATGCTTAAAAGGAAGAAAAGAACTGGAAGATCCCTTTAAAACAAAACCACGCATTGCCGATTTGGTCCAAGAATCTTTGCAGATGGGTTTTGAAAAAAAAAACAAAAAAAACCAAGGAGGGTTTCTAAGATGTCACCAGGACAATGGATAGACTTTACTTAAACAAGAAAGGATCTTACAAGAAAGCCAAGCACATGAGCATGGATTTAAAAGTATGAAACTCATTGAGTAAAAAGTGTAAAAGGGCTGTAAGGTTTAAATGAGATTCTGACAGGGGAATTTGCCTTCGCTGCAATCAAGAAATCCAACTGTCTCACAGTAGGACCTTTTTCTCCAAACAGCACAGCAGCCCACGTGTGTCTTAGAAGTCTCTTTTAAAGAGCTACATCTCGTACTTGTCTGCAGAGTCAATAAAACATTCTCTGGGGTTACAATTGATGTTGTGCAGAACTTAGTTCTTTTATTGTTGTTTATTCAAAAATATGTCCTAACATTAAATTTTCATGGATGTTTTTGGGTGCACTTAAGTTTAATTGGAGTGGAAGAGGATGTCCATTTTAAGGGTTTGGTTTTTTTGTATTTTGTTTTTTAAAATGCATTGGTCTTTAAACTGAAAGGTTTGGTGGAATATTAAATTTGATGAATCATAGCAAGTATCTGTGTTTGTTAGCTTTTATAGAGCACATTAAAGCATTCATTAATAAAGTCACAGTACATTGCCTTGAGCAGGCCCTCAAAGGTTAACGACTTGATGCAGGCTGGTATTCTCTATGGTTTGAGGGTTGCTTGTGGCAAACTTGGCCCTTTTAAAAAATGGAATGCAAAAGAAATGTCTTGTTTCATATCTCAAAGTCCAGAAATTTCTTTGTCCCTTTCTGCTTCTACTTTGTGTTTGCCAGATAGGGAAATCTCTAACAGTGAGATGCATGTGTGATAAAGTTAGCTTGTTAGCCATAGGAGGACCCTGGAGAGCCAGTAAGGTCACTAAGCCAGTCAACTTCAGTTACTAGGAGTCACCCATCTGGGGAACAAAACTGGTGACTTAAGAAGTAATGTTAATCTTTGATTTATGTTAGTCTTTGATCCTTAGAGCATCTGTTTTGGTAGACAAAATGCAGAAATATTTGTGACGTTTAGGTGGGGGTTATATTCTGACATCGTCTATCTAGAGACTACTTGGTAAGTGCTGGTAGACTAATTGGATAGTCCTTGGATTCATGACTCTAAGTGGTGTACGCTAAGAGCATGTATTACATTCACTTGTCTACCTCAGAGAAACTATTTCCATTTTTAATTGATTGTGTGTGGTTTGTGCATGTATACACATGTGCTCGTAAGGGTGAGAACACCCATGCAAGCAAATATGGAGGCCAGAGATTGATGGTGGGATGTCTTCTTCAGTCACTTATCTATGTTATTCTCTTGAGACAGGATCTCTCACTCAAACTTGTCACTTCAGCTAAAATATCTGGAGAGAGCTCCCCCTGGGATCAGCCTACCTATGCCCCAGCACTAGGGCTATAGTGTGCATCTCATGCCTAGCTGTTTGCATAGATGCTGGAGATCTGAACTCCGGACTTCATGCTTGCTCAGCAAGGCCTTTACTGACAGAGCCACCGCCCCATCCTACCATGGAGATTTTCTATACAAAGTCTTCTTGCATTTGTCTAAAACAATGAGATAGTAGCCCAGACTAAGACTGTGAAGATGTGTACAGCAATTGCTAGATTGATCAGTTCCTTGACAGCAACTACAGGCTCTGTGGGTGCCTCACAACAGTTCACAAAGTCTATAAGCCTTTCAGAAGAAACTCTTTCTTGATCAAATCAAGTGTGAAAATAAATTTTTCCTCAAAGAGACCTGCTTAGTGCCTTGATTCTCTTGGAAATTGTTAGTAAAATAAATGACTGATATCAATTTTATGTGAGAGACAAAGCAAGGCATTTCCATGAGGTTACTGAACTGAGCTGCAGAGGTTGAACCATTTCCTGAGCAAGGGGAAGCTGCTTCTGGATGGGGGACAGTTCCCACGTTACTCATTGTGCAGAGAAGAAAATAAAAGAGCATGTAAAAGAGACCACCAAGGTTATATGACTGCAACTGTTTCCAGGCTGAAACAACTCTCTACTTATTTATTGTTGTCAGCATCTTGTTATATTGTTCTTTCAGAATCAATAAAAGCCACCCACTCTCCGCGGTCTCACTACTAAATTCTGTAGGAAGGATGTGTGGGTGCTGGAAGTCAGAGTGGCAAAACATGGAGGGATTAGAACTAATGTTGGCAGGTGAAGGTATACCTGCTTTATTTACTAACCTGTTTCTTGGGGAAAGGTCTGTCACTGTAAAATACGTGGGAAAAATGGTGCTTTTATTTTGGATTTTTTTCATGTAATATATATGTATATATGTATGTGTATGTATGTGTGTATGTGTCTGTGTGTATATAATTTTCTGTCAGAAGGAAAAAATAACAGACACACGTAGAAAACATACTTTGGCTGAAGGACTGTTTTCCAGAAGGTTCCTTATTCTGTCGTTCTGTCTTTTCAACGCTTCTGGAAGGTTCCACTTAACCACTGTGCTCATGTGAGGTTTAACTAATCCTACTTGTTAGTAGTTTTAATAGTTAACAAAAGGATAATGTATCAATACTAGCTGTACCCTGCCTGACGTTTGAGATTTCCGAATGAAACATGTATATCTGAAGACTCAAAGCTAATATCCTCAAATGAGAAAACATTCAGCATTGGTCTTTCAGGGTCTGGGTTTCCTTATTTAGGATGACTGTGTGGGGAGTTGGGGTTGAAGGAAGGGGAGACAGAATGCAATGATATGGCAGCTTAAAGGGCAGTGGTGGAGCAGCAAGGGTTAAGTTAGGGTGGGGGATGGGAGAACAAGGTAGAGGAAAGAATCTGGGAAGAGATAAATAGCACTAAAGATCTTTTGAAAAAGTCAACTACTGTAATATATATATTATATTATATATTTAAAATATATAATATATATATTTAAAATGGAGTTACTCTATAACAGGATAACAATTTCCTCCTCCACAGCTCAGCCCAACAAATAAAAAGCCCAGTGCCAGGAATGTATTACCTCTTTTGGAGTTGTTGGCCAATGAAATCCCATAGACCCTCCAGCATTGCAGGCTATCCCCAGTGCAATTGGTTACTTTCTAAAAGTTTAAAGTAAGGCCGTATTGCTAAAGACCACACATGCATGATTCATATAACATGGAGATATCAAACTGGTACTGACCTGTAAGCTTCATATCTAGTGGTTAGATTTCCTGGTGCTGGAAGGTGCTATGCATGCCACCTAAGGCAAAAAGTAATTATCACTGACTCAGCTGTGAATCCAACAAGACATAATAAAAATTGACCTGGCAAGGCATGCCCACTGATACAAGAGTGGTACAAAGTTGGAGTAACCAACCACGTTCTGATTGGACTTAAGTCCAACTCTATAAGATGAAACTCATCATTGTTGGGTCAAGAATACATGGTTACACAGATTACAGGCCCACCCACTACTACTGTGTTAAGTGGATATAATATTTAAACTAACTCTTGACTTTTCATTATACCCATAGATAAATGCATCTCTTAAAGCTCATCTGAGTTACTTAGACTTGCACTAGGTAGTAATTAACAGAGACTCACTTCCAGTAAAGGAGCAACAAAAAGAGATTGCAGATACTCAGCCTTAAATGGGATGCTTATCTCGAATCCCATCCTCCAAAGCTCAGAAACCATTGTGGAAGAGGGGCAGAAAGAGTATAATAGCAAGAGACAGTGAATGACTAAAAGAAAATAGTGTCTTTTGGGCATAAGAGCCATAAGATCGTGCAAGATTGGTACAGACCAAATCCTAACATGGAGAGTGTACTGGCTGGTTTTGTGTGTCAACTTGACACAAGCTGGAGTTATCACAGAGAAAGGAGCCTTTCTTGAGGAAATGCCTCCATGACATCCAGCTGTAAGGCATTTTCTCGATTAGTGATCAAGGGGGGAGGGCCCCTTGTGGGTGGTACCATCTGTGAGCTGGTAGTCTTGGGTTCTATAAGAAAGCAGGCTGAGCAAGCCAGGGGAAGCAAGCCAGTTAGTAATATCCCTCCATAGCCTCTGCATCAGCTCCTGCTTCCTGACCTGCTTGAGTTCCAGTCTTGACTTCCTTTGGTGATGAACAGCAATGTGGAAGTGTAAGCTCAATAAACCCTTTCCTCCCCAACTTGCTTCTTGATCATGATGTTTGTGCAGGAATAGAAACTCTGACTAAGACTGAGAGGAGAGGTGGGCATGGAGTCTTACCTGTAACTAAGGAGCTAATAGCAAAGATAGCTGCTAGGCCAGAAATAGTTTTCAAATGTGTAGCCCCCAGTAAATCAATCATGTTCTCTGGCAAAGCCACACATCTAAGAATGTATGTGCAGCACAAATTGGACTTGATGGGTTTAATTAAAAACAAAACAAAACACAAAGTTGAGTGGGGAAGGAAGGGGTGGACCTGAGAGGAGCTGGAAAGAGAGGGGAGAATATGACAAAAATATATTGTAAAATATTCTCAATAAACTAATTAAAAAGAAAAATTCTAACAGTGCATTTATTTGTGCTTCTACACCTCTGTAGGGCATCATTCATTTCTGTGTAGTTATGGCATAAGTGGTAGATGTCATTAAAGTAGACACTATTATCCTACTGTCTACTGTTTATTGTTGGGCCCAGCGATAACTCTTATCAGCTTTAGGGTTTAGAGCTGGTAAATATCTAACTATCTGCCCTGAGGGTTGGAAGCAGAAGTGTTTGCCAAAGTCCAAGGTGTAAATATATCCCTATAGTGGCTATTCTGAAGCTCAAAATCTATGCAGGAGGAGGGAGAGCTGTATGTGTCTGGGTCTTGCCAGCTAGCTGTGTTAGCATCATAGATCCTGTCTATATTAAGAGACTAAAATTCTATGATCATTTAACTGACTGGGAAGGAAGAACACTGTTGACTTTTTGAAATTTATTTTACCTGAATGCTATGAAAATAAGTGTCTCTAAGACTAGACATATTGCTCACAGGTAGACATCAGTATGTCCTGGTTGTATCCGCACATTGCAAGAAATCAGTTCTGGTGTCACATCTTTTTCTCAAAGCTCATGGTTAAGAATCACCTTTGAAGGAAGAATGGGGACCATTCGAGATTGTTCAACCTGTAATGATACTTACTGCCAAATCTGAGGAACTTGTTCAATCCCCAAAATCTACATGTTAGAAGGAAAGAGAAGACTCTTAAAAGCTGTCTATACATCCATTTGCCCAGCACACATGCACAGACACACACACACACACACACACTAAATGTAAAAAAATAAAATAAAATAAAATAAAATAAATCAGAATGTCCTAGAAAAAAATCTCTGCACAAGAATAAAATATAATTGTGAATAATTATTGTCATCCTCATTTTGGGGGCTTTGATCATGAATAAAATTTGTGTGTAGCTAAAGTGTAAAATGGGATATTTTGATAATGGATCGTGAAGCTATCACTACTATCAAACTAATTAACACACCTATAACTCTATGTGTGTGCGCACAGGTGTGTGTGTTGAAACTACCTGAGACCCACTCAGCAAATTTTATGTATCTGGCAAATTATACTCAGCATGCATGGCTAAGATGCCAAGTCTTTAAGTAGTTATTTGCTTCACAGCCGAAGGTCTTTATTCTTTGGCCAACATCGCCCCTGCTCTTAGCCCCCAACTTCTCAGCCATTTATAACTAATATCTTTTTTTTTTTTTTGGTTTTTCGAAACCGGGTTTCTCTGTGTAGCCCTGGCTGTCCTGGAACTCACTCTATAGACCAGGCTGGCCTCGAACTCAGAAATCCGCCTGCCTCTGCCTCCCGAGTGCTGGGATTAAAGGCGTGCGCCACCACTGCCCGGCTATAACTATTATCTTATTGCTTTGAATTTGAGGGAGTTTTAGACATTCCACATATAACTGAGGTCACGTGTTAAGTTAGCCTTTCTGTGTCTGCCTTGATTAATTTAACACAATGTTCTTTAGGCTCATTCATGTTGTTGTCAATGGCAGCCTAGCCTTCCTTTTTAATGCTAAGTATGGACACTGTTATGTCCATACTTAGACTATAATTATGATAGTCTATCTCTATAATTAAAATAAAAAACTATATGGTCTGATTGGCATTAAAGTTTCCATAGAACAAGGTCACTTTAAGGACTCACTCATGCAGTTAATAAAAACTATGGGCAGTGAAATCTCTCGAGCTTTTATAAAGAAAAACCGGAGAGCTCCCCCTGCCTCTGTGGTGCGCTACACAGAGATAGGCCACCAGCGGGGCTTATCCTTTGCAGCTGTTTAGGAAGAATGTCTGCAATGCGAGCAGCCCGGTTAGGACAAAATGGATTTATAAGTTGCAGGAAGCCAAATGTGCGGTCACGTGGACCACGGACCAGAACCTGTTAAGTATCATGTTGCTCGTTCTCTTCTTTCTTCTCATCTTAGGTCACATCTCTAATAAGAACGCCACCCGGGGCCCCTCAGGTGATCCGGGTCCCCCCTGGAATGCAGCTGTGCAGGGACTTGACCTTGAAGGACAGATGGCGAGGAATTGTTTCAGCCTTGCGCTAGCAGGGCAGGGCTCAGTTTGTGATATTTCTGTCTACAGATAGCAAAAGGCTTTCACCGAGCACTGCTTTCTGCTTTCATGCCTAAAGCCAAGCCGAATTCATTAAAAGGGCCAAGAGGTAGAGAGCAGCTTCTGGTGCTCTTAGATAAAAATTGATGAGAGAGGATAGCCAGAGAAATAGATTTTAAAAACCTTCTTGTCTTCTCCTATAAAGAAAAAAAAGGTGGGGGATATAATATTTATTTCTTCAGGTAATTTCCCATTATTGTAACATATATTATGTGTTGCATTTCCTTTAAAGAGAGACTTTAAATAAAAGGTTTAATATAAAATGTATTTAGTTGAATTTGACATTTCTTTCTGAATTGAATAATATTATGATTTTTTTTCTTGCTAGCACAAACCTTTCCTTGGTAAAATTTAGTGTCATTAGGACATGGTATGCTTTCCTGAGTCCCTCTCAATCTTTTCCTTCTTTGACCAGAATACTTTAGCCGACCCCCGTCTCTAGCGTTACCCAGATTCTTTGAAGCATTATCTGATTTCAGGGCTGAGCCTCAACCACTTCGGGACACTTTAAATAACTCTAATAGCCTCTTAGCTCAGCGCTTCACTCCCTCGTCTGTGCACCCAGCCCTTTTGACCCATCATAGGTCTGAAACGTACAAGGCAAATGGCTGACATGTAGTGGCTAGCTGGATTACACAGAGGTGATATGCTTGAATGGAGAAGGAAAGAAAACACTAGTTACCCTTGCTCGGTGGTCTTCATGCCTTGGGTACATTCTTTGCTTTATTCCCACAATAGTCTAGAGGAGATGAGCCCTGGTCTTACAGTCACCCTTGTTTTCTAGGTGAGAGAGCCAAGGTGGCAGGGACCCCACCCCACGGAAATTCTGCAAGGACACAAGATCAATCCTTGCAGATTCAAACTCAGACCCCCTGGGAGGAGGGACCATGCTTTTATCTACTCTACCATACCTCACACACAGCCTCAGAATTCATTTTGAGAGCTCTATAGGAGGCAGGATGTGTGTGGGAAGAACACTAGGCTGTGGGCCATGAGAAGTACTTCAACCTTGTTCTCTCTCTAGTTAACTGTGCAAACATTCGGGCTTCTCTGGAAAAGGGAAACAATTTCCTCCTATTAAGTAGTTTCAAATCTTATTTATTTGATATAAGTGCCACAGGTCTTGGAGAAGGGACACTTGCCCAGTGCCATTAAGAACACTGGTTCTGGGGTCAGACATTGAGGATGATCCAGGGCTCCATGTAGGTCTTCCTGCGCTGAGTTCTTTTATAGCTTCTGACCAGGCCTGAGACAGGGTCAAGTCGGTCATCCCTCTACATTCTCATTTCCTTACTTGCAAGATGCCGACAGCAAAAAGTGAGCATTTCAGAGGGTGGTGGATGACAGAGGAGTGGTGCGCTTAAACTACTTAGTACAGAGCACATAGATGCTCTCCACTCCATCTACTGAACCACTGTCACTACTCCCATTCCACAGGTGAGTAAACTGCGGTCTGGTGAAGTGACATAACATGCCCAGTAACATGCCCATGTCTTCTTACTCATGGTAAAGTTTGTATTCTATGTAGAGATTGTTTCACAATCAGCATTTTTCCCTGGGACTGAAAAGACACTCCACACCGTATCTAGTGCCTGAGAAAGGTCTCCATCCCAGAGTCATCTCCCATTTCCTGGTTTTGCTGGCACAGGATTAAACTGGTACCTGCAGGAGAGTCCTCCCTACAGTCCCAGACTCAGGCCGCTTGTGATTTGATGGCACTTGCTTCTATTCTGGCCAGTACCATACTTGCTCTGCTCCTGTTACCAAGTTTTTAAATTTACTTTTTCCCCTAAAAACCAAAGGAGAAAGGGATGCAGGAACTTCAAGACTTCCAGGCTTAAGAGCTGTCCATTCCCAGGCCCCATCTCTCTTCTCACTAGCCTTCATAGGTGAGCTCGTGTTTATAAAAAACTTGATTTTTAATTTAATGTAAGATAGTGAGAACTGAAGTTATACAAACAACCGCTGGTAAGAACGGCCACAGTACACTCCGAAACTCATTCGAATCAAGTGATTATTGACAAATGACACACGGAGGGAAATAGAGCATGGACAGACAGTAATCGCTGTGGATCATTAGGGCACATTAACATAAAGAAGATTGGTGCCCTGGTTTCAATATATATCAAGTGTGGATTTATTTTCATTAAAAAGTTTGGAACTCTCTAGCATTTGAGCTATGTGGCACTCTCTAAAAAGGGATCCAAACCTACCTGTGTCTTTAGTAATTGCATCAGATTCTTTGAAAATGCTTTCGTCTTAGTAAATCTAGGATTTTTGAATTTTTATAATAGTGAGTTCTTGTTGTTCCTTTTTGGGAGTGGGGGGGGTTTAGGTTCTCACTTCACAGGCCAGGTGGATCTCAAACTTGTAATCCTTCTGCCTCAGACTACTAAGTGCTGGGATTTCAGACATGTGCCAGCCTAGGAAACTAGGATCTTTGAACTTCGATACTTAACTGTTCCTCAAAGCTCTCAAGGGTCCCTTGTCACTTCCTAATCAACTGTAACAGATATAAAACATCCATCTGTTTGGGCTCCCTTTGGCTAAGAGCATTTACCATAGAAATCACCAGTGGGCATCCCTGTGTGACCTCTTTTGCATAAACTCTTCATTTTTGAATTTTGACATCATGCAGGTCTGTGTGAGAGTGCCTAGGAAGGGGCTCTGTTGTACAGTGAGTGAGAGTCTTCACTCTGTTCCCACTGTTGTGTCTTCAGTCCAAATGTCTCTGGAGCACAGCCACATTCTATGTGATCTCTTTGAGCTTACCTGTCTCCTTCGAAGGTCAACACCCAGGCTTTCCTTCAGGCCCG
The DNA here is from genome assembly GCA_019843965.1 of Rhynchomys soricoides. NCBI lineage: Eukaryota > Metazoa > Chordata > Mammalia > Rodentia > Muridae > Rhynchomys > Rhynchomys soricoides. The sequence continues at coordinate 1,945,757 of JADRCH010000029.1, read as the reverse complement.
CCATGATTTATTACTAACCGAAGCTCCGCCCTTAACTCACCGTAGTTAGTGGGTCTTTCTGGCAGGGAAAAATCTCACGTAGATGAGCAGGGTGCCATTATCATGGCAAGATCCTATACATGGCTAAAGATCCCCACCTGGACTATAGTTTTCCGGATTTAAAGCCCAGTTTTTATCTTGTGATGCTTCCTGGAGGTCGCCGAATAACATTTATGAATTGATAAATTTACCATGTTTTACACATGGTAATATATGACTGCTGGTTCTTTTGCCATTGATAAGGTAAGAAAATGCACAATAATACAGTTCAATTTGCACTTGTAGGTGTGACCCCCAAATCCTCCATTCCGACACTAAATCTGATTTTTGTTTGTTACCAGCATGAATGCTGACCTCTGCCCTTTGAATGATCTTTCCGTCTCCGAGAAAGTTCATGAAAAGGTCATGGAGCTGCCGACTTCCTCTCTGTGTGCATGGACGTGTCTTTGCTATTGATCTGGGAAAAGACCATTCAGTTGTTTGGGAAAAGATCATTCAATTGTTATGCTCACTTTATTTTTTAATGGAAATCTGATCTGTAATTATAGAATTTTCTATCCAAATTCACACCTGAGTAAGCCCAGAAACCTAACCTCATTTCATGTATGACATTTAATCCTGGCCACTACTCTCAATTAAATACATTTCTTGAACCCCTCACAAAGCAAAATATGGCACTTTCTGGTCACAAGTTCAAAGAAGGAGAGAAGGGAAAAAATGGCCTAATAGCTAGAAATAAAAACATCAGTGAATTTTTCTTATGGATTCCTTCATGTCAAATTCATATCATGAGTGACTCCGAGTTTTCCCTTTAGATCATCTTGGCATGATCGAGGAGCAAAAATAAAAATGATTTCTAGTATATTCTTGAGGTGATTCCTCCCTTTGATGCTGCCTGTCACTGTAAAAGGGGTTATGAATCTCCAGAAACAGGTTCTGCTGTCAACGGCATTGGCCCAGGTTTTCAAATCAGACCGTTGTAACTGGTCCAGCTTGGAGGTTTTAAATCTCTACTAGAAAACTATTACCTTTTACAAAGCACGAGGATTGTACGGAAATGGTGAAAAATGTGCCAGCGTCGTACTGAGAATGATTGTGTGGGGAGGGTCTAGCGATACCTCTCAAGACAGTAAGCAATACGTATATTCATATCTGGTGCTATTTATCTTGTAGATATACAGTGCTGGGGGGTTCACTGCTGGCTGTTAGGCTCGTAGCACTGAGGAGGAAAGATCCTTGGCTCTGTCCCTGCCGTATATCACGGCTGCTGTGCCCTTTGATTATACTGGGGCGCCACCAGTCATTAATAACGGCGAAAGCTTTTTGTCTGGCAAATGCACCGCTGTACACTTCTTTCCTAACACCTGGGCATCTTGATGGTGGCAGAGGTAAATTAAGGAGGATGCGTGTTTTCTTTATGGCCACACTTGTGAAAACAGAGATGGCCTTTCCAGAACTCTTGAAGAAAATGGATTTCCCCTGCCCCTTGTCTTAGAAGCCTGTAACATTTTCATTTTTCGTCTTTGCTCAAGGGAGCCCTGTCATGTGTCTTGCTCAAATAATCGGAGTGCGATATTATGATGTGTTCGGTTCCATCACTGTCACATTTCTTTGGCTACCAGAGGGTTAGAAAGAAGTCAGAACCCAAGGGGACAATTATCATGTAGACTTGGAAACCCAGGAATGCCCAGGGCTGAAGATGTCTTGAGCGCAGAAAGTAAAGGTGAGGACCATGCTTCCAAGTGAAAAGAAACAACATGGTCCAATGCAGGGATTCGTGGTGTACTGCCAATGCACAGTCTTAATCACTTGACTATTGCTGACAAAGCACTGTGGCCAAGGCAACTCATAAAAATCAAGCCTTTCATTGAGCTTATGGTTTTAGTAGGTTAAAACCCATGATGGTGGAGAAAGGCATGGTGGGAAGAGCAGCTGAGCTCACATGTTGGTTTACAGACAGGAGACAGAGAGAGAGTTGACTGGAGATGGCAGGAGTCTTTCAAACCCCAAAGCCTGCTTCTTATGACAAATCTTCCAACAAGGCCATACCTTCTAACAGCCACAAACATTTTCCCCAACTGGGGACCAAGCATTCAAATATATGAGCCTTTGGGAGCCATTCTCATTCAAACCAACAAAGTGTTTTCCTGTTCATGGCATCCTGAGGTTGACCCAATGCTGGGGAGCTTCATTCATACTGAAAGAACTCAGAATTGGGTTTGTGAGTGCCATTCCATCCAATCATGTATCTCTTTGAACAGTAAGTTGTCATGACCACATGTGTCCATTTCACCTTTCGCTTCCATTGCTTCTCAACTCTGCTAGCGACCGCCATTTCTTGCCAGTGGAACTGTTTTGCTACCTCCACTGTAGTTCCCCTTATCTCAGAGCTATTCCAGTAGACGTTTTATACGCCATTAGTTAAATTCAGTGTTTCCCTATCAGTGTCTAAAGCAAAGAACCAGGGGAGAGAATAGGATGGCCCGAGGCAAGTCACAGCCACCACACAGAAAGGATTGTCACTAGAAACTCTTTCTATTATGGCGATGTGTGCTCACTGTTCCAGAAAGCATGTGCTTCATCAGTAGACCCTCCTCCACAAAGCTCACTGCAGCACTCTACTGTTAGCCAAAGTGTAAGATGCTTCTAGGTTCTTTAGGGTCATCATGTTAGAGCAGGTAATGATGGTGTTATTGCTTACTCAGATCTTTATTCAAATAATTTACCTAACTGGGTAATGAGGAAAATCTTAGGTAGGTTCTGATACATTTTAATACCATTGAATACTTGCTGAGTTTCTGATTTTCACTTTTGTCTACTTTTCACATAATCAGAACATTCTAGAGGGTCAGTGCTCGCAGGGTCTCATGTAGCCAAGGCTGGCCTTGAACTCCTGATCCTTATGCCTTTGCCTCTCGAGTTCTGTGATTTCAAGTTTGTGCTAGCATGCCAGCTCAAGACTTAAAAAGAAGATGAGTTGAATTTTACACTGTTTTGTTAACGTTTGCTTTCTTTGTATTCATTTTAAAGGTAAACAGAACTGACTTACTTTCAATCCTTGTCATATAAAGTTTTTCTCAAAATTATTTGGAGAGGACCAATGAGATGGCTCAATGGTAAAGACACTTGCCTGGAAAACCTGGTGACCTCTGCTTGATTATTCCACATCCGCACCCCCACCCACATTGTACACACTTACAAGAGTATATTCTGGGAGGAGTCAGAATAGTGGAAAGGATATGATCAAAATATAGTGAATGAAAAATTAAAAACAGCAAGAGGAAAAGAGCCAGTCAGTTTACATAAAAATACTGAGAAATTTGGTATTTGTGAAGTACATGGCTGGAGAAAAAAAAAATAAAAATAATAATAATGTAATTGACACTGAAATTGCTGCAGTTTAGTGAAAGCTATTAATCAGGTTTTTAAGCCACTGCCAAAGTGATCATCTTAAAATGCAAGCCAAGTCCCGTTCTTTTTCTCTATGAAATCAGCAGAGTTCGCCTGTAAGCAGGCTCCAAAGCCCCTTTCCCAAGCTTATCTTTTCTGCACTCTCACCCATGTGCCTGCTCTGTCCCTTCTGATGAATGGAAGTCTCCAGTCTTGCCCTCAGCCAGGCACTGTCCTCAACTCTGCTGTAGCTCCTTACTTATATCAAGAAGTGCCATTTGTGGCCATGGTCTCTACATTGTTACTTTAAACAATGGGGGTGAGATTGATTTCAAAGACTTTAGGTTTAGAAGCCTGGAAAACTTGGCAGAGAACTGGTAGCTGTCTTTAGAAGAGCGGCATTAGTTCTCTGACGTTGGAGATTTCAACACTCTTCTACTTTCTAGAGAATGGCATTGTATATGAATCTCGTTTGATGCCAGTTTGGGGTCAGTAGCTGAGACTAGTATTCTGGTCATCCTTGGGGTGGAGGAGGAATAGCAGTAGTGTGACAGATACGGAATCTCCTTAGTAAAGGTCACTGTCCCATACCATAGAGATGACACTTGGTGACTTTTTGCCTCAAGAGCAACAGCTACTAGATACTAGAAGTCAGTTTCACATCTGGTTGTATTAGACATTCACTTTCTGATTCTAATACTCTCCCCTGCCTTTGATCAAGGTGACATGGTCTCCCACTACATAATCTTTAAAGGAGTTAGAAATATTTAAACTTGACAAGCAGAGAAACTACTGTTTTATTCACACTATTGGTATTAACAACCTTGGGAATGATTGAGAAACCGTAGCTGAAATGGGAACGTCGTTTCTTTGGAAAGTCAGTTGTGTTAGATGATATTTTGCTGGGGCAAAACCATAAAGGAACACTTTCCTGAAGCAGACACTGGTAAAGGATGTTTTGCAAAAGCAAGTACATGAAAGGACTAATGATGACGGATTCTTCCCTAACGACATGCATGTATTGGTTCGCCTTACGTTGCATAGCTGAGCTCTATTTGTTGTGATTCCATAGAGAGAAATGCACCAAAGAACTTCTTGTGAGATACAGAGATGGCTTTCAAGTGAGAGAATTCTAAGACAGAAGAAGAAGAAGAAGAAGAAGAAGAAGAAGAAGAAGAAGAAGAAGAAGAAGAAGAAGAAGAAGAAGAAGAAGAAGAAGAAGAAGTGGTCTTAGGATGGTATGGCAAAGTAAGAAGGAACAAGTCTTCTGAAATACCAGAGTTCAGTCTGGAAGCATGATCAAGCCGTGCTTAGGAAGTAGAATGAGCTGTGCTAAGGAGTCACCAATGCCCAGATAGCAGGAAGACGGTAGAGTCCAGTGAGTGGTCACTGACTTGGAGGGAAATGTCTTGATGCCCAGCATTCCCAATAAAGCTTCTTTAAACTAAGAGTGACTGTTCTGGTTTTCTCTTGATTCAATAAACATCATGACCAAAAGCAACTTTGGAAGTGAAGATTTCTTTTTATCTTACACGTTACAGTCCATCAAGGGAGGCCAGGGCAAGAACCCAAGCAAGGACTTAAAAAGAAATGCAGAAACCACGGAGAAACACTGATAGTGCCTTGCTCCTCTGGCTTTTTATACAGTCTAGTCCCACCCACCTTCTTAGGAATATGCTGCCCACAGTGGGTTGATCCCTTGCAACATTGATTACCAATCAATAAATTGCCAGAGACAAGCCACAGGCCAATCTAATGGAGGCTTCAATTGAGGTTCCACAGGTGTGTTAAGTTGACAAACAAGATTAGCCATCACTGTGACATAGATGTCCAAGGGATGAGCAGTGACTGCTTCAAATCAATCATTGGAAAATCTGTAACTATTAAAGCATGAAGAACATGTGTTAGCTGGCTCCATCCGAGAATAGCACAGCACTGAAGAACACTGAAGCAGACCAATGGCCATAAGTAGCCAATGCTCCACTGAAAGTACAGTTGAGCCAATGAAGGTTTCTCGACAGATGCCTCTTCCTTATGAACATCACAGAAATTTCAGATAAAGTCCCCTTTACAGAGATGGATGACCTCACTGAGAGGGTCTGCAGTCTACCAAATCACTAAAAAAAAGAGGTCTGCCTTGTAGAAGTAACTTACGAATACAACTTCTTCAAATATGGCTGCATGACTTTGAGCAGAGCTGATTGAGGATAAAATTACCCCATTCACACAGCTTTCCAGAATGCTGCCTCTTTAGAAAACACTTTATTTCAGAATGGCTCATTTGCCCTAGATCTAATTTCTATTATTCCAGGCTTTGTTTTATGAACAATATTCAAGGAGCCAAGTTTTAACAGTTTACAAATGTCTCCAAATCATATTGATTTTATAATAGCCTTAACATTTACACAGTGCCTGCTGATTCTAATTGTGTCTTATCAGACATGGCCTCCTTGTATCCTCAGAGCAACCCTGTGTGATGGGGCTAACTGAGGTTCGAGTTGGGCAGGGCGAAGGCAAAGACTTTCAATCATTATATAATTCATCATTATTTTGTTTGCTAAATGTCTGTTACATGGACTCTTGGCACAAAACATGGAGGGATAAGGAAAGGGATTACTGTTCTCAAAGAATTTATAGTCTCAATAGAAAGCAGACAACAAGAAAACAAATTATCGTTTAGTGATATGAGCTCTACTGACCATAAGCAGAGTCTGTAGTGATGCAGATGGATGCAAAAGATCATATTGATAACGATGTTAAGAGACAAAGTTTAAACAGAGACATGCACAGTAGGGACTGAGCCAGTCATTGAGAGCATGTGTGGAGCATTTTAGGCTGCTTTACTTTCAGATGCAAAGGCCAATGGAGGTCTTGTCAAGGTTAAGGAAACCGTGGTGGCCAGGACGACATGAGCAAAGAGAACAGTAGTAAGGATGAAGTCAGAGACACAGGCAAGGACCAAGAACAGAGAGGACTTCACCTTTCAACCTGAGCCACTGAAGGGTTTTAAGTAGATGAGAGACATGCCAAGGGGGAGGGGGGAGCATACTCCATGAGGATGCTCCACCAACTAAAAGCCCAGGAAGAGAAAACAGCTTGTTCACGAGTATCCAAAGGGTTGGTAGCAGAATTAGTCTGGAATCTAGGCACCCTGTTTCAGGGTTGTGCTCTTACACTTGCAAATAAGAAAATGTCTAAAGGGCTTTAATGTTGGCACAGGAGTATTGGGAAAGTTTATCATCTTGACCTTCAGGAAAAAAATCAAACAGAGCTTTTTACAGTGTATTTATGTGTATAAATATGTACATGTGGGTAGTCTACATCACTAGTGTGTAGATTGGATGTACTCTGTTGTCTACTTGATTTATATGCCTTTTATTTCTCCTTCCCACAGACCCCTTGTTTATTCAAGATGGAATTGTGTTGTCTAGTGTCCTTTGCAGTTAAGAGACACTGATCTTGACCAAGTAGGTTTTTTCATTTTGTTTTGCTGAGGATATCTGGAAATCTCCCCAGTGAAGGTCCCCCCATGTCCTCTTTAATGGATGCTTTTGCCTTCACAGGGAGCCATACATATGAAAGCCATGTGTGTGTAAGGTGGGTCAGAAGAAGAAGCCAGAAAGCCTGGCTAAAAATCGTTGTATGGCTCTGCACAAATTGTTCTTGATCCTCATGACCGATGAAAAGATGCTGGATATATGTTTCTGCTAAGGCTTGGGGTTTTAAGTGCAGCTGAAAAAAGAGATGAACTAATTCACCATGGTCTAGAAGATTGAGAGGTTAATATAGTGCTGCTGTGCAGCAGGTGGAGCATGTAAAAACGTGAGATGCATCAGAGTCAAAGCAAGAGTTGTGGATATTCCTAAACAGAACATGTGTCTATCTTTCTTTTTCTCCCCTTCTATCTTTCTCTGTGTATATGCATGTGCATGCGTATGAAGGCGTGCTTGCCAGTGTATGTGCACACTGAGGCCAGAGAGCCATGTTGGGTATGCTCTTATAGCCTTCCCCATTTTTTAGACTAGATCTCTCACCAATTCTGAGGTTTGCTGTTTTGATTGGACTGTCTAGCCAGTGAACTCCTGGGATCCGCCTCTCTCTGTTCCCACCTTCCCAGGGCTGGGGTTACACATACATGCAGCCATGTCAGGCTCTTCCATGGATACTGGGCATTTGAACTCAGGTCCTCATCCTTGTGTGGCAAGCACTTTACCTACTCACTAAGTCATCTCCCTGGAGGAGAAGCAATTCTGTGGCATTTTACTAAATAAAGCTTGATAGCACGTTATTTAAGAGAATTAGGCCACCAACCATTTCCATGTAAAAGTTTCTAGCTATGTAAGTAGGCCCGTGGGTGGAGAACCAGAATATGGGCATTTGAACTACACCAGGAGAGGATTCCCCAGGAGGCTATCCTGCCATGAGTTGGCTGCATGTTAACTTAGAAAGTTCAGGCAAAACCCCCTTGGAAGATTCACCTTTCCTCAGCTCAAGGAGCTCTTGATCCTTTTGGGGGGATTTAGGTCATAGCACCCCTCCCTTCTAATGCTATGCCCCTTTAAGTAGTTCCTACTATTTTGGTGATCCCCAACTATAAAATTATTTTGTTGCCACTTCATAACTGTAATGTTGCTACAATTATGAATTATAATGTAAATATCAAATATGTAGAATGTCTGATATGCAACCCCCCAAAGGGACAGTGACCCACTAGTTGAAAAACACTGCCCTAGATGGGGCCAGGCTTCTGCTGGCTAACTCATACCCACTAGGAGTCTCTCCTTAGGATGAAAGGGAATATGCATAAGAGCTTTCTATATCTCTTCTTTCCATGACTACCTGAAAGTATCATCTAGCCCCACTAAAGTCTTTTGACAGCTATTTAAAGGTACTATCTGGGGAAAGGCACAAGGGCCATATGCTTAGGTCTGTTTTCCCACATGGATATTGGTCTTAAAATATGTATCTTCTAACACACACACACACACACTCACATGAGACTAACCTTGAAAACGACATAATTTCAAGCCCCAGTACAGCATGAAGTGCCATGTATTAGTCCATAAATATTCATCATGTGTCTGACTCATGGACTCAGAAGAAATCACTGCTTCCATTAGAAAAGGCTGAGTAACAGGCCAGGCCATGGAGCAGGCTTAAAACAACAGTGACAACCTCAGGGTCTATGTCTTTAAAATGCCCCAAGTACATGACCACCAAATACTGTCCATGAGAGACTAAGAATCTCAGTTGGGCAGTGTCTAGACACAAACTGTCACACTGAAAAGGTACTTCCTCTCTAGACTCTTGTTCATCTTGTGGCTTTTACCAATTTGTCCCTACAGCACACACTGTACTTACACCAGTTATTTTAACTTCTTTTCCCTTGGGGTTATCTGGGAAGGTGAGAAAGAAGGACTACTGTGAACCAACAGGCTCAGGCAGCCACTACCTTGTGTGTGTGAGAAGAGATGGCTCCTCTCAGAGACTGGGCTTAGAGGTGCCTCAGCTACTGCCATAGGTTCATACACTGAGCAATGGGAACCCTTTTGAAGTTTTAGTGGCTATCCCTTTTTACTCAACACACACATTGGCATTAGAAACAGAATTTGTACAAGATGTGGAAAACTGTCATATTTGAGGAATACATTAGTCAAGCAAAATCTTCTTTAAACCTTTTTTTTGGGGGGGGGGAGGGGTGGTGAGGACAGGGTCTTGCATTGTAGTCCTGTCTGATTTGAAACTCATGATACAGACAAGACAGGCCTCAAACTCACAGAGGTCCACCTGCTTCTGTACCTGAGTGCTGAGAATGGGGCAAGTGACACCATTCCCTGTGGGACCGTGAAAGGCAGCCTGGTTCCTGGTCAAGCACAGGCTTAAACCCTGGAGATCCAGTAGGGGGTAAAAGCCCTACAAGGGAAGGAAGTCATTTGGCCATGCTCCTGACAGGAGACTGAAGCTCTCCATAGGTCTGTGAGTACAGGTCACATAGCCTCAAGACATCCTCATGTTAATGAGGTACCTAAAGGCTTAGCCACTCCCCTTCCCAGCCACTATTTCAACCTCACACCTCCCTGAGGTCAAGGGTATATGGATTCACTCATGCCACTCTCCACTGTGACAATAAATGCCCTGAAACCCTGGACTGTCTCTCTCAGGATCCGGCTTGGGGAACAATGGAACAGGCCTTGGTCTAAAGAGCCATGTCTAGTTTCCTGCAGAAGGCTTCCCAGCACTTCGAGCCATAGCCCCAACCAAACCAAACCAAGCCAACCAGCTAGCCGGAGACAAGTCATGAACCACGGTCCCAGCAGGATCCAGCTGCCTCCTCCCTGCTTTTTCCCCTTCAGTCCAGGCCAGCTCCAGCCCATGGGCCCTCACTTTGTTCTCAGCTCTTCTACGGCATCCAGTGGCGCCTGGGATGCCCGAGAGGGTGGGAAACTGATGGAGCTGGCTTCACTCCACCCCTCCATTTAATCCAACAATTCCCTGGCCAATTATATATGCATGCATATATCTCGACACATGCTTTTAATCCCAGCATTCAGGGGGCAGAGAACATCTGTGAGTTTGTGAGTTTAAGGTCAACTTGATCTACCTACAGAGCTCCAGGCCATTGTTTGTGTGTGTTTGTGTGGAGATTTTGATGACAGTTTTTGCTTCTTGTCCAAATGGCATCTTGGAAAATCCTGGTTTTGTAGCTGTAACTGGTGTCGAGGCAGTGCCTTGAACCAATTTTCAGGCTCGGGTGGGGAAGAGGAAGAGATCAGTGAGTTTATCAGGCAGCAAGGATATGCTTTTCCAAACGCTCTGGCTCCTCAAAGTTTAGTTTTCCCATCACCATTTATATTCCTGAGGAATAGACGTGTCTCTCACTCTGCGGCAGCATTTCGTGACATTTGGATTTACAATGTTCAAGTTGAAGTCTCTAGCCCCTCGCAGTCTGTCAGAAACAGCTTCTTTGTCCATTTGTTTTTGTCTTCCACGCCCACTCTGAATCTCTTTTGTAAATTTATACTTGACAACCCTCGTATTTCAGTAGCTGGCTTAGGTTTCACAATCTACCTTGCTTGCTCAGTTACATTAGCTGAAACAACAAATTTAATCCATGATGTCAATAGTAAATTATAGCTGAGAAGTAATATACGCCTGGCATCATAAAGGCCAAGGCTATGGTAAAAGCCCTGCAAATTCAGGAGCCGTTGTGTTTGACCAAGAGGTAGACTCCGGCTAAATGCTTACATTATGAAAATCAGATTAGCACTAAAAGCTGCATTTGGGTAATCTTATTTTTTTTTTTAAAATATCTTTTTATGGGGAATTTCTAAAAGCAGTAAGCTCTTTCACTCCATCCTGCATTGTGAATTTTGCTCCCATGGACATTGGCTATGTAATTATATTTTATATTTGGTAGTGGATAAATAATTAAAACGAGAATTACTTTCCTGAAAAGATCATTTAGAGCCACGTTTTCTATTACCATAGCTGCTGGCTGGGGGAGGGGACGGTGCCTCCTACCTACCTAAACTACCTTGCCATTAGAGCATCTAAATTACCTTGGTGAATTCTGAGCACAGACGTGGTTGATGAATTGCCTTTGCATAAATGCACTTTCCCTTCGCTAGAATCTAATTTTATGAAACACTCATGTGCGCGGAACACACATGCACAGACACACACACACACACACACACACACATGCCCTCTCGCCAAGAGACAAGAGACACACATGCGCACACACACACACCCTCTCACCAAGAGACACACATATACCAAGGCAGCCAATGAACCCTCTCAGGAAGAAAAATTGAAGTCTGGAATTTTCTCTATATAATGAAGCTTTTTTAAATGTTGCCAGTAATATAAGTATCTCTGAGGAAAGCCCAAATGGTTTCATCTCCTGTAGGGAAGAGTGGTTCATGAATCATTGTTTCCATGCAAAGTGTTTCCTTCCTTTAACTGGGGCTATCAATTGTAGCAGCTGGATTTTTTTTTTTTTTTAAGTAACAAAATTTGATTCTGCTGTAAAGTCATTTATTTCAAATATAGGGGAGAAATCCTTCAAAAAAGACCCCATAGCATTCTATGGATAAAGATGAGAGTCTACTGCATCCCTTTGTCCTCAAGTGGTCTGATCTGTTGTGGGTTCCTGGGCAGCCAGGGTGGGTTTCCTCAGTAGCAGCATCTTTCAATAGGCTCAGATGTATTTCTGTTAGTACTTAGAAACATTTGTCATAAGTCTCCACAGTTCTGGTTGGGTCTGTTATCTGGAGGAAACAATGTGGTATCTGAGCCTCCAATATGTAAGGTGGTGGAATAACCTGGAGTTAGGCATTGCTTCATGGCAGGCTTGGTACCGCTCATGTTCCTGAAAAGGGACAAAATGACCATGGACTGCTAGCCACCGTGGAGCTGCTCTGAGGGATCTGGTCACAGACAGACCGATAGAAGAGACTTAGTCGTTTGTCCTTGGCTGGAATCCCTCAGATCTTACTGCCTCTGTTACTATACAGTGTGTGCTGAACTGGGCTCCAAGTCAGGAGAGAAGATGTGTTGTCCAAGGTCACCATGGACCCATCTGTTAGTTGGCCTCATTTGTGATCACTCACCACCATTGCTCAGACTGACCGTGGTTCAAGTTCACATTAACACTTCAGAAAGAAAGAAAATTACTATTAGATACTAAGGTTATTGTGATTAATACGTGTCCATTTTTATTTCCAAGATTTCCTTAATTTGGTAATTAATGTTCATGAACATCCCTGAGAGAATGTAAATGAATATAATTCTGTCTCTAAGAATATTAAAATTGTAAATGATGACAAAAATATATAGCCCTATAACTGACCTCTCAGCTTTTAATACCTCTCTCTCTCTCTCTCTCTCTCTCTCTCTCTCTCTCTCTCTCCCTCCCTCCCTTTTCTCTCTCCCTCTCTCTCTCTCCCCTTTTGTGTCACTTTCTTGGAGGGAGGATGGGGCAGGGAAGAACATCATGAAGGCATTAGACACTGTCTACCACGGATCTCTTTAATACATTGGCAGCAGTTCCAGAATTGATTTGTATTGATTTATAAGCCAATGCAAGATCACTGGCACATGTTATCTTGTTTTACATCATCATCAACATTTAATTGTGATTCTTTTCATAGTAAAACAGAAAAATTAATTTCCCAATTTTTTTATTGCAAAGCAAAATGCCACTCTACAAATCAGGTTTTGATAATTTTGACAGCAATTAATGGTTTTCTCTATAGTAATATAGAAATCTTTATTTCTGAATGAGAGTGGGAAGGAGGAGGAGAAGGACAGAGGGAGGGAAGGAGGGAGGGAAGTTGGCACAGACATCTCCCCATCTGCTTAGATGTACGGTCTTCCCTACTCTGGGTAGCGAACAGAAGTTTACTGTGCCTGTTTGGCCTAAAAGACGTGGACCCTCCAGGATATTTGCACACTGCTTTAACTAACAGTCATTTCATGTGTTCTGTCTGAAGCCCTGCACTTGGCATTTCATTGCCCTAGCTCATTCAATACTTGGAACAGCCTTGCGAGTTAGGTGTTGTTATTTTCCCGTTTTATAAAGGAGAAAACTGGCACCCAGAACTTCTAAGCAAGATCTTGTGTTGCGAGCCAGCTTGGCCTATATAGTCAGATTGTTTGGACGCAAAACAAAACAACATGAGGAACAAACTAAAGACAAAACTAACACTGTGCAAGACAAGGCAACCTTTCAAGGCTGCATACCCAGTGGGTGGACTTCTGGCTATGGACAGATTTCCTCTGAGTCTAGTGTCTGTTTCTGCTCTAAAACTGCACCGATTAGTCCAGACCCAACACCACGCCCCCAGACAGGATCACATCCCACCTTCTTGTTAGCTGGCTCACCTTACAAGTTTCCTTTGATGTGGAGTAGTCTCCCAGTAGAGTTTCTTACACCCAGAATTATCCTGGTAGCTCCTGCCTTTGTTGGGGTACTGGGAATGTAAAACTCTTCATTATTTTATTAGCCATAGTCCCTTTTCTGCTAAGCCTAATAATTTATTAACACTATTTAAGCTAATGTGTAGTTGAATGATTTTACGGTTACTCTATACTTTTCGAGAGGTGACACATTTAGGTGTGTAGATCCTCTGTGGGATTTTCTGAAGTTAGTGATTAGATGACTTTGACAAGACCCTTTTGTAGACTCCCTTCCTTCCCAAGGGCCTGCAGAGATGACGGCAGGGTCCCTGTGAATGGAGCAGGCTTGAGGTTCGAGAGCCATCAAGAGAAAACTTTCATGATTGCTGCTCAGGTTTCAAGATACAGGGAAATCTCATGGGAAGGACAGGAGCCTCAATTTCAAGCTCCCCACTAAGGAGCTTTCATCAAAATCAGTAGAGGCCATCAGATGGCAAGTGTAAGAAAGATTCATATTGATCCTTTAGCAGAAAGGAATTTATTGCAAAGTCACATGTGGACTGGAATTGAGAAGAGGCAAAGTCCTAGGGGTGGAGGATGCTGCAAGATGCCGTGCCTCAGCACCTCCCTTTCTCTCTTTTCTCTCTCCTGTTTCTGTTTCACCCTTCCTCACCCTTCTCTCATCTTGATCTCATGGTGTCTGCTCTCTGGAACCCCCCCCCCCATCTCCTCCCTGAGTCCACTGTTCCCACCTAGCTGCTCAGCCTCTTCCCTCTTCTCCAGCATTGTAACACAGCACAAGCGGTCACATAAGACTGCAGGATGCCTTTTATTTAGGTGGCTCAAGGTGTAGAACAAATCTGTACTTGATTTTTAAAAATCAAATGGTACATTGTTGCCAAGAAATCACAAAATCTTAGTTTATTCAAATGAAGTCCTTAAGGCTGCTTACAGCCTGTACATATTTTCACCTGTGCCTTCAGCGGGCTCCTGCTTCTTTTGCTGTCCTGACTTCCTGAAGTTTGCACTTGTACCAATCTACTCAATAAGTCAGTCTAAGGTGTGTCCATGGACATCCTTGTCAGGAGTGGGAAAGCACCATGCAATGGTCCACAAAGGCAGCATACCTGCTATTGTTGTTATTGTTTGTTAATATGTATTGATTGATCTAATTCCCCTCCCCCAAAACTGACCAAAAAAATGCATCTCTGTCCATGTGATGATTTAGTTATTGCACAGTGGCCAATCTATGAACCATTTTTTTTTTTTACTGATTTAAAAAGACCCATGGGTCTCCTGTAAATATCTATAGAGGAATAATTTCAAATTCAGACAAATGGCTTGAATTTTTTAATTTGTGGGTGAGTTGAATAGTCAGAAGGCATAGTCAAGGCATCCTAGAGATACCTGGGCAGGAATAGGTTGGTAGGTTGGTGAGGGGGAGCTTTCAGTTTTGAATCCTACAAAACCATCCATGTTTTTTAAAAAAATGTGTGTGATCTTTTCTTATACTTCCAAACTTGGCCCCTTTCTTCACCTCTGATACGCCCACCACCTCTGTTAATACAGTAACACACCTTTTACATTCTCTTCCAAACCTCTCCACCAATGCATATTTAGATTAAAAATAGATTACCCTCAGCAATCTGTGTGCTCTGGACACTGAGGCCGGATCTCTCAGGTTTGTCCCATAAAAAAAATGGAGACTGTCACTCTCAAAGAAGCTATTTAGACAACAAACACTGTAAGGTATGTTTACAAGAAACAGTCTTTGGCACTTCATAATTGCATTTAATTAAAGTAAATAATTAACTTTGTAAAGAACCCAAAGCAAAGAAAGAAAATTAGACAAATGATCTTAGATCTGGAGATGCAAAATTCTCCAAGTGCCTAAGACTCATTGGAAGGTCTCACAAGTTTTCTACTGGAAACATGGATGACAACAGACTGAATCTGATCCCCAGTGCTGAATGCCTTGGCTCTATTCATGGGCTGATAATAAGGTAAAAGATCAGAGATATAAAGACTCAATAAGCATTCAGAAAGAAACGTACCATCTGTGTATTTATCCAAGGTGGTATTTATTGCCCAGACCTCCCTCAAGAATGCTGCAACATGGTATCAGCTGTAAAAAGATTAAGAAGTAAAAACAAACACTGAAAACAAGACCCTCAAGTAAACAAATTTCCTGAGAGTCAACCAGAGAGTGCCTGGGCCCAGAATCCTTTCATCTCTGGGAGGGCGCTGGCCTTTTGAAGGCTGAGAGAGACAGAGAGTGGAGCTTTACAGAAGCACAGAAATGGGGCCAGTTACTGTGTTCATATAGTTGGAGTGTGCGTGCATGTGTGTACAAGAACACATTGTTACTCTCTCCTGGTACCTGTGAAATAATGCATAGAGCCCAAGTATGAAAAGGCTGACTCTATGTGGGTATTAAAAACTGACCTCGCCAATTGTTTTATTGTATGTCTAAAGTGACAGTGATCAGAAGCAGTTAGCTGACAGGGCAGTGACTCACAGGGACCTTCCATACGTAGTCTGATGGCAAAGGATGTGTGTGTGTGTGGGGGGGGTTGTCAGTTGATCAAGGGTGAAAAACAGAAAGTGGGGGGTACAGTGAAATGAGTCAACAGGTAAAGACACTTGCAGCACAAGCCAAGCCAACGGAGTTCAACTCCCAGAATCTATGGACAGAGAGAAGTGACCCCTCAAATTGTCCTCTGACCTCTCTATTGTGGACCCACAAGAGGAGAAAGAGAGAGACAGACAGAGCATGAGAGACAGAGACAGACACACACACACAAAGAGTCAGAGACACAAAGAGACAAATAAATAAATGCAAAACAATATAGCAACACACACACACAAACTCTGTAGAGTGTAAAATGCAGAAAGAGAAAAGAATCAATCAAAGATGCACTATGGAGATAGTTCCTGATGCAGACAAGTACACTAACTTGCCAGAACCAGCTGAGGACACAGACACTTCTTAAAGCTTCTCATACCAAGAATATGAACAACAAAATACACTCATGTGTCAGTGCTCATGTGATTGACAGGCTCCCTGGCTCTGGCTAAGGGCTCTACCTCTGAGCTGCAGCCCCAGCTCTGTCCCTAAATGACTGCAGATGACCCGCACAGGCTTCCCTTGACTACTGGAGTCCCAGGCAGAGTTTTAGTTACTTCAACTTGTCAGCATCTAGTGGTACAATGTGGTTCCTGTCCTTGTTTGTTTTATTTCTGTGGCGTTAGCTATCACATATCGTCTTTCTTTGCTGATTTTATTTACTATTTTCGTTTTCTCTTAGTGTAAATAAAGTATATTTTAAATTTTAGTCTTTCTGGAAAATCAAGTATTGGGGCTTGGGCTGGAGATCAGTAGGGCCACACCCACCTGCTCAGCCTGGGTTTCCTCCCCAGCCAAGCAAAATCAAAACGAAACAAGCCCCACCTGTTAGCCTTGTTCTTTTTTTTTTTCCTACTTTATTTCTTTTTGAATCTTTTCTTCATTATTAATATAAACTTTCTGCTAAACTTTGGACTTAGTTCTTTTTCTACAGGGAAGTCCTCTCTTTTGTCACTTTCAGTGTAGGTGCCTGTAGTCACATAACTCACGTTAATGTATGTTCTTACCATCAACAAAATCCTAGAAACAATAGAGCAGTGGTCACCAGGGCAGGGCACTATGGTTATGTGTGCTGTGGTGCAGATATGATCTACTCTATAAGTCCTGTGTTGGTTGGATGCTCCATCCACCACTAACGGCACTATTGGGGGAGGTGGGGGGAACGTTAGGACCTAGGGCAAAGATGGACGACTCTTGTCCCTGGGATATGCCTTTGAACGTTATTCCCAGTACTGGTTCCATTCTCTCCTTCTGCATCCTGTCTGTCATGAGGAGAGTAGCCTTTGCTCTCTGACATCTTGATTGTCCACTTGATTTGATCTGGAGCTGGGAGGATCTATAAGGGAATTTCTTTTTCCTTTTTTTTTTTTTTTTTGCCTTTCATTAATTTAATAATTCACGTTACATCCTGATTTTGGCCCCCTCTCCTCCCTCTTCTCCCAGTCCCACCCTTACAAATCTCTCCCCTCCCCACCCCACACCCTTCTCCTCAGAGACTCCTTTGGGAGTTTCCTGCCCCTGGACATTCAGTTGCAGGAGGACTAAGTACATCCTCTCCACTGTCAGTCCAGTTAGGGGAAGGAGATACAATGGCAGGCAACATAACAGGGACAGCCCCTGCTCCAACTGTTAAGGACCCACATGAAGACCAAGCTGCACATCTGCTATCAATGTGTAGGGGGCTTAGGTCCAGCCCCTGCATGCTCTTTGGCTGGTGGTTCATGCTCTGTGAGCCCCAATGGGCCCAGGTTAGTTGACTCTGTACATCTTCTTGAGATTGAGGTCAAGGCCAGTCAATGACTGACCCAACTTGAGACTGATCCCATGTAAGAGAGCTAACCCCTGACACTATTAATGATACTCTGCTATGCTTGCAGACAGAAGCCTAGCATAACTGTCTCCTTAGAGGCTTCCACCAGCAGTGGACGGTAACAGATGCAGAGACACACAGCCAAAAATAAGGTGGATCTTAGGGAGTCTTGTGGAAGAGTTGGGGATAGAACTGAGTGAGCTGGAAGGGAATTTCTTAGAAGGGTAAACTGAATGGGAAGGCTGAACCCCAAAGCAGGCAATGCCTTCCATAGGCAGCAGCCCAGATATAAAGAGACACGAGTCTGAGCTCCACTCCCTGTTGGTGGTGCGTCTGTAATGTTGCTGCCATCTTTAGCTGACATAGGATCCCAGGGGTTTTGTCCCTTCCAATGTGGGCTCCAGGAGTTCTCCAACCTCCAGTAAGATATCAGGACTGCTGAGACATACAGCCCTGTGTATCAGTAGCTGCTGGATTCTCACACTTTGCAGTGTACAGACAGCCATTCCTGGACTACTCAGCCTGAATTATGTAAGCCAATCAAATAAGCCCTCCTTTTTAGTAAATACCCTATCCATTCGGCTTATCCAGAGAACTCTAAGTGATAAGCTCCATCTGCCACGATGTCCAGTTTCACGATGGTCACAGATTCAACAGAAACAAGGGTTATGGACTAAAATTTCCGAACTTGTGACCCCAAATAAGGCCTTTCTTCTGAAGGCTGCTTTGTCAGAACAGCAGCAGCAGGAGCAGCAGCAACAACTACAACATAAGATGAAGGAGCGCTGGAAATCTGCTGTGTCTTCTGTCTGCAGTTAACAGCATTGTATAGGGTACTGATGTAGTTTAGAGGGCTCAGATGTTTTTAGCATGAAAACAAGCAAATAACACACCAAACATTTTAGGAAATGTTTCGAGGTTTAAATAAACTTCTTATTTTGCTTATAGTAATAGTTTCACATCATAGTTCATAAAGTTTTGTATGCACATGTCCAAACTCATTAAAATGTGTATATTAAACATGCAGTCTTAAAAATTATTTTTATTTTATATGTATGATTATATTGTCTTCAAATATGTATATACATCATTTGCATGCACAATTCCAGAACAAGTAAGAAAAGGACATTGATACAGTACAAGTGGAGTTATGGCTAGTTGTGTGCTGGTCGGTGCTGGGAACTGAACCCCAATCGTCTGCATGAGTAGCCAGTGTTAACTGTTGAGCCATCTCTCCAGTCCAGTATATGCAGGTTTCATACATCAAGAATGTCCACTTATGTCTTTCAAAAGGCAAAGAAAGACAAAGAAGCCTAGGGCAAGAAGGTAAGTTTTTTAAACCAGGTGCTGTTGGTAGAAATATCTGCAGAGCCTCTACAGATATCTACAGTTATCTACAGATATCTACAGATATCTACAGTTATCACCTTCCCCTAGGTCTCACTGCTGCCATGGCTGGGATAAGGTGAGACCAGTGGGGTCTAAGATGATGTCCAAGAAACCAACATAGCAGGTCTTATTCAGCCTGCTTCGTGTAATTAACTTACATTAATCAAATAATGCAACTGATGTTTACTCCTCTTAAATTTTATTTCATTTATTTTATTTTATTTTGCTCAGCAATTTTGCCTAGAGAATATTTCAAACATTGTGGTTTTTTTTCCACTGGCCAATTTTGCCTGCCATTAAGGTGATTCAAACCTTTGAATGTGGAGCCAGCAAGCCAGGACTTGAATCCCAGCCATGCCCAGCAGTGAGACCTAGGGAAAGTTGATAACTTTTCCATCTATACATTTTGGGTAATTACTAACTGTATCATAAAATTTTTACTCCATGTAAGATGAAATAACTCTTATAAAGCATTTAAGTGCAGTGTATGGTTGGTTTTTAACAAAATAATTAGTATATATAACTGCTTTTCAAATCTGTTGAGTTTGATATGATGACTTTATCTGAGTCTTGGGAAAGAAACGGTTGATCAATAGATGTCCAGATGGAGAGTCCAGTAACACTTTCGTGAACCTTCTTTTAGGTTCATATCAAATGGAAGTGATCACAAAATCTAAGTGCTGAGAGTTGAACCATTGATCTCAGGCTTACAGTCATTTTAAGAGCTTACCTCAATTGCTTCGATGAAGGACAGCAATGCTGTATTCACACAGCCAATGAAGTTACTCAACTGTGACCCAGGGATCAGTGCTACCCCGAACAGCTATTTCTACTTTGAAAGGAAGTGTATTCAAGCATTGGTAGTAGGTGGGCACAGGTTTCTATATCAGTGTGACACATAATGGCTCGGTAGTCTACATAACTCACTGGACAGCTATCAGGAAGTGCTGACCCTTGAGGTGAGTTATGGATGGTGAGGAACACAACATGTAATAGCTCGAGGTTAATTTGCTAACTATAACTCAAAAATCTAAATATAAAATTCTTGTGTATCTGACAGCCAACCTAAATTTAACTACAACGTCACAGAATCAATAATGAATAATTGAACACAAATTTTCAAATAGTTATTGTTGGTTTCATTTGGGGGAAGAAATGGATGCCTTACAGTCTCTTCATTGTTCCTATGAATATCTCTAAGACTGGTTCCTGTTTTAAGTGTTATTAAAACATAGAGTCAATTTGATATACACTATCCCCTATGAATAACACTGTCATCAATCTAACCCAGATTAGATAAATTAACAAGCAAGAGGAAAGCTCATTCATCACATTAAAATTAAATATTGATGCATAAAGTGTTCATTAAATGTCTGCATGTAAGGGTCTGACACAAGGTTTGCTCACTCATAATTTTATGTTGTAATTGAAGAACTAGAAAAAATGTGAGAATAAAAACAGTTTTCCCTATTTGTCTCTATAAATGTTTTAGGGATCAATGTAACCGTGGTGGCAAGCACTTGTAATCCTACTACATGATAAACTGAGGCAGGAGGATCCTGAGTTCAAAGCTTGCCTGGGCTACATAGTGAGGTCCTGCCTCAAAAAATTTTCTCTTATTGTTTATTATTTGATAATATTTATTGAAATATGACTTTATGTCTTTTTATTCTAATGTTGATGAGGGGTATGTATTTTGTAAGTCTCTCTCTTTTTAATTTCATAATTTAGTTTTATTGATTCTAAAACAATGTTCACTCTCAGAAATTGCTTAAAAATCTGATTTTTTCACAATACCACTGTATATTATTCTCTTGATTTAGCAACTTGCCAAAAAAACCCCCCAAAAAACCAAAAAAACCCCAAAAAAACAAAAAACAAAAACCCTAATAGCTCCAACTTAATATAAGCCTCATAAGATTCGATCACCTATAAAACAATTGCTGTTGTGTTTCACAAGGCATTGTATGGCTGGATACTGTATCTGAATTAGTTTTGAAGACATCTTAAAAATGACTACCACTTTTCATATTCAGATCATTGTCCACCAACTTCCTGTATAACCCCAGAATGTTAGAAGTGAAAGGCATCACTGAATATAACCACTTTTAAATCACAATGCCCACAAATCCTCAACAACTGACTGGAAGAGGCAGGAGAACCCTGCGGGTGGCTGGCAGGCATGTAGGCATATGGACCTTCTCTTTCAGAAAATTTCCTGGTTTGGTATAATTTTCTTGCTGATCCCATAATATAGACAATGAGCCTGTTCTGTGTTGTCAGCTCTAAGATTAGAATTAAAGCTGTAATTCATTACTCAGCACTGATCAGTCCTGGAGTTACCACGACTTGAAAAAGGTAAAATCAGAGAATGGAGAAAAATAATAACAAGACTCAGTGTATGACATTTTTGGGAAACAGCAAGGAAGTACATATGCAGGGCTGGAGAGTTGGCTTAATGCTTTAAAACGTTTGCTGCTCTTGCAGAGGAACAGAGTTTGGGTCCCAGTACCCATATCAGGTGGTTCACAACTACCTGTAACTCTGTCTCCAGAGACCCAACACCAGCCTCTGTGGGTTACCACATACATATACACACATGCGTATGAGTGTGCACGCACACACATATAAATGAATAAAAGTTTAAGAGTACACATGCCTTAAAAATCTTTATTTAGACACAGCACTCAAAATTCACTTAAGAGTACAATATGATGGCTTTGCCATGTGCACAGCATTGAGGAAGCACTGCAGTCTAAGTTTAGATCACAGTAATACATTATTTTGATGTAACTATTAATCATGCCCACATACATGTTGTTTTACTGAATGAAAAAAAAATAAAGTCAGTTGCTGCCTGGGCCCTGGATGACTTGCTGCCTGACTCAACCTGCCCTTGGGGGTTGGAGGTGAGGTGGCACAGAATCAATGACACAGACTCTGGGAGCAGGTGACAAATGTCACAGCAAGCTCATCTAAACGCTGCTACAAGCTCCTTTAATACCGTCCACCTGTGCCCCATAGGTCCCAAGAAAGCATCTCTTCGTAGAGATGACCACTGCTGTTCATCCAATATTCAGTCACATTAGCGATTCAGTGTGGTGAACTAGGATGTTTTCGTGGTTCTGCCTGTTTGTGAGCAGCTCAGGGTTAGGAGATCTCACCGGCCCTGATAACCTCCTAAATTTGGGGGACACTGGGAAGATCCACACAGGTTTCAGCTGTCACCTCTGCCTACCTGGCTCTGGTCTACTTTAGTCTGGCTTCAGCTCCAAATGTATCTGAGATGGACACAGAACACCAGGTGATGGCCTTATGTCACACTGAAAGTCTATGGAGAAAATCTAAAGATCCTCATTCCTTTATCCATCTTCTAAGTCTTAAATTCCTTGGATGAACTGCTTTCAAATGTTTTTTTTCTTCTTCTTCTACCCTCCCCCCCAACTCCAGTCTGTTCTGGTGAGTCCCTAGGGCATTTATTGCCACTCTTGGAAGGGCATCTGGGCCAACTTTTTTGTTTTGTTTTGTTTTTAAGAACTATTATTACCTATTATGCAAATAACACATTATTTTCCAAGTACTTCACTCAGAGTATCCCAGACACAGCCCATGTGGAATCTTTGTGGATTAAAACAGTAAATATACTCATCTGGAGAGAGAGAAGAAACTGTGAATGTTATTTTATTGGAAAACCCAAATGATTAAAATAAATAAATGTAGAAAAAAATATAGCTCCTTATGGTACACTTCACTGTGGAAAGACAAACATCATAAAAATGTGGTCTGTCTCAGGTAGTCTGGAAACAAACTCATATCAGGATTTGGGGAGCTGGCCCAAGCATCAGCAGAATTAAGGATGAGTCTTGGTTTTGGAGGGTCATGTAGTAATTACCTTGCCCTGTCAAGTGGGGTTTTCATCTTGTAAATGCTGAAGACTGGAGACTTGATGCTAATGAACAGTTTAACAGTGACTTTGGGACTAGAGAGATGGCTCAGTGGTTAAAAGCACTGGTTACTCTTCCAGGGGATATAGGTTTGGTTCTCAGCACCCACATGGTACAACTCCCTGTATCTCTAGTTCCAGAGGATCTGACCCCCTCTTCTGGCCTCTTCAGGCATTGCATGCTAGTGGTGCACATACACATGCAAGCACAACAGTCCTACACATAAAATCTTTAAACAAACAAACAAAAGTCAGTGACTTCATTAACATGCATGCAAACAACTTCAACTTTGCAAAGTTTGAGTTTTCATTACCTTTGATGAAACTGGAGTCACAAAAAGGGTAAGGAATTTTCATCCCTTGAAATCGTGGATCCATCACACAGTATTTTGAGTTCTGGGCTGGAATTAGTATGTCTCCCTCTTTGATCTTAGCATGGATATTCTAGAGCACAGATCTAGCAAAGCAAAGGTGTGCTGTTCTGGGTAAGGAACCTGGGTCTAGGGAAGATCTCAGCAGAGGAAGGACCACCCCACCCCAGTGGCATCTTCAAAAGGTCCAGAGAAAGAGAATGGTTTCAGCTTCACTGAGTGATACTTGGATCAGCAGATATCAACAGCAAACACAAACCTGCTCTCATGTCCCCACAGGCCAGAAGTTCTTTCTCAAATGCAGGAAACTGACAAAATAGAATTGACACTCCATACATCTGAGAGGAGTTCTCAACCTGGAGAAAATGGACAGTTTTTGTTGGTTTTTATTTTCTTTTCTTTTTTAGAGATGTTGGCATCTATGTCTTCTTTGATTGCTGAACACTAGAACATTAGAACACTAGAACATTAGAAAAATGTTGGATATCTACAATTCTCTATATTAACACACATTATCCTTTGTGAGGATGAATTCAGCCAACTTAAGTATCTGCCTCTATTTTCCCTCCCCCGCCAGTCATAAATCCTTAAACTTACATGTGATGATGTGCATTGGCTTCCCCCGATGGTGCTGGCTCCAGCTTGAGGAGCTCATGTCTCCAGTTTTATTGTGTTGGGAAAACAGACAACTCTTCCAAGTCGCTGATGGAGATATTGGCCATGGCCCAGCTCTCTTGGGTGATGATATGTAGATTGCTTACTCTAAGGTACTGCTTTCCCCTGGCTAGCAATTTCCTTCAAGGCACTGTGTCCATCCTCTTGGAAGACTATGAAGAAAGTATCAATATTCTTCTTCTCGTCAGTTATTGGGAGGGTTGGGGTGGGGGAGGGGAATGTGTTCGTTGAGTTTGAAAACTTGAAAGAAAATAAGTGAGTGACTAGGTAGGTAGGTTCGCATTGGTTCAGCCATTCCTTCCTTTCTTCTACATGAATTTGTGAAACAAATAAAGGTAAATTATGTAATTAAAAGGAGGGAGACCTACAAAATACATACCCGCATCAATATTATATTTATATATCATTCACTGCACTAGATATGAGCAAATCCTAAAGGTCTGGCCTTTCCCATAGTCTCTCATGGAAAAGGCAACTACAGTTGGGAAAGCAAAGCCAGCTGTTTATATTATGTGAGGGAACAATGGCTGCTGTATCAATAAACCAGCATTTCGGGGTCTTCACAGAAACCATTTCTCAAAGAAGAGGCCCAAGATGTGCTTATCTGAAGATGGCATTCTCTCTGTAGTCACAGAGGAGTCTGATGTCTCCCTTGGGGCTTGGCCTTTCTACATCTTTAGTCTTTCCCAGCCCTCCTGGGTAGTAGAGCAGGCAAAGCCGCTTCCCAGAAACCCCCCTTCTGTTCATTCTCCAGGGTGAAAACTTGTCATATGACCTTGGCTAGGATGGAAGAAGGCAGAGAAGCACAGGGTGAGCCAGACAGCTGTGTTCTACAGTATAGAAAGAAGCAGAGCAGAGCTGGCAGTGAGCCACAAAGAGCATGAACTCACCCTTCCCTGTCATTTCACCCCCAGGTCTTTCTCTCCCTCTCCCTCTCCTCTGATAATGAAAGACAGTAAGAAAAACTGAAGCACATACAGAGATAAGTTGGAAAAAGGAAAACACATTTGTCCCAAGGTGGGGATACCAGCAGATCCAACCTGTTTCTCCAGTAAGAAAGCATGATCCAGTTTGTGCCAGTTCTCACTTTCAGATTCCCAACCACAGTGTAATCTGCCTCGCTTTCTCTCATCCTTTTTTTCTTTGAATAGCTCATAAAAATTATGTCTAAAACAAATGTGCTTCTTGTGCAAGCAGGTTTGGGTGCCTTTCAAGACTCTCAACTTGCAAAGCTTCTTTTAATGGGTGTCCTCTTACTGTGGGGGAAATGAGCCACTACCTTGAAGTCAGGTTTGTTAGCTGCCCTCCCCCCCCCTCACACACCCACAATTACCTCTATTTTTCATATAGCCTCAGTGAGCACAGTTTCTTTCATCTTAATGTGTTTGGGGAGAAGATGAAGAGAGAATTCCTTTAATTCAATAGTGAAACTTCCCAGTTGTGAAGCACTTTGAAATACAAACTAATTAATAAGCACAACTCTCTTCCAAAGCAGTAAGGACTGCTCTGTCGTTTTCCACAGTCGAGAAGTCTGCAGTTAAAGTAGGTTGCCCCAGGCTGTGCACCTCCTCTGAGAACTTGCAGGCACCAGCCCTGCATTCTCTTGGGAAAGCATGCTGCCTCGCTGGAGAGTAATCAGCTTTTTGAGGGGTTGTAGCTAACAGTGACTTCCTCAGACAGTTTACAGTGCCCCTGGCACCAGCTAGGCAATTAGTAATGTTTTTGTCACCAGCTCTGAGCAACCCATGAAGGAGAGTAAAGGAAAAGTGAGTCATTGCATGGCCACAGGTACTTCAGCTCCCATGACTTCTCTCACCACCACAGTCCCAGCACCTGCCCCTGCTCAGCACTGAGTGGGCCCAGTGTGACTGGCTGTGTGCTATTACAGTCAGGTTATAGGCTTCCACTAACTCAGCTCTTTACCCCGTTTTCTGTTCAGTGTCTGTGGCCAGAAATTTGGTCCTTCTATCACAATGCCAGGAATATTCCCATTATTTTTTGAATGATTACTTAACTGAAAACTGAATCAGTGGAAATAATTCCTCAATTGATACTGCTATTTTGGTACTTTTAATAATAAGAGCTGGGGTTGGAGAGATAGCTTAATGTTTAAATGCTTATACTGCACTTGCAGAGGAGCAGAACTCAGTTCCCAGCATCCACATCTAGCATCTGATGATTGTCTAAAATTCCAGCCTCCAGGGGATCCAATGCCCTTTTCTGGCTTTGGAGGGCACTGCATTTATGTGCCGAACCCTCTCTTATGACACAAATGTACACATAATTGAAAAAAGTTAGTTGAAGCTTGATTGACAATTTAGGGAACATATGCTGACTGACTTCAGAACAGTATTTTAGGGACAATTCTTCTGCATTAAAAACATCAGCTCGAGGCTGCAGAGAGGGCTCAGTAGTTAAGGGTGCTCTTGCTCCGGCCGAGGACCCCAGTTCAATTCCCAGCATCCATACTAGAACCACAACAGCCTGTGATTCTAGCTCCGAAGTATCTGGTGTTTTCCTCTGCCCTTCTGGTCACCCACACTCATTTGCCCATGCACAGACATACACATAATTGAAAATAAAAATAAATCTTCTAAAATAGCCCATAGATTTTTTTAATGACCTTTTCTAGGTTGTCTACGCCCTGGTGGATCGAGACACCCTTGTACATATAGACAGCACTATTTGGCCTCAATGTGTTGCAAACAACAATCACAAAACCATGATGTGAATTTAGGGGGAGGAGAGGGGGAGGAGTTGGAAGGAGAAAATGTGCATGGATATGATCAGTATACACGGTGTACATGTATGCAGTGTTCAAAGAATAAATGTTCTAAGAATCACCTTCAGATTTCTTTTCTCTTCTTTTCTTTTTCTTTCTTTCTTTTTTTTTTTGGAGCACTGCAATTTACTAACTACTATTTTCATAATTCCATTAACTCAGATGCTGCGGATATAATATCAATGACTACAGAATGTGGTGTGAAAATTATAAAGTGTAGATAGCAAAGTAATAACAGACTCCATGGTATTTGTATAGCGCAAGCAAATGTGTTGGAAAGGCTGTGCATGTGCATACACTGGGGGCTGAGATGGCTCCTACAGAAAGATTGATGCTGTGTTTAGGGTATTACATAACTTATTGTCTAAACCCAGCCATGCTGAGAGTTGCTGGGAGTGCTACAGTCTTCACTCTGACACAAAATGCGTAAGGCGGACTGTTGTGAGCAAACCAGGACACCTGGTCACCCCAGTTATATTTAATGAGGATCATTTTCCAGGCAAGAGAGCTGTAGTGCAGAAAGGACGGGTGGATGGATGGATGGACAGATGGATGGAAAGCAAAGAACTTTACTCATAACAGAAGTTCCAGGAATTAGGGCCAACAGTCTACGATCTTGTTTTTTGTGAAGGCCAACTCCTAGGGAGTAGATACCCTCCAGCATCTTCTCTTCAGGTGAATCACACACTACATGAGCCCTGCAGATGAATTTCTATCACCTGTCCGTTAGCTCTCCCTTCCAGAAATCAGCTCAGATGGCTTGCCTCCTCTGCTGTGGGGAAGATTCCTTCCTGGACCAATGTGTAATGAGCCAACACCTTCCTCTTTCATTCTGAGCTTTCCATCACAGAAGCCGGAAGGAGACAATAAGAAGCTACAGCTCATTAAAGACACATGCCTGTCCTGGTTCTCAGTTGTTCCTACTCGCCTTGGAGAAAACCTAATAGCTTTGTTCTCTTGATCAGTGCTTCTAATTAAAATTCGTGCATGTATTATTATCTTCACCCTAGAGATGAAGAAAGTGTGATTCTGAGCCATGAAGACATTTATCCCAGAGGGTGAGTCATGGTGGAACTATTCAAGATAGCCTGTGGCATTTCCCACTGTACCACCCTGCTTCATAGAAACCCCTCACAAAAAGGCACTGCCTGGATGCCTCTTACCACAGAGGCTTGAATTATTCCAGAGTGACAAATGTGTGACTATCACAGGGTCTGCTACTTTGTGCCATTCCTTTGGTTTGTTCCTTGGGTCAATGAGATCCCACGTAGTTAATAAGCACAAAAAACAAAACAAAACAAAAATCTAGGGAACGTCTGTGCTGCTGGCACTCCACGATGCCGTCCAGCATTATTTAAGATTTCATTCAAAATCTCCTTTAGGGTGATTTCTGTGCACCTGCAGTGCCCGTTCAAGAAGATCAACAAATGGCTGAAGACAGATTTCTCAGCTAGAGGAAAGAATTATTACCTTACCATCAGTCTAATGAAAACAAAGGTGAAATACCAACCTGCACTAGATAAACAGCACGCTGAGCCATCCATCACACTCAGCGGCTCAGAGCCCAGCGCCCTAACCAACGCCACTTGACTACTGCGCCTGCGCAGACAAGCTCACAGCCTCCAAGAGCTGGGCTGTCCCCCAGACAGGAATCCTTTCAACTATTCCCTTTCCCGGTATGAATTCCCCTTTCTGTCAGACAACAGCGCCTTTACAGGCTTATTCTCTGCTAAACTGTGGTTGTCATCTAGGGTCCTGTTTCTTTGAAATTGTCCACTCAGCATTTCTCAGGATCCCCCTATTTCGTAATTAGCATATTCCTTCGCTCAATAGAAACCCCTTTCTAGTCACTCTGGGCCCAACTCAGAGTTCAAGGTGCCCAAAACTTAGGGCGAAAGATATAAAGTGCGCATATGTATAAACCCTTTCGCTCAGTTTCCACCTACATCATTCATTTTACCCTTCCAGTATCCTGAGAGGTAGAGAAGGCACCAATGAGCTCGCTCACATGAAGGACCTAGGTGAGGTCACTCAGAGTCAAAGAAGACAGCTAGAACCGAAAACTATTTTGTTTGGTTGGCTTTGGTTTTGTTTGTTGTTTGGTTGTTTTCAAATATATGGTTAAGCTGCAGGCTACCAACCAAAGCTCAGTTTCGGGCCCTGTATCAGACGTCTCCGATCCTGTTTCCATTGGTCCTTTTTCTAAAAATCAAATCTTTGATAGTATCTATGCAACCAAGTCCCACGGAAGTCCTCTACCCAACTCCAACTCTTCGTCTCATCTAGAAGTCAGTGCTGACAGTTTCGTAGACGCTTGACAGCTCTTAACAGGTGCATTTATTTAGAGGTGGTGACTTGGTGTGACTACTCCTGACTTCAGAGCCCAAGGCAAATGCTGAGATACGGTTCCTTTCTCTAGATCTGGCCTTGTTTTGTTAAAGCTCCGGAGTAGACAGAACTCTGAGCTTTGCTGTTTCAAAAACTCTAGGTGACATTCCTGTTGATGACGATTTAAGAAGTAGATGCAACCAGGAGTGGGGAGTTCCTTACACCAACCAAACATAAAATTTGGTGGGGACATAATCTGGTTTAATGGTAATAATAGCCACAGGCCCTTCATTATTCAGGGCTGTAGCCTAGAGTTTATGGGTCAAGTCAGAAACTCGCCCACTTATCCAAGGCTTGACCTGCCAACTTACCCAAGACCGGCTTTCCTTTTTCAGTTGCCTGTAGTTACCTGTAGTCCAAAATATTCGATGGAAAGTTATAGGCATAAGCAACATAAAGGGCCTCAGTTGTGTGCCCTTACAAATAATGCAATGCAACATTGTGTCAGTCTTCACCAGGCATCGTCCCTGTGCACACGGCCTACTGGTTAGACTTGGTCACTATGTAGGTTATCAAACTGCTCATCCCAGTACAAGAGCACTGTGTTTAATTTTTATTTTATATCTCATGGTCTCCAAACACAAGAACAAGAGTGACGGTGAAGCTGATAGGCCAAGAGAAGCCAACAGGGGTGGCATGGAAGTGAAGGCATGACTATTCTTGGCTTAAGGAAAGAAAAAATGAGGCACCAAAGTTGCTAAGATCTTCAGGAAGAATGGAATGTCCATCTATGAAATTGTGAAAGAAAAAAACATATATGCTAATTTTGTTTCTGCCTGTCAAACACCATTCCAATCACAGAGAAGAGTGTGTATCGATGAGATAGAAAGAGCATTAAAATGTGCATGAACAAAGGAGGGGGAAGCTTACACATCAAGTCCAGCCTGATTTTCTGTGCCAAGCATCTGTTGGGGGTCTCAGAAGTATCTGCCACGGGCTATCCCATACTGATCATCCATACCCTATAGGTCCTTGTTCCTTCTATGACTTGTATCAGATAATTCACTTTGCATTGTGGTGTTTGTGTGCTGAACATCACCAAGCCAAACTTAAAAATTGACCTTCCCATTTTCCAAGTATATTTACTGGAAAGGAAAGGAAAGCTGTAACAGTGTTAAAATATAAGTTGAATGCTTTGAAAATAGTTTGTTTGCTCAGGTGTGCTATTTCCTAGTTAGTAACACCCAAGCCAGAGAGATACTTTTAATATTCTTAACTCAGTATCTTGCACAACTATGTGGTATTGTATGGAAGTGTTACAAGTCAACCCATTTCTTACCAATGTTCTGATCATTTACCCCTTCCCCCACACACTCCACAAACCACAAAGCAGGAAGTACAATTCTCTCTAAAAATTATTTTAATTTTAATTATGTATGTGTGCAAGTGTATGTGTGTGTGCATAAGGGCAGGTGCTTACAGAGGTCAAAAGAGGGCATCAGATCTGTTGCAGTTACAGGTGGTGCAATCTGTCCTGTGAAGGTGCTAGGAACCCAACTAGGGTCCTGTACAAGAGCCTAGCCAATAAGACACCTCTCAGGCTCTAGGGAGTAGAATTCTTAAGGAGAGACTACATTGGTATTTCTTTGGTTTACAAAATAAGAAAATGCCATGAGTTTTTCTATGTTTTACATGATGACGAAAAAAGAATTCATGCATATTTTGTTAGCAATAGTCTGCTGGAGGATGGGTTTAAAATCTTTAGCGCATTATGGATTGTGCTATTGATCTTTGAAATAAAGAGTTACAACAGAAAGAAAACTGAACATTAAGTAGATGTGTGTAATGCTCATGACATGGCAAGACACAAAGTACCTACATTGTTTAATACATCAATCCATAGGGACTTGGTAGCCACCGTGTACAAATGAAGATCTCAGGGCCAAGTGCCTTTCAAGCTATTCAGAAATGGCCGTACTTTAGTTAATTTACAAGAAACCAATGACTGAGGAGACATGTTGACTGTTTATAATCAGACATATAGACTATCCCTCTCCCTTCCTCTCACTTATGGTCTGTGTGTCACTTTTCATGACTATGACAGAACGCCTTTGAGAGAGCAACTTGAAGGAAGAGAGGGTTTGCTTTGGTTTATGGTTTCATTGGTCCAGTCCATGGCCACCTACTTCTGCGTTTACAAGTGTGCACAGCAAAGCAGAGCATCAGTGAACATGGGCAGAAGCAAAGAGCCTACCTGGCAGTGCAGAGAGGGGTGGGGGTCAGTCGAGGCTACTGGACACAAGGTATACTCATGATGACCAAGCCTCCCCAGAGACCTCTTCCTCCAAAAGACTCATATCCTCTTCCCTACGATCCCCAAATAATGCTACCAAAGTATGTCTCTATCAATAGATCAACCCATTGATTAGGCCAGACCCCTCACAATACAGCCACAGTCCTATTTCTTAACAATGCACTGAGGACCAAGTCTTGAACACATGAGTTTTTGTGCATATGTGGAGGGTGAGGGCATTGGAAATATGCATCATTGTTAGTTGCCACTGCAAAGATACAGTCAGAGACTCTCAGCAGTCGCTGGTCTTGCAAAACATTTGACAAGACCTTCTTGATAGTATATTGTCTAAGAAGCTTATTCTTCAGAAGTTTCCCAAGGAAGAATAAATAATATCAGGGAACAGTTTATGAAGTCCATGGTAAGGGCAAGTCACATTCCCAATAACCCAAGCACCTACCAACTCCCTGATGACTGAAGTGCCCCATCCTTAGGCATTCTAGATAAATTGCAAATCTCTGCCTCTCTGCTTACTTATTTTGTGTCCCAGTTCTCTTCACCTAGGTTACACAGTGACCTTCTTTTTCTCAGGCCACAGTGTATTCCCAGGGTAGGTGTGTTTTGAAAATTACTTCCTTAGTATGCTAATGAATATGACTTTAAAGAAAAAAATGGAGACAGAGAAGGATCTCTATGATTTGAAAAATGTTTATGAAATGAAAATACAGTTAACTTGGAATATTAAAGATGACCTCAAACTGATTTGAGGGACACCCCAGGCTGTGTGTTCCTTGTGATGCTGGACTCTATCCCTGCTTTTCTGAAATCATTTTTCCCAAATGGAAAGGAAACATTATGTTTCCTTCATTGGATGCATTAATTTAAATTATTTAATGTCCTGAGGTCAGCCATTTGTCCCATACCCTTCTGAAAGGCACCCCACTCTTACCCCCAGCCTGCACCTGCCTCTAAGCATGCACACCTGGTGTAAGAATAGTTTAATCGATCAATACTGGAACTGTGACTAACTATGTTAGCATCTTACCCACCATGGCTGCTCCATAAAATGGCAAATGATAAGAAGAGCTGAGGTTTTGGGATTTTTCTTCCATGGTTGTGAAACCTGGAAGTGATCCAGCTGTCGGGTCAAAGACAAACTTCACCTGTACTGGTTTAGATCCATCATGCATGCAAAATGGAAAGATAAGGTTACACTCAGGGAGGTGCTGAAACATGGGAACTCAAACAGACCCAAGGGCCATGTTAATTAAAGCAGAGCTCTGCTGAGTAGGGGTTATCAGCTGAAGGAACTGCCGACTCCCCAAATGGGCACAGTTCAAGATCAGACTCAGCAAACCCCTGTGTTTGACTGAGAAGTACTTGGAGGACCTGTTTGAAGCTCAGTCTGAACTTTGCTGGCATCCATTCAAATACTTTCAAATATAATTCAAGTACAGTGGACTTTGATCATAGAGCTGAGGGTCACAGGATTTCAGACCAAACTTGGACTCAGCTACCTTTAATTCTGACAAAAGGGTAGATTAGAAGAAAGCAGAGACTCCAATCCCATGTCAAGTAGATATCACTGAAGGGCTATTGGTGTCCCACAAACTGTCTTCAAGCTGCAGAATAGAGGCACCAAAATCTGTCTCAACTGGTATCTTTCAAGATAGATTTCAATTCCTCTTTCCCCTTTGCTGAGCTTGCGGACCTCAGTAGCGATATACGGAGCATCATTTATTTCTCTGATATACATCGCATTTTCCAGGTCATGCTGTGTGCTATGCCAACCAGAGAATTTTGATGTGGCACAGATTCTGGATAAACATAATAAGGATTTGTTTATCTTGGTAAAGCAGAGTTCAAACCAAGCTCTAGAAGAGAAAGCTGATCTCAGCATCATATGCGATGAAGTCTTGATGATTATTTAGTAATCCTGCCCTATTTCTTGTGTACCTTGTTCTTACAAGGTTCCATTCCTGGGTTCTGTGACTGGCTGAGAGCCAGGAGTTCAGAGAAGAAAAGCCAGTGTGTTAGGTATATGGTGACAGAGTGTGGGTTGCCTGGTGAGACATCATCAGTCCTGCTGAGTGATGTACTACACTATTAGTCTTGACCAGATGTTCTACACAGGAGGAATTAGTGGAACCCATGTCTATGACCTCTGAGGTCTGTAGACCATAAAGTGGCATATTAAGAAAGGAGATTCTTACTGCAAAGCTTCTATAAGGTAAAGGACACTGTCAGTAGGATAAAATCAAGCCTACAGAAAGGATATTCACCAACCCTACATCTGGCAGAGGGCTAATAACCAAAATTTATAAAGAACTCAAGAATTCAAACACCAACAACCCAAATAACCCAATTAAAAAATGGGGAACAGAGCTAAACAGAGAATTCTCAGCAGAGGAATCTCAAACAGCCGAGAAGCACTTAAAGAAATGTTCAAAGTCCTTAGTCATTAAAGAAATGTCAATCAAAACGACTCTGAGATTCCATCTTACACTGGCAGAATGACTAAGATCAAAAACTCAACAGATAGCACATGCAGGTGAGGATGTGGAACAAAGGGAACACTCCTCCATTGGTGGGAGTGCAAACTTGTACAACCACTTTAGAAATCAATTTGGCAGTTTCTCAGAAAACTTGGAATAGTTCTACCTCAAAACCCAGCTATATCACTCCTGGGCATATACTCCAAAAATGTTTCACCATCCTACAAAGACACTTGCTCAGCTTTATTCATAATAGCCAGAAATCGGAAACAACCTTGTTGTCTCTCAACTAAATAATGGATAAAGAAAATGTGGCACATCTATGTAATGGAATACTATTTGGCTAGGAAAAACAAAGACATCATGAACTTTGCAGGCAAATGGATGGATCTTGAAAGTATCATCCCGAGTGAGGTAACCCAGTCCCAAAAGGACTTGGATATTAGCCATAAAATACAGGATATCAACAGATGAAAAGAAGCTAAACAAGAAGGAAGACACAAGTGAGCATGCTTGAATCTCACTTAGAAGAGGAAATAAAATAGTCACAAGAGGCAGATGGAGGGAGGGAACTGGGACAGAGAGGGGAATGGGGAGGGGAATGGAGGGGTTCAGGATTAGGTGTGGGGAGGGAGAGGGGGATGACCAGATGGCTATGAGAATGAGTAGAAGTCTGTAACTGACAGGGGTGAGGAGAAGGGGTGGGGCATCTCCAGGAAAAGACAGAGACCTGGGATAAGGGAGGTGCCCAAGAATCAATGGGGGTGAGTGTAGCTGTGACTCATAGCACTGGGGCTATGGAACCTGAAGAGGCCACCTCTTGCAGCCAGGCAGGGCCCCCTGTGGAGCAACAGGGACACGAACCCACCCACAAAACTTTTGTTCCCAAATTCATCCTGTCTACAAGAAATTCAAGGATAGAAGGTGGGGGTGAAGCAGAACCACCTAACCTGAGGGAATGGCCAACAAATAATCAGCCCAACTTGAGACCTATCCTATGAGCAATCACCAATCCCTGACACTATTAATGATACTCTTGTTATGCTTTCAGACAGCAGTCTAGCATGGCTGTCCTCTGAGAGGCTCAACCCAGCAGCTGACTCAGACAGATGCAGACACCACAGCCAATCAGTGGATGGAGCTTGGAGACTCTTCTGAAAGAACAAGAGGAAGGGTTACAGACTCTAAGGGGATAGGAACTCCACAGGAAAACCAACAGAGTCAACTAACCTGGTCCTTTGGGGCTCTCAGAGACTGAACCATAAACCGAAGAAGATACACGGGCTGGACCTAGGCCTCCCCTCACATACGTGCAGCTTGGTCTTCATGTGGGTCACGAACAACTGGAGCAGTGGATATCCCAAAAGCTGCCTGTAGGTGGGATATGTTCTTCTAGCTGGGCTATCTTGTCTGGCCTCAGTGGGAGAGGATGCACCTAGTCTCATATAGACTTGATGTGCCAGGGTTGGGGAATAACCAGAGGGGGCCCCACCCACACAGAGGAAAGGGGGAAAGGGTAGGATGTAAAGTTAATAATAATAATAATAATAATAATAATAATAATAATAATAATAATAAAAAATAATTATTATAATTATAAAAACTGAAGAAAGTAAAGAATATCTTTTGTACTTGGACCCTTTTCTGGCATTTGTAATACTATTTCTCAGGACATAGAGTGTACAGTGGTAGGTCCCCTGAGGAAAGAATTATTTTAGCTGCTAATTTTACTATTAAAGAAGCTTTAACTCATGATAGGATTACACACCAATAGACCAACAAAGCCCATCTATCTGGTATATTTAATCTGTCCAACCTTCCAAATACCACAGCTTAGCCTGCCCTACCTCAAAAATGCTTAGTGAATTTACAATGATCTATAGTTAGCTGCAACCATCTCATATGAAGCTTATTTTATCTAAGGCATAATTTACCTAGTACTGTATAGAAAGTGAAAAACTCTTACCTCCATAAAAGAGGGAAAACACTTACATCATATCACAAGTCTAGGTGTAACCATCAAAGGTCAAAGTTTCAACTATTTTCCACACTGTCTTCATAAGTACCCACCTCTACTCCCCTTTATGAACATGAATTCTAAAATAAAAGTCTTTTGTGTACCTGTATGTGCATCCATATGTGTATGGAGTACAGAGATCAGCTCAAATGGGCTTCCTAAGGAGCTATCATCTTGTTTTTTAAGAAAAGATGAACTTTACTGAACTGACTGGCTCCTGAGCCCTAGGGATCCTCTCACCTCCAACTATTCAGTACTAGCATGCCAAGTGTGCAACATCACTCTGGACTCCTTGTAACATGGGTTTTGGGGTTTTAACTCAGGTCCTCAGGCTTGTGCTGCCAGCATTTTCCTGGTTGAGCCATCTCTCCAGTAAAACAACACCTTTTGGCAGTCTAAATGGCCCATGTTCTGTCATATGCACATGTGAGTGTCCAGTAGAGACACCATGTAAGGTCAGGAACTGTCTGTCATTAGTGGCACATCTGCATTTTGCATAAGATTGCTGGGTGGCTGATGGTGTGTTGGACACTTGTATTCAATAAGCTTATGAGAACTGAGCTGTGTTTCATGTTGAACTGTTATCACTAAAAACATCATTAAAGTTGTCCTTTAAAGTAGTCTTTAAAGCATAAGATGACAGTCTATCTGAGGTTTACATGCTACTTAATAGCAAGTAGCAGTCCTTCTATGACCATTTATTAAGATGTAGGGATCAGTGTTCTTCCCTCTGGCTTCCATTCTGTGTCTCAGTTCCACTGTTTTGTTGAGTGTGAGGTGTCCTCTATAGGCTCATGTGTGTGAACCCTTAGTATCCTGTTTTGAGAGGATGTGGAGCCTTTGTATCAGGAAGCATGGCTGGCAGAGGAGGGTCACTGGTGATAGTCATTTGAGAGTGACAGCCCAGATTTTCTTGTTCTTGTTTGTTTGTTTGTGGTCAACACCATGTGGGAAGCATCAGCATCACAGTGGTCTGAATCACTCCAGCTGCCATGTTTCCCCTGATGTGGTGGACTCTCTGAACCATTATCCAACTAAGTCCTTTCTCCCTTAAGTTGCTTCTCTTAGATGTTTAATCAAGTCTTGAAAAGACCTGGAGGAAATTAATTTAAGTGCTTATTACTAAGTTCCTGAAAGAAATCAATCTAAAAAGATTGCATACTGGATGATTCCAACTAGGTGACATTCTGGAAAGCACAAGATTGTGGCAGAAAGTAAGAACAGCAGTGGACATTGGAAGTCGGGGCACAGAGATAGGTAAACACAGCAGTACAGAGAATTTTTTTAAAGGGTAGTGAAACCATTGTGTATGATATCACAGTGGTAGATCATAAATACATATCATGTATATTTGTGAAAATGTATAGAATTCCAATACGAACAGTGAATCTTGGATATAAATGACAACTCTTGGTGGTGGTGGTGGTGGTGGTGGTGGTGGTGATGGTGATGACGGTGATGATGATAATTATGATAATGATGTAGGCCAATCAATTATAATTGACATGCTATTTAAGTGAGTGTTGTTGACAGTGGGAGATTCTGTCTGTGTGAAAGGGAAGTGGGTTTAAGAGAGGACTGTGAACACTTTGTTCAATAGAGCCCTACAAATAAAATAAAATAAAATAAAATAAAATAAAATAAAACAAAACAAAACAAAACACCAAAAACCAAATGCACAGGTAATACGGGAGCAAACCAAAGTGTCACCGAGATAAAAGTGCTAAAATAGAAAGAGTCATGTCTACACCATGAAGACAAAATGTCAGGGAGGGAACAGCTACAGAGCCAAGCACTTGTGGTTTGCCCTGCAGACATGATAAGAAAACCAAGTCCCAATCTTTCCACCAAGGACTAGAGCAAATATGATGGACTGCAGGGTCTGCAATCATAACCGTAGGTCCCAGGTGACTGAAGCTGGGTCTCTAGAATCATACATGGCTCAGGAGAAGGAAGCTGGTTCTTGAAGATGTGCCAAGAAGCTTTTAGGAGATTGAGTCTGAGGGAAGCAAACTGCACAGCCAGATATCATTTTGACTTAATTTAGGAGAGACAAGACAATAGGTTAAAATGAAGCAGGTCTCAGTGCACAAATACTGTCCGGTCTGCCCCAACCTTGCAAACAAAACTAGGAGGCACAGAGGGAGAGTCAGAATAAAACCTTCTTCCTGGAACCTTTCTGTTCCACAACATGTGGAGCACATCCCAGCTCTGCACTTTCTACAACCAGGTCCCCATTTTTTGGCAATGTTCTTTTCCTCCAGCCAAACATACGCTTCCCTTGTGAAGAACCTTCACAGTTCTTGGTATTCTCTTGGAGGTTTCTTCCTTTGATGTCCTCAAGTGTTAAGGTACACACCGCACTTTTTAGCCCTTTGTGATCTACCCTCTCGAATCATTTGATCCTTGGTAACCCAAACAAAACGTCCTGTCCTTGCTGATAAGCCGTTGTGTTACACCTGCCTCCTCCTCACCCACCTAGGGTACCACCCACTGAAAAGGTACCCATTAATTTAGATCCTGATTAGACTATTCTCTGACACTCTGCGATCTTAGCATGGTGCTTAAGGAGTCACAGTCTGTAAATCAGGCCATCTGATGACAGATAGGTCAAGGGGAAATGCAAGAGGAAGAACTAAATTTTAGAGTTCTTATCTAGATAAAATGTAGTTGAGTGATTCCCAGAAGTGTTGGAACTCAGTAAGCTCTTTAAGACACTGGGGCTTTTGTCAAGCAGACACCATCCAAACAAAAAAAGGCCAACTGTATAGAACATCAGGCAATTACCATAAAAATATCCAATGTGAGCTAAATGTAGTGAAATATGGGCCCCTGCACAAGTGACTGACACCTACCTCCCTATCATCAGTATTGACATCCAAAATAATGGACACCACATATAACAGCAGCTGTAGTTTGGGAACTTGATCTGGTTTCTTTCTTTTCTGCCTCACTCTTTCTGCTACTGAAATATCATAAACAAGTTCCTTAGCAATTACTTCTTTTCTGGAGTTATTCCAAGGATCTTTTCTTTGGCTCTCCAGAACCACTGAATGAGCCAATGTAAAACTGACCCACTATACCTTAGTTCCGGTTTCAAACCCTCAGTTTATTGCAGTACCCTAACTTTTGAGTGAAACTGGATGCTGTTTCTCTAAGGCTGTCTGGAGAGCAATAACGAAGGATCTAGATGTCCCAGGTACTCGTACATAAAAGTTACACCAGGTTCTCTCCAGCTCAACTCTGTGCCAGTCATTCCAAGTTTGTTTGCCGCATCAGTCACAGCATGGTAGGGGTGCCAATCACACAGCTCCAGTTTCAGGGGTGTCATCACTTCTATTTTAGGTCCTTGTGTTCAAGAGTTTATAGCTTGGCCATAAAAACTAATCACTGGATGAATCTTGGCATCTAAAAGTCACTTCCCAGAAGAATTTAAAAAATTCTGTGTAATTTTGGCTGCCATTTGTATATTCCCCACAGGCCCCAGAATGGATTAGCAAGGATTTCCCCGGTATCTCATTGAGATCGAGTGCTTCAGCGCCTTTAGGTTCATTTCTAACTTGACTTGAAATGAAAGCAAGGTCTTCTGTGATATGTGGAAACCTTTTCCTTGAGGTAGTGATGAGAGAGGAGTAACAGCAAGTTTTCCATCCAGGGTGTGCTTCCAACTCTAAACAATATGCAGTTGTTGCATTGGAATGTTCTCTTTCCCTGGACCAACCTCCAAAATCTTAGAAAATGAGAAAACATGAGAACAAAGTGCTAGCCTTGCTTCCTTCTGTGTATCTCTGGCACCAGATATTTTTCTGACCACAGACTGCACTCCAGAGAACTGGGGACATTATGCTGGTGATACTAACACTCATACTTTTTTTCATATTTTATTTACATTTCAAATGTTTCCACTTTTCCAGATCTCCCCTTTGGAACCTCCCCATTCCCTCCACCCTCCCCCTGCCACTATGGGGGTATTCTCCCATCCACCCATCCACTCACCTACCCACTCTTGTCTTCCCTCCTTGGCATTCTCCTATACTGGGGCATCTAATACCCTCAGGCCCAAGGGCCCGTCCTCCCCCTGACTCTCCTCTGCCGAATTTATGGCCAGCACCATGGGTCCCTCCATGTGTATTCTTTGGTTGGTGGATCAGTCTCCAGGAGTATCGGGGATCAGGCCAGTTGCCACCGTTGCTGCCTCCCTGGGGATGCATTACACTTATACTTTAAAGACATGTTAATTATAACCTTTATTTTAGGAATGAGGAAACCGAGGCTCGGACTAGTAAAACAACCTGACGTGGGTTGTAAAAGGAAGCTGGGTCCGAAACCAGGCTCAGGGGCAGAGGTTAGGTCAGGGTGTGTTCCACTTAGTCTGCACAGAGCAGGGTCTTCACTGAGGTAACTCCTCTTCAGTAGAACGAACTAAACTCAGCGGGGCTTCAGCAGGGCTTCACTTTGCCAGCATGGTAATTGGGTAGCTAATGCTAGGCTCCTGCGAATCTGGGCTTACGTGCAGCGCACTGTCTACCTTTTCCACGGCCTTCGTAATTTGTTTAGGCATTTTTAGCTGGAAATGTTATGCTATTGAGTTAAGTGACCATGATGGCTAAGTGGATAGCTTTAATTCTAAGATAGACATATCTTGCTCTCCATGAAGAATCTCACACAGGACGTGGTCTTCCGAGGTCTGGCTCAGTCGATTGCTCCAAGCTCCAAGATTGTATTCATGTAAGTGAACATGTCTTTAAATAACTGCTAATTGTTAAAGTGCACTTTTGATCACTTTTGACCCATCATGAAATAATAGTAAAAGCCCGGTTTACCAGGTATGCAATTTTTCATTCTTAGAGTTAATAACTTTAATTCAAGACAGAAAAAATTCTCTACGGACAACTTTCACCATATTTCGTCTTTAGAGATGAAATTCGTATATGATGAATCCATTGATTTATAATTATATAGATCACTTTTATAGAGGCTTATAAATGTACAGCTGAGTTTATTTTATCATAAGCTCAATATACAAAGATTTAATCAGTTTCTGGATGTGGCATGGAACATATTGCACCATTGACACTATAATATCAATCATGACTATAAATTATATTGTCTTCATCATGTGAGCATTATTTTCTAAGCTTTAGTAAGATGCTTGAGATTTTGAGATGAATTTCTAAAAGTCTAAATTCACAGTGATACCAAATACATGGATTTATTTTCATAACTGTTCTTGTCCTCTGGGTCAGGAACACAGTTTATAATTATTGTAAAATTTCATTCCTAATTCCTTTCAATTTATCAGAAAAAAAGTATGGATGGTTGCTATTCAATTAAAACACTCCCGATGCCTTTAAGGCAGATGTCATGTGGGTTTGAGAGCTTCCCTGTGGGTAAGTGAAGAAAACCAAAAGGCTCCAAAGTGGCTTCAAGTGCTCTATACCTGGA
Source organism: Rhynchomys soricoides (assembly GCA_019843965.1). NCBI lineage: Eukaryota > Metazoa > Chordata > Mammalia > Rodentia > Muridae > Rhynchomys > Rhynchomys soricoides. The sequence continues at coordinate 1,904,254 of JADRCH010000029.1, read as the reverse complement.
GGGATCCTCAGCTGCCCCTTTCCCAGCTGTCACATTCTCACGGATTCTGTGATGTCATGAATGGGCAGCTGAGACATTATAAAAGGCTTAGGAGCATGTGACTTTAGGCAGTAGGTTCATTTGATAACTATAGAAACCATTCTGAGCATCATACTTGGCTCACATTTACCAAGATCAATTTGAGATAAATGCGTAAATCTGGAGTTCACCCTCTAGGTTGGACGTAGTGTCCCTTGTCTTGGGAGACATTGAGAGGTGTGTCTTCTGGATGCATGTCCTCAAGAGGTGTTCGTAAAGGTGTTTTCTCTGGGTGACTCACATTAAATGACTAAAGAGGAACCTGGCAGGTGCCTACACCTCTAGGAGAGCTGACAATTACTGTGGTTACACTTTCTTCCAGAAAATTAAATGGGTCAATGTGATTTGTGTCTATAAAGAGGAAAGTGCAGAGCCATCAAATCTGCACTCCAATTCATTGTGAAATAACTATGAGCAGAATTTAGGCTGACACTCCTTTGGACACCCTCAGCTCCTATCTAGTTTCTCTACTTGATCATAATCTTAATCCAGAAGTGGGGTTTTAAAATTTATTATTATTATTATTATTATTATTATTATTATTATTATTACTACCCCACTCATTTATCAGGATGTCTTCTGTCTTGTGTCACTAATCAAACTCTGGGTAAGCAACCTCTCTATCACTGAGCTATGTCTTCACATCAATTTATCAGAAAGCCTTTATGTTTTTGTTTTTTTTTATACACATACATCCAGTTCTTTGAAAAGAAAATCTCCTAAGCTCATGAGCTTGCAAACTCTAACTTAATAATTTCATGAAGTCTCTCTTGAAGGTTTCACAGTGAAGACTCCTTATTTGAGCTCAAGGTTGCAAAGAATTGGTGTTTCTCCAAAGAGCACAAACTGAGTCTTTGCGGTCAGAACTCAAGAATTAGTGAATGGACAGAGTGAAGGCAAACAGCTACTTGGATACTTAGAAATAATGCTCATTTGTGATGAGTGTTACAGCTTACAGAGAGTTTCATGTGCTCCTGTGCCAATTCATAAAATAAGCACATTTATCACTCTAAGAAACAAGTCACATTTATATACTAATACACTGGTGTGTGTGTGTGTGTGTGTGTGTGTGTGTGTGTGTGTGTGTGTATAACATACATGGCATTTTCTTTTAAAGTTGGCCTTTTTTTTTACTAGAGATATTTAATGGTAGGTTCCATAAGCATTAAAGACAATAAAGTAATGGGCTCTCTTCAATTAAAAATCATACTTTCTTTTAGGACATTGGTAGGGGGGTTGATGACTTAAGTGGTTTTACCAACCTTGGCATATTTGGCCCCAGTTGTTGTTTTATGCTCTGGCAGGAGACACTAACATTTGATCACCAGTTACTCTGGTTCTCAAAAGCCATGAGTTTTGATATATGGTCTCTCATTATGAAAGCTTACCTCTTTATGGCTTCACCCAGGTAAGTGTGTGGCTCCAGGCCTTTCTTCTAGGCAATTGGACATAGAGGAATGAAGCTTGGAACTCCTCAGGTGCTGACTTGCAAAAGACTCTCACAGCCTCAGGGATCACTGTGCTCTGGGAGCTGACTTCAGCCAGGATATAGAGTGGCTGAATCTTTCATAGGAGGAACTGAGCTTCAGCCTTTAAGGGGGCCAGCCAAACAGGTGACAAACTGCTGTATTTCAAAGACAGAAAATCCCTCCAAATGTTAAATTGAAAGGATACGAAATGACCTACATTCAAGAAAACAGGGAGCCAGTAATTCAGCATCATGTTTGTCCCAGTTTAATGAGGCGTGCTGGGTGGGTATTAACTGGCCCTAACCAACCCTACTCTAAGTAGATGGCAGTCTGTGCTACTGGAAACCCACATTTTCAAGATTTTTTTAAAAGATCAACTGAGTTTATATCAGATTGAAGTTACTAAGTAAAGACTCTCTGGGCAAGTTTTCACCCTTCACACAGTTTGGTTTAAAATTCCAGTTCCTCGGAATGTTTAAGGAACTCTGTGAAACTGTTTAAAAGTCTCTGAACACCAAAACTCAAAGAAGGCAGAAACTTGCACAGAGCAGCCTTCAGAAATGAGAAGATGGGTTACAGAAGATGTAAAAACATTCAGTGGAAGCCCAACACCTGGCGTAAATGCACGAGATTCCCAAATCATTTTCCCCAATTTAGAATGCAAATTCTGGGTGGATTTCTGGCCAGTTCCCTAAAAACCTTAGAGCAGAGAATGTGACATTTGAAGCTTATAGCAATCCTTACTAAACTCCTGAGGGTTTATCAAGTTAATACACGGAGGACGAAGAGAAGGCTGGGGGCAAAGGTGGTGAAGGGCAGAAAAGTGACACACACTGTTTGCTTATTGCAGGCCTTCAGCATCCCCAGGGTCCCCACTGGACAGATGTGAAAGCATAAAGGAAATAGAAGAGTGAAAGTTAATCTGAAGCCGGGCAGTGGTGGCGCACGCCTTTAATCCCAGCACTCGGGAGGCAGAGGCAGGTGGATTTCTGAGTTTGAGGCCAGCCTGGTCTACAGAGTGAGTTCCAGAACAGCCAGGGCTACACAGAGAAACCCTGTCTAGAAAAACCAAAAAAAAAAAAAAAAGAAAGAAAGAAAGTTAATCTTACCTCAGAAAACACACACACACAGACACACACATGTACATACACACATACACACACATGGACATACACACACATACACAGACATACACACATACACACAGGTACATACACACATACACACATATACACAAACATACACATACACAGACATACACACATACACACGTACAAACACACATATACACACATATGCACTTACACATACACACAGACATACACACATACACACAGGGACATACACACATACACACAAATGCACACATACACATGTACATTCACACACACACACACACACACACACACACACAGTGTTACCAAAACTCTTAGCCCAACATTCCTCCTTTGATCATGGTAAGCCTCTTCCAGCAGGATCAGAGTAAGCTATTTCCCTGCTTACTAAGCAAGCCGACCGATATCCGTGGGTGCCATTATAAACCTCAAGTTTCCTGAGGCCAGCACCGGGATGAATTATGAATAGAATTAGCTCTCTTGACTTGGAATTTCCTCACTTTTACTGGTCTTTAAACTAGACTTTTATACATTCATATGTAATCGATGGAACCAGCACACGGAATGGCTCTTTTCATAAAACACTCTGCTTCAGAGTGATTTTGCAGTTAAGGAAACTTAAATACGAACTTTGAAGGTAGAAAATATAGTTTTCCCTTACAGGTTTAAAGCCGGTCTGAGAAAGTGATGAGCTGGCCACGAGATTCCTGTCAGAAACTGAAGCTGAGTTAGTATTTTGAAATACAAGTTGCAGTGCTTGCTTCCTTTCATAAACCAATCTGCTCCTCATATTCTTAACCTTAGTCACATTAAAAATCCATAAATTTGGTGTTTAGTTATTGAGTTTTGAACTTGCAGGATAAAGTAATTTAGAGACTCATAAATACAGAACACAGGAAAATCCCTCTGTGCAAAGGTACCTTTAAATGATCATGCAGAGAATGACTGATAGACCTCATGACTCAACCCCAGCTATTTGCTATTTTGTACTTTAATATATATTCTTCAGTATAAAATGCTCACTGTCTTAACATTTTCCTTCAACTTGTCACGTCCAAATTGAATAGCAGCCTGTGTGCATAAAAAGTGAGACTAGGACCAATGCCAGGTTCTAGAGAGAAAAATGAACTTGGCTTGTTTTTGATTCTGACGCACATGATCAAATCCAGTTCATGGCTATCAAAAGAAGACTAACACAAAGCAGTTACCAGCTTTTTCAATGTGCAAAAAATGGAATAGAATGTGAAACTCAACTTTTTAAAACTGATAGCAGATATAAAGAAACATTTGGAGCACTTCAGAGAAAGTCAGTAACTAAAATGTTCTTACCAACTTTAGAGTTGTCTGGAAAAAAAGTAATTATTTGCACATTTTATTGGTTACTGGCTTCAGTAGTAAAATGCTTTAGCAAACTCTTTGCTTTTTTAAGTTCTGCAAACATAAAAGGGCAAAGAATGTTCTTTTAGTTTCTTCGCAATGCATTAAAAAGTTTCTACCATCTTAACAGAGCAAATTATCTATATGATTTATATGCCAGATTATTGCAGTTTTAGAGAATGGGAAAGTAAACCGTGAAGTTTTTTATTTTTGGAGGAGGTGATATGGCATGGGGATGCCATTTTTACAGCATATTCTTACACTCTTTTAGAATATATGCATCATCAAGTTTCCTTATGAAAACATTTGACCTTAAAATTTAATATCGATTGCAATTTAATATAGCTTGGAAGCTTTTTCTAAATGTCTTGAATGGGGCTGTATCTATCTTCTTCAATTAAAAAAAAAAAAAAAAGACTGATTACCACAATCCCATGTCTAGCTGGAGAAAGGTGAAATAGCCGTGATGTTTTAACATTTATGAATACACTTTTGAAATTGAAGAATAGATTATTTTTAATCCAAAATGTGAACAGGATAGTGCAAGTATAAGTTCTTTGAACTTCATGAATGCAAGAAAATAACTTTACAAGTTTTAAATGAAAAACTCTCATTCTGACCCATTAGGGGGAAAGGTAGTAATGAAGCACCACATCCACAGTTGCTGTCTGCAGTGCCACTTGCCCCATCCCCAAAGACAGACGCATAGCCCTAAAGAGGAAGTGTATGATGTATATATCCATTCCTTTAAATTCTGTTTGTATTAGCCCTCAACGCCTTTGAGAGCAACAGCCAAATCACATTAAAATGACTTGTTTGCTTTTTTAAGCCCGCTGTTCCAACCTACTTAAAATTCAACACCGTATTTTGCAGATGATGAGAAACATTGTCATTTAAAAATGGTTAAACTCCCTTCTCATATGTCAAGAAGCATGGAAAGGTAGGGGCCCCTCTGCAAGCAGAGTGGGGCGAGTTAGTAAGTGAGCACTGCTCCTCACAGGCTTGGGGATTCTCTCTGCCTTTGCGCACCCACCACAAAGCGTCCTTGTCACCTGGAAAATTGCAACCACAAGCTGTCGTTATTCTAGTAGCCTCTAGAGAACCCCAAGAACCCCCTGTGATCCTGTGAACTTTAAGGCTTTAATTGGATTTAACTAAAAACACATACTTTCTGGCAAAATGGCTAATTCTTACAAGCAGCCTCAGACCTTGGCCATCCCTAAGGAGAAATAATGCCCCGAAACACGTCACTGCCCACTCATTTCCCATTTCACTAACTTTCAATTAACACACGGACACGCTCTCTTCAGAGTCAGCATTATCATCATTTGGGGACTGCAGAAACAGAGGTGAGATGTTGATTTTCTGTGGCTAAAAAGTACTTATCTTTCACTGGGCACCATGACTAATATCTTTCTCCTTGGATGACACATAACTTTCAGAACTCGTATCCCTCTCTTTACAAACCTGTGTGTGACGCTGAGGGGGTGGGGAGACGTGGGTGGAAGCCACTTCTCTTCTGCAAAGCCAGGGAGGCCGTCAAAGGCCAGGGCTTTTCTCGCCAGCCTTTTCCTGCGCATCAGGGTCCACTTGGAGTAGCGTGGAGAGGAAGGTTTATTCTTTTCCCGGCGGAGGCTCCGCGATGGGCTCAGAGGAGACTCTTTCCATAGGCCCGGTCAGTCCATACCTGTCCCCGGTGGAATGGGAACCCCGTGCAGCTGCTGCCCTCCTGAGCCCGCGTGCCCGGCAGCGACCCAGAGCCAGACGATTGGCTCAACACAGGAGCGGGTACCCCAGGGCGGTGGGTCACTCTGATCTCCTGGGACAGAGCTAAGCATGGGAAAGGTCGTCCTGGAGCTGACGATGTACTTTTTCCCAGCGGGAACGGACTTGACCCCCCCACCCCCACCCCTGTCAGCCTTTGGAGTGCCTCAGAGGCCTAAGACGAGCTGGACAACGGCCTCGTATCATCTTCCGCCTTGCTTTGGGGGGTCGGCCACTCCAGGAGCGCTGGCCTACCCCCCTCCCCCAATGCTCCCCCGAGGCTTAGCATCACAGTGGACAACGTCTCCCACATCCAGGCTCTTGATCCGAGAGGACTGTGGGCTGCCCGCGGCAAAGCTCGACCTACACTTCATTTTCTTCCGATTTGGAGAAAATGTCACAGGAGTGGGTGGGGGGAGACCTTCGCACTGTAAATATGATTTGGAGGGGGCGAGGCGCAGAGCGCGAGGCCCCAGGCGGCGTGGGCACCCGCCGGAGATTCCCGGTCTCACAGCGCGCCCTAGTGGACACCCTGGCCCGCGCCGCAGCCCCACGGACGCTGGCTGGGTCTCCCTGAGCGCCTTACAATCTGCAATATATTATTTCTTGCAAAGTATTGACAATGTGCGAGATTCTGGTAACTCCGGAGCTCTTGTCTGTAATCAGCACATTTATTCACATTTGGGGCGGGGGAGATCCGAATTAAATCCCCGTGACCCTGATTAGGTTACAGTGTCATTTTCCCCTGGATCCTCTTTTAAACCCACTCCACACTGCTTCTCTGTCTATTACATGCTAATTTAATTTTACTGTGGACGATATTTTCAGCATTTGCTGAGGACAGTAAATTTTGTAGTTTATGTTATTTCACTTTTTATGACTTTTTAACACTTAATAAAATTTTATTAGAGCACTTTTGTGTTTACAAGGCCACAAAACTCTTGGCAGGTTGTCAGAAGTCCTTTTTATTATGATCCTACTGATATACTGCGAGTAATGAAATAATCATGTCCAGAAATGTATCAAAGGCCAGAGGGATTATCCCACTTAATAGCTCCACAGATGCGCCCAGAAGAATGCGGACTGCAGCGGACAGGCTGGAAGGCAGCAGAGGAAGGAGGCAGTCCCCCCCACCCACCCACTCAACACACACACACACACACACACACACACATTCCTTTCTTTACCATTTCTCTTGCTTTCCTAAAAGGCTACATTCAGGGTCATGTGACTTTCAGCGGTCTCAATAAAAAAAAAAAAAAAAAAAAAAAAGAATTTATTCTATTGCAAAATGTGCTTTTCTTTTTACACTCCTTGTGTGGGCTTTTAAGGCCGGTCTAGTGGCAGTGGGGCTGGCTCGGCGGATCCCTGTCAGTCACTTTCCTCTCGTACCAAGTGTACTTTCATGCCATTTAAGCAGCCGATGGTGACAGTGGTATCTAGAGCGCAGCTTCTACAGCTCACACTGAAGGCTTTGGGGACCCAGGAGGGCACGAGTTGTTTGAAGGTCTGTACCCTCATGCAAACAACACCGTTTGCTGTTTCTGTTTGGTTTTATTTTGTTTTGCAAACCAGAGGAACGGTGGGGACCCTGCCTTCTGCCTAACCAGAGCGCTACAGTGTTCTCTGTTTCGTTTTTTATATTTTAATCTTTGAGGGGTTAAGACTTGCAATGAGAAGGACTGAGATACTGCCCCTTTTATTTCCTTTTAAAAGCCAATTTTCTATTTCTTTTAAATAGATACATAGTCATTTGACATACCAGTGTTAAGTTCAATCTTGCTACAAAAGAAGGCCATTTGTACTTCCTGACCCTGAAAGCAAGGTGGGTGGCTTTGTTTTTTAATTAAATTTTCTGCCTCTAGCTTCATATTTCTCTTTCTCTGTTATTTCCTAACTAGTGTGCCAGATTGATAAAAGGCAGGGAGATTGGACTCATAAACGGAGTGATTTTGAAATAGCTGCTGCTGTGTCCATAACAGGAGTTTTTCTAAACTTTGGCTTTGAAGGATTTTGGCAGTGGTTTTTAAAAGTGTGTGCATGTGCGTGTGTGTGTTTCCAACACATCTAGTTGTGGTTTTGTGTTCTGGCATTATTTGATATGACCCCTGGAAATGTGCACCTTTCCCTGGACTGCCTCCATCACTACTGCTGTAACTCTCCCCTCTGGGTGTCATGAGTCTGCTCATGAGGGCTCTTTGATTTTGGCTGCAAGGGAGCAGTTTTAAGTTTTCTGTGTCATTGGTTAACCACAAACCAAACTTAGTGCTTGGTCTAGTAGCCTAGTGTGTGTCTTTGATGGTCTAGGCTCTGAAAGGAACACAATGAAGGACTGTGCTCATCCTTAAAAAAACAATAATGTGCTTAAACTATTTCAGCAATCATTTTGCTCTTTGTATAGATGCTTTCGATTGCAAATGTGAGCCAGATTTCCTCCTCCTCCTCCTCCTCTTCTTCTTCCTCTTCTTCTTCTCCTCTTCCTCTTCTTCTTCCTCCTCTCCTCCTCCTCCTCCTTCCCTCCTTCCTCCTCTTCCTTCTTTTTCTTCTCATGATTTCCCTAGCAGTGGAAGGGCCCAGGAAGGAAGTGATATCAGGTTCTGAGGAAATAGTCCTTCTCTGTCCTGGTTATAATTGGTGGTTCATGTTGTTTGCCTCTTATTGTGAGAGATGGAGAAAAGGGCTCAGACTGTGTCTCTCTAAAACTCACAGGGCTTTAAGAAAGGAACCTATACCCATGTGTGGGGATCAAGGGGACACTATTCCTTTTCATTCTGTATAACAATTCAGTGTTTCAGAAAGCTTGTGTCCAGCGCAATTTGGACAATACTTCAAAGATTGTAATAGCTTTCCAGTTAAAAGTTAGTTTTTATTAGAGTAAGAAGTAAGTCTCTTTTGTGGTAGGTATACCTTACACACTTGACTTTTATAACTCTTATTTCAAAAGAGAAGGGGCTGGCTGAAATATTATAATGAATGACCAGCATGGTCATCAGGGTCCTTACTATGTCTCCAAGGATGTAGCTCTTTTCTGGAGCTTTCAGCGCCCAGAAGAAAGAGAGATCTCAATTGCTTCATCCAGAAAACCTGTCTTTAGAAAGATGAGTTAGGAACCAAGCTAGACGCACAAAAGATTTCCCTGATCGGGCCAGGTGCTTTCTAAGGGCAGGTGGCATGGTCTTCTGAGTCAGCTCTAAAAAACCCTCAGTTGGTTCCATTCCCATTCTGCTGTGCATTTTCTGTGTGGTGTTGGACATACCAGCCTCTCTGGGCTTAGTTTCTTTGATCTGTGAAGTGGGGCTGATGTGAGTGGTTCTCACTTCATCTTCCGAAGAGATGAAGAGTTCATTCCTATAGAGTAATTAGAAATGACCCAAAATCCACCTAAAGGTAATCCCCAGGAAGCCTGGCCTCCCAAAGACTGCTGCCAGAAGGTTAGCTCCACAGCACTTGGCACAGAGCAAGCTGGTTGATGAATGCAGGATGCATGTCTGTCAGGGACTACTTCCTAGCCTGTCCTAGCAGAGGCAGGTGTGGTCACCAAGAATGAACAGAGGCTGTATGGGCCTCCAAGTGGACTTGATTTTCCTTAGAATGGGTAGTGTATTAGCCAGGGCTCTCTAGAGGAACAGGACTCATGGAACATATCCAGAAGAGACTGCAGTGTTCCTGTGGATACCACTAAACTCCCAGTAACCACGTTGAGTCAGTGGCGATCATATTTCAGCCAATCTCTCCCTTCTCTCCTTTAAATAAGAGTTACAAAAACTCTAGTGTACAAAAGATAATACCTCAAAGCATGCCACATTACCATCTGCTGCTCAGTATACAGCTTGTCAAATCCTGTGTGTGTGTGTGTGTGTGTGTGTGTGTGTGTGTAGAAGTGCATAGAACCCCCAAAGAGGAAGGAAGCTAAGTGGCCCATGAGCTTTTGCAGGAATTGTTCAACACCTTCTGAATAAAGAATTCATCTAGGGATACATTTTGTTGAGTGGAAGAACACAATGACAGAAACCCATTGCTCTGGCATGCTGCACCCTGAGCTCTCTGTGGGAGAAGGTGAGCTGATGTCCTAGGTACTGCAGTCCACAGTGATCCTTTGCCAAGGCCCAAGTTGTCAAAAGGCATCTGTGACTCGTCTGGTGGCAGGGAGGGAGGCAAGCAGGAGGGGATGAAGGTTATGCCCAAGAACTTGTCATGACTACATTACACGAGACCCATGATCACAGAATGACTCTGAAATCCCCTGACTCTGAGCTCCAGGCAGGGAAACAGCAGGCTTTGGTAGCTTCACTGGGAAAGGGGGCTGCAGTTTGCCACTTTCCTGTCACACATGTCTGTAAACATTTAATCCATTCCTTTTATCTCACACCAGAGGGGTGTGTTTGTTTGTTTGTTTGTTTGTTTTAAATGAGAGAGAAAAACTTTTAACTTTTAACTTTAGGAAATGAAGACTCTTTAGAGTTAGTTTTGAACCCTTATTATGAAGTCCCAATGAAAGTCCATTTTAAAGCAGTGAGAAACTTAGTGTCTTGATAAACACAAGACAACTAGAGAGGCAAGGCAAATGTCAGTGTCAGCAGGACAGAGTCCTGGAGCTACATTCAAGTCGAGGTTGGGAATCCTTGGGAAAGAAAAGGGTGTAGATACTCAACTCTCATTGTGAAGGACATCCTAAATCATCACAGCATCCAGGAGCCAGAACCATTTTCTTCCCATTGGACTTCTCTTTCTCTCTGCATCTGTGAACTCGCCAAGTTAAGCTTTATGGCCTTACCAGGCTATGAATGACATCTGAGTCTCCTGAGATAGGACTGAGTACTTTCTGATTATTGGACAGAAAGAATGCAAGCTTTTCCCCTTTTATGTGTTTTTCAAACCAACTGCTCTGATGTAAATAAAATCTTTTAAAAATGTATCTGCCCCTTTCTAGGTGAAGACCAAATGTTTCTTAAAATATGGAAGTCATGAATTATTGCTAAAAGGTTGTTATGGGTGAAATCAATGTCTCAGCTCTGGTTGAGGCAGATGGCCTCCAGATCAGACCTTATTCCTAAATGTTTCTGCATCAGTAAGGCCAAATAAGTCAAACTACGCCCAACAGAGTAGTCAGCACAGCTCACTCCCAAGACAGGAAGCCACAGGAATCCTGTTGCTAGGAGACATTTGTCTTTGTCCAGCAGCAGGAAGATGTCCTTGAGCATGGCTTCCCCTCTTGTTGGCTTTGGACAAGCTGTGAATCAGACTGTCCTTGCTAGCTTCATCTTCCCAGCAGGACCAACTAGCCCACGAGGGTCAATGGTGAGTCCTGATCCCTTGGGAAATTTCTGATACGTGCTATGTTTTGCTGAATCAGTCAGTCTTCTAAAACCAATAAATATATTATATGTCTACTTTGTACTATGAGAAGATGAAAAGAAAAATTTCCTGTGTGGCGTCTATACTTGTGAGAATGTTATGTAATGGAATCATACTTTAGATTGTGTGAAAGAGTCTCCATGGGCTGTAGTGGGGGGAAGGGAAGTTAATTAATGGTAATTAAAAGGGTTTCACGGGGAGGGAGAGAGCATGAGAACTCGATGGACTACAGAGTGATTCTTTCAGGCAAACACTACCCAGAGGGGCTCTTGGAAGGTACTGGGTGGCCATGAATTTGGTTTTTGCTCAGAGAAATATCCCCAGTCTAGCAGTGCCTGGCAAAGAGCTCTCATTTGGGGCCCAGGAGCTGGACAGTACAGGGAGAAAGGTTCTGGGTGCTGTGTGATGGGAACCAGGGGTGTTGGTGGTATTCCAAGAGAAGTGAGGTCTGCTACTGTATTGTACTGCAGTGTCTGTATCAGAAAAGCGCAACAAAAGATGGATCAGGCAACTTCAACACCAGTTCCGAACTCTCTCCAAAACCAACCAGGAATGGCTTAAAGGACGGTGGACCCACTCTGAAACTGTTAAGACTAGAAGGGATCAAAGTTTTATAATCCTCACACAAAGCCTCTTTCCAATGCTCCCTCTCTCAGATATGTGCAGCTTATTCTATGTCAATTATAACTCCATCAAGCTGCTCACAATACAGATCTCAGATGATTGGTATTTGAAGAAATGCACTGTCTTGTTATTTCATATATACAGATGAGGAAATGGAGACCCAACGAGGTTGATGTCTTACCTGGGCTCAGACATTGCAGATAACGAGCCAAGATTTGTGTCTTCTGCAGATGTTTTCGTGCCTCATTCCAGGTCCATCTTAAAAGCAGCACTTACTCTACTGAGGGAGGAGAGCAGCCCATGGCTGGGGAGACCAGCTGCAAGGCAGTGGCAAATGGCTGCTGCAAGGTGACCTGCAGGACTGGCTGTGGGAATCAGAAGGAAAGCTGTTCTCTCATTTTCCTTGTGACTGCTCCCTTGTTTATACTTTGCTTGCTGTACTTCCCTCAACTCAATTTTTGGGGGGACAATGGGGACTGAACTCAAAGTCTTGGGCATGCTAGGCAAGAGCTCTACCACAGCGTGATACCTCTAATGCTCCTTTTTAGACAAAGCCTCTGGAAGTCGCACAGGCTGACCTTTAACTCACCTCATACTCTGAACTCAGGATCCTATTGAGCTGTTACTTAACCTCTCAGACTCAGTTTCCTCATCTGTCAAATGGAAACAATGAGACCAATTTAATAGGCTTGCCATGGCAATCAAATAACAAAGTCATGTGAGATATGGAATACAGTGCTAGGCATCTTCTGGGCTCTTAGCATGAGTGGGAGGCCCTAGCACTCCCAGTTAGCAGAATTCTTCGAAGTACTCTGTCCTAGGCTGTGGCACTGCTTTCTCTAGCTGCTGATTTTTGTGGTTGGAGAATCTATTCATAATGCTTCTCCTTCAGCAATCACCTCTTCCCATCACTGCTCTGGCAGCCATATTTCTTTTCTACAAATACTTGTGTGTAGGGCTATTCAGCAAATGATACTGAAGATGTTGGGGAAGTGTTTGTGGAATGAATTATGAAAAGATCACTGCCACATCTACAGCCATGGTTTCTTCTTCTTCCTCACCTTCCTGGGAAGATTCCTCATTTCAGGAGTGTTGGAGCGACACAGTATGGGTGGTACGGTAGGGTTGGACACTACTAACACACCATCCTACCCTTTTGGGAATCCCCCCTTGCAAAGCAACCAAATAGACAGAGAAAATCTGGTTGACCAGTGTCTTATGGAAAACATCCAGTTTGGCGGGAAGTTCTTCTGATTTGGTTCCTCTTCTCCCTGGTCTGGAAAGATTAACTCGTTTTACCTGGCAGCTTGTAGGGGACAGAGCCCCTGCTCAGTGTTCCCTTTGTTCCCAAGGCTCTGTCAGCTCTTCTGGAAGGAGCAGATTTGACAGTGTCCAGGTCCCTTCCACAAAGGGTTGCTGGTTCTGACAGTTACTTTACTGTGGAGCATCAGTTTGCCTCACGGGTCTAGAAACAGTGTATAATCTCAGAATCAAGCCACTGACCGTGTGGTGCACTGGAATAGAAGTAAACTAACAGTGTGGGACTCAGGAAGCCTGGGGGTTTGGTGGTGGTTTGGACAGGAGAATATGTCCCCTGGTGCTTTGTACAAATAACAGAAAACAAGAAGACTCTTCTTAAAGGTAGACTTGGGTATGGAAGTACCCATTAGTCTTCCAGTAATTTGTGGAAGGTATAAATTTTTTTAAATCCATGTCTGAGTTGTAATTGTTTCTTTATAACCAGGGTGCTACCTCAAGGTTCGACCAAGAATATGGTACCAATTATATTCTGAATAGGTTGTCAGGCCCTGATATGTAGCTTAAATTATCGAGCAGCATCCATTCCAGGACCACGATGAGACAGTGGCTTCCACAGAGTTCATCTTAGGACATTTCTCCCTGGGTTCAGGCTGTGGACCTCCTTGAATGTGCTCAGTTTAAGGAACATATCCTAAGCACATATCATGCTAGATTACCAGACCTGTGAAGCTCTAGTCCCCTCAAGCACCAATTTTCCCATCCTTCTGCCTGGCCATCCATGTTCTCATCCATCCGTCCATCCGTCCATTCATCCATCTGTCCATCCATCCACTCACCCATCTCTTTACACATATCCGTTTACATGCTATGCTATGCCTCTGGAAGGTGGCTACTGATCATGCTTGTTTCTCCAAAACTTAGTCCAGGCCTGCACAGGGTAACTACTGAAGGAATGTTCATCCAGTAAATGGATGAGCAGTGACTAAAAAATCCCTATTGTGTGTTAGAGCAGGAGGCAGTGATATGACCCTTGGTAGCTCCTGCCTTTTGTTGTGATGTTCAGAAATATTTTTCAGGATGAGTCTGTACTTACCAAAAAAGTAAATTATGAAGTATCTAATAGTGTGTGGGGGGGGGGGGTGCAAATGCCTGGCTGCTTCACAAAGTGGTATACTAAAACAGATGCTCAGATCCTTTTGGAGAGAAATGAGAAAATGCGCACGCGCGCGCACACACACACACACACACACACACACACACACAGGCATGCACACAGACACGCACAAAGCCCTCTTTGCATCCTAATGCCAGATCATTCTTCCTGAAGTGAACACCACCTCCAAACACTAATGGGTCTAAGAGACTTTGGGGACACTAATCTTAATGTGCAGCTTCCTTCTGGTCTTGTTAGTCCCTAAAGCCATCTGTCAGGAGTTAGTGTATTTGGCTTTCTTAAGCCATATTTCTTAAGCACGGACATTTAATTAGTGCTTGTTAAGATGTTTCCAGTGCCTTGGCCGTGTCTCTTGCCCCTGCTGTTTCTTCCTGGTCAGCATATTTTCTGGAAGTGTTGTTTCTAGGAAAGGGCATCGGAGGCTTCCGTTTGGAGACTTGTTACATGTGTCCCTATGAAGCAATGCCTGAGAAGGCAACTGGAGTGAGCAGAGGGTCCACGAGGCTGCACAAGAAGGACCCTGTGTTCCCAGCAGCTACTTTGAGAGGGCCTCTGGTTTATATTTTCTAGAGAAAGCTGAAATCTCAAAATGGGTTTGGAACCCAAGCCGATATATTATTAT
>JADRCH010000029.1:1878942-1889406 GCA_019843965.1 Rhynchomys soricoides | reverse complement strand
GCTGAAATCTCAAAATGGGTTTGGAACCCAAGCCGATATATTATTATATACAAGGTCCTACACAGGGATGTCACAAAAATACGTGTATTTGAAATATTAAGGCTAAGCACCACTCTAAAAACTTCATTTATAAGACGATGCCTAAAAGAACATAAATTTTAGTTTCTTGAAAAGGTGTTGGTGGAAACTGAGAAATAGTTCCCAGGTGCTAAAAATGTTCACCAAATCTCACTAACAGACTAAACTCATCAAATATAGTTTTATTTCAATGAATATATAATTCTATAAAATTAACTTATTAAAATTTCTAATGGTCACACTAGGCACATGTGCTGAGTTTCTTCTTGATTTCTAATGCGTATTTAGACTAGGCTGGCTAGATATTTCTGCGAGCTCACAGATCATAAACCCTTGTCAAATACAAAGGAAGAGCATTTCAAGAAAAGGTGGCAGGTGCAAAAATGAAGAAATGAAGGAATGCGGGCCTAGTGAGGTTAAGAAATTATATACATTGTATACATTCACTTACATTTACTTATGTATATTTTCATATAGCCACATATATACACATATGTTTTACCGAGTACAATTCCTATCTTCTAACGTTCACAAGTAAATAAAACCAGCTTCATGTTGAGTACTGCTTCAATTATAACTAAACAAATTTCCTTCAAATTTGAATCTTAATATCTTCCTTTAGGATGCTCTTTGATTAAGAAGGAAGAACAATACAGGTAGTAGAGAGTTAATGAAATGATAACATCTCCATATTCCACAAGCAAGGGGCTCTTATTGGAATCCCTCTTACCTCCATAATCCAAACACTTAAGCTTATTAAAGCTTCCAGTGATGGATTGATGTTTGGCACTGGGTGTCAAAACATGTCTTGCTGGGCCCTCAACCACTAACAGGCTTGTTTGTGAGGGGAGGGTGGGGCAGCTGATGTGGGAGAAGAAACTTTGTTGCAACTCCAGACATCTGAAGTCTTCATCAGTCAAGGAAACTTTTTTGGTTCAAGCTGATGGTTTGTGATACCATCACTGATCTGTCTGTCATGTCTTGGACTCACTGCTCTGTTGGAAATGTCTCCAGGCCATCCGCATTCTTACAGGGTAGTAGCATCCAGCCAGCCAGACATCGGGTTGTCAGTTATAATTGCCTCCCTGCTCCCAAAGTTGTTGGGCGATAGATACTCTGGATCCCTTTTGAACGCACTGCTCTGACGCACCAAGACTTTGGGCCACTGATGTGCCAGACAGTCAGTTCCTGGCTTTTGGCGTATTTGGAGAAGATTTATGAAATGAAGAAGGGTCCCTATTCTGCTGGAGGGGTGCTGTTTTCGTCAGCACTGCATTTAATGGCACAGCAGCTTCCTCTGAAGCCTGTAGAACCCACCCTTTGAACATGGAGAGAAAGAATACATTCAAATATTATTTTCACGGTGTTGCCATGTTTACTGTTTCCTGTTGTCTTTGCCTGAAAGTGTTCAAACCAAAATTAGTGTTGAGGGGAAGAACATTTGAGCCTAGGATGAAAGGAGCTGTTTTTTGTCTCCCATGCAGGTTCCTGTGTTCCCTTTGATTTAGGCACCGCAGTCCTTAGACAGGATATGACACCTATTAAAAACACAAAACTTAATTTTTGGACTAAATAATCACATAATCCTTCTTCTGGTGTCTGACTGGGGGCTGCTGACATGACATTTATTTACTATCTTAAATGGATTGGACTGGCTTTGTTTGAGATCCACAGAGCAACTAATACTGGGGCATGTAGAAGCCTAGCAAGTTAGCTACGATAAAGGATAGATTTTACACAATGACTGATAGCTCAAGACCAGAGACTTAGGCACACTCACTCTGTGAGTTCCAGACCCATCCTTCATGATTGGAAGCAGATACTGTTTTAAGATTTACATTTCAAAATAAATCCATTAATTAGATCTCAAAATGTAAAACAGGACAAATGACTGCTAACTGCTTCTTAGCTTTAAATCACATCTCTCTTGAGAGCTTTAGCATTCACCGACAGTCAGCTTTAGATAGTATCACAAAATAATACATTCATGTTCAAAGAGATGAAAAACAATATATCAGGTAACATATTTAAATCATAAAATTACACACTAATGTTTGATTTGAGTGCCAAGAACGAAAACAAAGGCTCACAAATATAGGCAGTTGGGTCAATCTCCTATCTTTTCATGCTGACACTGTGTTTGACTCGAGCTAATGGTTCCGTGAAAAGGTATTAGTGTTTTCAGATCAGCCCCTGGTGGTCTACAGCACACATTACGTAACCTGCTGGTGGGTCAAAGATTTCTCATCTGCAGACAGTAGCCTTTTATAATTCCGTCTGGATGTGGATAGGAGTTGTGGGGTTTTGGGTTTGTTTCTGGTTTTTTGTTTGTTTGTTTGTTTTTATTTTGTTTTGTTTTGTTTTACTTTAACCTGTTTATGATGCACTTGAAAACAGTGAAAATGTTTATAGAAAGAAGTCAAATTAAATTTTGTGGGACACTTTAGGAGGTTCATAGGTCCAAACTTGATCCTACCATGCCGCACCAAGCTGAAGTCATTATGCTCGAAACAACAACAAAGTCACTTGTGACTTCTGCTCTGAGTGGAAAATTAACAAAGCCTGCAGCTTTTCCAGCCAAAACCCAGTCTCATTTCCCATGTGCAGTTGGTTAGTTCCTCACTATATCCCCCAGGAATCTGTGTGAGTCTGAAACGCTGCAGGAAAAAAATGAGAATTTCCACACTTAAAAAGAGCCACGGCAGCATTTGTAAGCTCTGATGAATAAGAAGAGAGAAAGAGGAGAAAGTTGGTTTTGCCTTCTCCCCTTCTAGGAAAGGAAAAAAGAAAAAAAGAAAAAATAAAGGCCATGAATGAGCAGGAGATTCCAAGGGAAGAAATGAGCATAGGTTTGCTTTTAATTTTTAGAGGATATTAGGAAACAAAATAAAACAAACAAACACTGCCACGTGTTTACAGTTTCTTAACTCAAATTTGGAAGCAATGAATGCTGAATTGGACGAAGCCATCGAGGCCAAATTCATCCCCCACTCTGTGACCGTTAGTGGCGGTTCCAGGACCTGTGCCTCAGACTCAGGTTTGCTCTCACTCTCAGTCAGGAGTGTTCATTCTTGACTGGACTGGAGCTTCCCATCACTCCCTCACACATACACAGTCGATTCTTTCGGCTTTGCGCACCCTCCCACCCACCCACAAACAGGAACACGGGCTGAACATTTAAACAAAACAAACCCGTTTGCGCCACTGCCTAGCAGCCTTAAAAGCAGCTTGAGTCTGAGATGGAAGAATAGAATCCTCTCCAAGATAGATCTGGCGGGCACGTGCATTAACTGCCTGTGCCACCATTTTCTAGTGTGCGAGCGGACCGAAGCTGGTGAGGCTGCATTTGTTGTATGAGGTCTCACGCATTGAGCTTCCCGTTACAGAACCAGTTTGTACATCAGCAGGAGAGCCAAATTTCTCAGGCCACAGGAGCGCTCAAAGTATACACACAGATCTTCTACTCACTGCTTTAGCAGATTCGTGAGCAAAATTCAAAGGTGTCGAGCACAAGGAGAGCAAAATTCCTGTAAGAAAAAAAAACAAAACCTTTTTTTAAAAAAATGCAACAGAAACTACGTTTCAGTGAGAAACGGAACTCTATGACGATACCAAATGAGTCTGTCATTAATAGACTTTCTGCCTCACAGTTCATAATCGCCGGTAAGAAAAGGACCCAAGGTAGAGGTAGCACAGAGGATGCGGGTATTTCATTGTGAATAATAGACCTTTCCAGATCAAGGTTGGCTACTGGTAAGCTAGTTCAGGTAAACTCCTTACACAGTTGCTTCCACAAGCGAATTGAGGTTCTAATTTAAGACAAAATATCATTGCTTTTTGTTTATGTCTTGATTAATTTCTTAAAAATACAATTATAAAATAATGTACCTTCGTCAACAGCAGTTAGCTCCGATTAGCTGTTCAACAGGACCAAAGCTACGATGGTCTCAGACTCTCCCTAACTAGATCACCAATTGAAGAGAGCTGACCCTATCCTAGTGACAGCCTCTCGGCCACTCTCTTTTGTCTAAATGAAAAATGTTTTCTTCTCTATGAGGTTTAGGCTTTTAAGACTGGAAAAAACTAGAGCAGAAATTTGATTTTTTTTTCCTTTTTGAGTGCAGGTGCCAAACATTTACAAGTATAAAAATGATAGTGCTGTGTAAAGCAGACTTGCTAGGACACTGTTTATGGCACACACACCAGCTATTTGGGTATGGAGTTGTAAACAGGAAAATGTATGAGCCATTAAGTCTAGTAGCAATAGGAATCTTGAAGCAAGGTTTATTATACCAATGCCTGAAAAGCTTTAGGTTTTTTTTTTATTTCAGTGTGTTAAATTTTTGTGTTTGCAACAGTATTTTAGCTCTGGAGCTATTTATCTGGAAGCATCTTTGGGGAGAGAAAAAAGGAAATGGACAGACGTCCATAAACAAAGGGCGACACCTGGTGGTAAAGAAGTAAGAAATGTTATTTCCGGATACTGCTTCAAAGACAAACAGATGAAAGGGCAGTAGTAGTGTGTGTGTGTGTGTGTGTGAAAGGAAAGGCATTATTCGTCAAATTTGGAACTTGGATTCTTGAATTCCAACATTGTACTAGATTTTCAGCTAATCCTATCTGATCTTCATTTCCTATTACATTGCAAATATTTTATTCTCAATACATGTATTTGAACAGATAAAAATATGCCCTTAACAATATGAACAATAGGAAGCAAAGTGCCCACGTCATCTAGGCACCTTACTTTCAAATTGAATGATGTTCCAGACAAATTTAAACGAAGGAAGCATTTGCTGCAACACAAGGTTGTCTCTTGTCTAGGGGTGGCTTTGTGGCTCACCTAGTCAGAAAGCTGTGAAAGGAATGTGGTACACAGCTTAGTCACCGCAGGGAAGAAGTGGCTTCGGATCCACGACTAAGAAGCAGAAAAATGTTCATTTGAAAATGTCATCTGTAGCTGAGGCATTGAGGAATTTAAATCTAAGTATCGTGACTCTTCCACCGCTTCAAACTCTAAAATTAGTCCAGGAATTACATATATCAGATGCTATGCAAAATGTAAAATAAAATAGGTTTGCCATTTACGGCTCTCTACGTAAGGTGTAGATTAAATCTTCAGCTTCCAATAAAATTGTATTTCTGTAATAAAACTGCTGCACCTTGACTCATGACTACATTGAATTCCAAATTAAACACCCCATTTACTGTACTGTAACAAGAATAAGGGTTGCTACACTGAACAATATTAAAGACAGGGAAAATGTCTTGCCTTTCACTTTACCACCAACATAGAGCTCACCTAAACAGGCCTCTTCCCCACCCCTCTTATGGAATATAAGAAATTAGGAAAAAAAGAATTGTGTAAGCTTTGTCTTTCATTGCTAAAATTTATATTCCTTCCTAATGATCTAAATCAGCCTAAGTGGTGAGGCCTAAAAGCAAGTCAATCAAGTAGGGTATTTATTGCAAAATGGCTTACTACATTTCCCAGATAACTCAGGCTTCTAAGCAGAAACATCTGGTATGCTAAAGGCTATAGGTAAATTTCCTTATGCCTTATATACAATGCAGGCACTTTCCCCATAACATACATGTGCCATTCACTCTGCCATATACATAAGGCTGCAGAATCCATGGGCATCTCAAACTCAGGAATTATGGTCTAATCTCACTCAACATTGATTTTGAAGTCTAATACCTGTTGTTTATTTTAGACAGCCCAATAGGTCAATTTTTCTTGCTACCATCTTTTGACCTGGCCAACACTGACTGCTGACATTTGCAGAGAGGTATCATTAGAAAGAGAAACCACAGAAGGTGAGAGCAGAGAGCCAGCTAAGCTGGGGCTGCTTCCTCTCATCCTCTGAATGGCAGCCATTAAGTCCAGGAACTGAGGATCTGCCTCCCATCCTTCTCCCATCTTGGGAAAGCGCCCTCTAGTGGATTGAGGCAGAAGTGTTCTCTCTGGCTGTCACACCCAGGTCTTCATTGCATGAATACAGTCTCCCCACTCCCCCCCCCCCCCCCCCTTAGGCAGACATTATTAACCTTCAAGCAAGACACAGAGAGATGGATGTTGATCACGAAGGGATTGCTAATCGAGTTTAATGGTGTAGTACACATCCTGCTAAAAATGCTAATTGGTATGTTTCATTTGATAGGTGAAGGCAGGGACGGTCATAGATTTAATGGTTCAGGTGAGAAGTTGTTACCAAGAATTCTGAAGTTAATATGAGGGAGAAGTTAGAGTTCTCAGTGTGACAGAAAGGTAATTTGGGGCTTCAGATATTGAAAATTTGAGGCTTAATGTTGGCTCAGGTCATGGAAAGAGAAGTCCTGTCAGCAAGGATTCACTCACAGGAGCATAGGCCAGAGTTAAGGTTTCCTGTCTAACAACGTGTGTCTACTCGGAGGGATGCAGAGAGGCCTGTAGCGTTGTGGCGCTGAGCACTGACCTTTTTGGTACCTTCAGCCTTTCACGCTTCCTTTAATGGCTCATTGTCACTTTTTTGCCAACATGTAAAAGAATCATGGGAAGCGTAATTAAAAATTTTAGCTCAGACCTGGAGACTGGACCACCAACCAAAGAATACACATGGAGGGACCCATGGTTCTGGCCACATATGTGGCAAAGGAGGGTCTTGTTGGCCGTCAGTGGGAGGAGAGGCCCTTGGGCCTGAGGGTATCAGATGCCCTAGTGTAGGGGAATGCTAGGGAGGGAAGATGAGAGTGGGTAGGTGGGTGGGGGAGCACCCTCATAGAGGCAGGGGGAGGGGAGAGGATAGGGGGTTTCCAAAGGGAAAAACATTTGGAATGTAAATAAAGTAATAAAAAATAATTTAAAAAAAAAGAAATAAAAAGCATCCCCCACCTCTCAAAAAAAAATTAGCTCAGAATCAAGAGAGAGGCTATTTTATTTTTAATTTCCTCAATTGCTCTGTCATTGATGCATGAAGCCATTAGCTGTACCCTGGTGGGAGTACAGTCCACTTTATGGTCCCCACAGCCCTGCAACAATGGCATCTCATGAAGTTTGGTTGTCTGCTCTGGTGTTTGGCTGCTTGACCTGGGGTCCTTGTGGAACAGATAGCCATATAGAGGTGGATGATGTTGGACATATGAACAATGTCTTCAGGATACACTTTGAATTGTCTTTGATTACTCTGAACTCTGTGACTCCACCTAGACTTGTTCTAGAGGGTCATGGTGTTGCGTCTTTCTGACTTGGGGAACATTCTTCTGCGGTGGAGTTTACTACTTGATGGCGAGCCATGAGATCTTTCTTTGAATTCTTGCATACATATTTAGCCTACATTAGGAAACTTCTAAATACAAATGACCACAAATGTCTCTGAAGGAGCTGAGCTTAGGTTGATGCTATTGGTTTGACTGCAGCATCCCAGGCTCTGTATACAAATGGCTCTAGTCATGAGACTTTTTTTTTTTTTTTTTTTTTTACAGATTTCTATAAAATGGATCCTGTGTAGAGGAAATATAAGTGATTCCTAGTGCTAATATGAGATATGATATCAGTGACCGGCATTATTTTCCCATCAATAATGATAATTACACTAATTAGTCCAGGCATCCCACCTGTGCACAGCTCTTATCCCTATTTTACGGATGAAGTAGCCGAGACACCGAAGGTTAACTGCTTGCCCAGAGCTATATACAACTCGGTTCGCAGCACACCCCACAAAGCCGCAAGGCCTGACCACTAACATTCTTGCCTCCTTGGCAATGCAGTACTTAGGCCCCTCTTCAAAGAAGGAAAATTACTCACGGCTTGTCTCACAGGAGGTTGGTGTTGATGGAGAACAGAGCAAAGAGGTCACCTATTATTGGTTTGAAATGACAACATCCTCATATTCCTACCATTGCCACCACTTTATAGGTTAAAGTTACCGTGAACAGCACAAAGCTCCACATAGACACTCTGAGCAGAGCTGAGAGACACCCACGTCAAGCAGGACATGGCAGAGGCGGGGCAGTTTCTAGTATATCCCGAGTTTGAAAGGAAAGTCAACTGTGAGAGAAAGGGCCTTCTTTTCTTGAGTCACAGAACAGTATGAGGGTCTCCTTCCCACCTATTTGAATACTTCAGCGAGAATTACAGGGATGTATTAAGAAGCAGTTTTGCATGCATGTGTTCAGAGAATAGTGTGGAGAATCTCTCCCTTGGGATTAAAAAAAAGAAAGCCAGCAACAACAAACTTGAGAACAGCTGGTTCTGATACAGTCTGATAAGAATGTAAACAGGAAAATATCTTTGTTGACTCTTTTTGTTCGTAATCAGTAAGGATTAGTTATTGTCTAGAGATGAATTACAGATTTCATAAGTCTGGCTGTGAACAGCCCCTACAAAGTGAAACTAAATTTCCGACATGGCTGAGGAATGGGGGGACTCTGGAGGAATCCTGCTAATTAACATTCTTCTTGCTTGATAGAAAGGAAGAAGCGCTTAGAGAAGATCATTTCTGTACTCTTTGTTGTTTCTTTTGTCATGATGTGATTTAGAAATATTACACCCCACAGACGAGGCCCTGAATGGGTTCATTTGAAAAGGGGCTTAACGGTTCTCTCTGGCTTAGAGAGCTAATGGTTTTTTAATTTTTTTCTTTCCTTGGCTGTTTGGGTGGGGTGTTACTCTAGACATATATACAAAGTATCACTTTGGAAAATGAGCTAGTATTTGCATAAACTCGTTACATTATTTGTTAGAGACTTTCTTTCCTGATGGTTATTTAGGTTCAGTAAATAATTTCCTGTTTGCCCAGCCCTGTGCCAGGCTATCACAACCCAACCACGAATCTGAAACGCTTTGCTTTCTGCTGCTATTTAGCCCCATACTTTAGATGGAGAGACAGAGGCACGAGTGAGTAACTACCTCATCAGAAGAGGAAACTGTCCAGACAGGAGGGAGGAGATGGATACACTCCTGGAGAGAGCAGCAAGTTTTACAGAGGACATTATAGAGCTGGTGTTGAATA
The DNA here is from genome assembly GCA_019843965.1 of Rhynchomys soricoides. Taxonomy (NCBI): domain Eukaryota; kingdom Metazoa; phylum Chordata; class Mammalia; order Rodentia; family Muridae; genus Rhynchomys; species Rhynchomys soricoides. The sequence goes on along the minus strand of JADRCH010000029.1, from coordinate 1,880,335 downwards.
TTGTCCTGGCTACAGACATGCCCAGGTTTCTGCAATGACATCACGAAGAATACAAGTTTAAGTAAGCTTCCAGCCAGTACTTTGGGTCAGGTAACTGTATACTGAGTCATTTGGGCAGCAGGTAGATAAAAGGTAGGATCAGCTCTGGTTTTGAGGTCTGGAGAGGCAGGTACCCTTCCTTCCAAAACACAGCAGTCATAGAAAGCATGGGCTGGATCCTTCAGGATAGCATGTGTTTGGGAAGAGCAGTCCATTTTCTAACATGTAACTCAGCCACTTGTAAATACTTCTTAATGGACTAACACAGTGCATATCCCAGAAGCCCCCAGCATTTCTTTTATTTAACAGCATTCAGTCACTAAGTTCTTATGGGGTTCTCAACCCTGCCCTAGATATTTGGATTAACAGAACAAATAATATCTTTAAGTTTTCTTTGTAGGACATAAAATCTGGTGGGGAAGGACAACATCAAATGGATAATTACCCAAATTACTCATTGATGAAAATGTGACAAGGGCTATTACAAACAACAAATGCTGTTTTCTCTCCTCAGCTTCTGTTCTCCATTCCAGTGACAGCTCCACAATTTTGCTTTTAAGAACGACCTTCTGCCATCACATATGACCGCAGTGCAGCTGCCAGTCAAGGTGCCCTGTCTCTTGTTTGTGTTTCTCCTCTCCCACCTGGAATAACTTGACTCCCACTTCATAATCTAAGTACCTTGGAAGATCGGAGTTGATTTATTCTTGGCGTTTCCTTTGATTTTTACCCTCTGTCTTAGCAAATTCCTTAACTTAATGAGCTTCAACTACTTACAACCAATTACAGTATTTCTAAGTACTGTCCCAAATGCTGTGACTCAAATAGGGGACACACTGTTGTGTGATTGTGAGGGTTTGCTGGAACTCAGGAACAGACCATCTATCCAAAGAGATACTCAGAATATTCTGTTTTGAACACCATAAGTTTACTGGCCAAGTATTATTTCTTCTTATGTCTTCAGCGAATAATATTTCCAAATTAATCATATCAGAAGTCATACTACTTACAAAACAGAATCTGAGTATTACAAACTCTGATGGTGTAAAAGAAAAGCTACGGCCAGACAGAAGTCCTGAGGTAACATCTAACGTGTTAATTCTCAGAGTATGAAGGCCAGGAACTATTTTTGAAAGCTAATGGATCCTGAAGTAGAGGTGTAATTAAATCATTTAAAGTTATAGAGTTACCTAACTAATAAAATGAAAAAAATCAAACATTAACCCAGAGAAAAGATGGAGAGAAGTCAGTAGCTACTGTTGGCTGAAAAATCAAGAAACAAAGGTGTGTATGTGTGTGTGTGTGTGTGTGTGTGTGCATGTGCCTGTGTGTGTGCATGTGCCTGTGTGTGTGC
>JADRCH010000029.1:1756511-1878932 GCA_019843965.1 Rhynchomys soricoides | reverse complement strand
TGTGTGTGTGCATGTGCCTGTGTGTGTGCATGTGCCTGTGTGTGTGCGTGTGTGTGCCTCTGTGTGTGTGTGTGTGTGTGTGTGTGTTGTTAGACTGGAACTAGAAATCATTAGAACTAGCGTAGACCTCTGCCAATAGTGACTTCCTTTAAGGGAGGTTGCTTGTTGGAGAACATCTGCCTAGAGATGCTAATTATACATAAAGCTGGCAGATGAAAATCTAGCTCTCCAGAAATCTAGACAGTTTTAACTTAGTGTTAGCCTTAGGAGTCTGGTATACTCGTGTTTAGACAGTGTCATTTGTAGCAAGGAACTAACCCTTGCATAGATTTCATCATAGACCAGCTTCTTATTTAAATAACATACGTTGGATCTATAGCTAAAAATATGTGTGAGATAGTGATCTATAGAAAGAAGACAATAACTACAAAGGGCTGGAGACTGGGTGCATGAGGAAACAAGTTGAAGTTGTTGATTCTGAGGGGAAAACAAACACACAAAAGACAAAAAACAAACAACAAAAACCCAAATAAGAACAACAACAGTAACAAAACAAACAGATGTCAGGAGAGCAAATTAACAACGGCCAACCAGGCTTCTCCATCTCATTGGACCAAGTAAGAGAAAATGGGTTTCAAATGTATAAGGGGAGAGCTTGTTTTTAAGACCCAAGCAGACTGTGTGGCTTTATGGTATGTAAGTGTGATGGACTAAATTTAGGAGGAGTCTACCTCAAAAGCTTTTGGAGAACTTTAGAAATAAAATCAAACCAAGATCAAACAATTCCTTTTCAAAATAAGAGTTTATATCAGTCTTGGGGCATTCTTAGAGAAATAGCAAACATATTAGCTAGTTAGAAGTCTTCGATTTGCATGTGAAGAAAGGTTAATGATTAAGTAACCTGAGTAGTCACACCTTGGCTGTGGCTCCCAGGTAATATCTCATTAGAGGAAAAAGAAATCAATAATCACATTTTTTTCCTCTGAAGTACTATGCTAACTACGGTTTCCCTAAAAATATATACGCACACACACATATTACTTTATATATCATGCTTTAAAAGAAATCCTCATATTTTAGGAGAATTATAAAACTCTTACTTTGTACAGTTATTAAATAGTTATTGCTTATTTTTCTAATAAAAAGAATATTTTTCAATGTAAAAAGCTAGATTGTCTGAAAGCTATAATCTTTTTTCTCACTGCAAAGTAAGCAAGGAGACAAAACAGACACACACGTGGTGCTGCCTTGTCCAGACTATAGTTGATGTAGTTGTGTCGTGTACACACACACACACACACACACACACACACACACACACACACACCACCCTTTCCCTGTTTTCCTCTGACAGGAATCTGCTCTGGTCACATTTTTTTTTTCTAAGAAAAACCAGCTGCATCATTATCTCTCCCATCCCATCTAGAACCTTCCAGTTGAAGCACTCAAGGTAATATCTGAGTGTTGCTTCAGATGTTAAATTTAGCACCTCTGTGGGTCTTTAGACTTTGGCTACCAAGAAGAGCTCCGTGAACTTGAAGGTCACGGTTGTTTGATCTGATCAATAGATCTGATCTGAAGGGGTAGATCTGATCAAGAAGGGAGAGTAAGGGGTAATTATTGGGTCATTTAATCCAATAGTGGCCACTGCAACAGAGGTCCAGAGTTAAGAGAAGTATAAGCCATGGTGGTCAGATGCGTCTTACTGGTCAGACTCCGGGAAACTTTTGTTTTAACTGGAACAGTGAAATTCTCACTCGGCCCATCTCCTTTGTTGCTTCTTTTCAAAGCTTTGAATCAGGATGACATTCTGGTTTGCTTTGCCTTTCCTGGAAAAGACACTTTCCCCACGCTTGCCTCTCCTATTGATAAAACTGCTGCATGGAATTTGGGGGAGATTTTCACTTGTCCTCAGCTGCTAATCCAACATACTTAAGTTATTAACCCCTTTCTGACCACTGATCCTTGCTGGTTGCTGTGGCTGAACCTCCATCTGCCCCGAGCACGTTCAAGGCTCGCGCGATGTCTCTATGATGGAAAACACCGACTGCACAATGTTCAGAGCTAAAGGGAAGCATGAGGGAGGATTTAAGCTCTTGAGATTTCAATTTGCAGATGAAGAATAGTCGCGCCTCAGAGAGACTGGAAGTGTTGCCCAAGCCCATCCAGCTGCTTACTGGAAGATCTAAGACTAGAGCCCAGGGCTCTTGTTTCCTGAAGTCTCACTGTTTCTTCCAGAAAGAACAGTCAGAGGAGCCAACAGCAGCTGCATGCTCTCAACGGCTCCCCCTTGTGTTGTGTGTACACATTGTCAGGGGCACAGATGTATTCTCTGGTGAGCCACTGATCCCACAAAGTGCTAATTAGAGTTTAACAAAAATCACTTTTCTGGGTGATATTCTCTGTAACTGAGCATGGCTGTTTTCTAATAGATATATAGCATTATACAGCAAGAACAGACTTGAGAGAGTGTGAGAGAGTGAGAGATAGAGATAGAGATAGAGATAGAGATAGAGATAGAGAGAGAGAGAGAGAGAGAGAGAGAGAGAGAGAAAGAGAGATACTGGACAAAAAGTACCTTTTGCTTCCAAATTAAAAAAGAGCAAATGATTCTTGACTTTTCAGTGTTCTGTCTGCTTATGAAAATGAACTAACCATGCATCAAGAGATAGCCCCAAAATTCTTTTAAAACTTCAAAACTGGGCCTGAAGATATAATAGTTCAGAGGTAGGATGTTTTACTATCTTGATTTGATGCCCAGTCTACAAAAAGAACCCAAAATAAAACCCCTAATGACTTTGAAATTCTGCATTTGGATCTTCTAAAGAGCTAAGCTTTGAGTACTGTGACTCAGAGTGGGTTGTAGCACTGCCTTTCTAAATCCTGGTCTCTATCCCATGCTGTTTAATGGCGCAGGTCAGCCACATCTGGTCTCCCCTCAGCAAGTCATGAGAACATCATATACCATCAGTGATGTCTGCAAGACAACATTGACATCACTGGCTTTTAGAGGTTTTATTGTTGTTGCAGTACAGCTTTGTCTCAGTCCTATAATCCTCCTGCCTCAGCGTCCTGCGTACTGGAATTACAAATGTGCAATACCATATCCAGCTTTTTGAGCTCCTTTGCCAGAAATGAGCACTGTGATTTCCTAAAAGGCAGAAAACAACAGGAACTGATGTAAAGAAGGCTGAACGGCCACCAATGAGTCAGGAAATTGGCCAATGGCAGAGCGCCAAGTGCCCTTTTCCGTCTGTATTTTTTTCTCCCTCTGGCATTTACTTACCTCCGAAGTAACTTTTTCATGTGCTAGATTTTATCTCATGTTTGATTGGTTTAACAGGCAGCAACATTAGGATACAGACCTTCATGTGGCTTTGTAGGAAGATGTAGTAATCACTGCTAATTTTAATAAAGGCACCTAAAGATGAACATTTTGTCCAGCTATATTCGGCCACGGCTTCTTGAGAGGGCTTGGTTCACTCATTTAGCAATTTTCAACCTCATGTATCCCAGGGTAGCCCTAAACTTGCTATGTAGCTGAGGATGACTTTGAACTTCTAACCCTCATGTCGCTATCTTCCAAATGCTGGGATTTATAGACATGTGTCACCATGCCTAGTTTATTTGTGCCAAGATGGAACCCAGAGCATCATGCCTGCTGGGAAAGCACTACCAACTAAACTGTGTTCTTAGTGCATGTATAATTAGTATGCATGGTAAAAGTATCAGTACTCTTAAGTAGATTAAAATTGTTCCTTCTCAGAATTGTTTTTTTTTCCTAGCAGTTCCGATGTCACTGTGTGAGGAGATAACTGTAATATGCCCTCTCTTTGTCTAGTGTGAGTTGGACACAGAGGGCCAAAATAGCAAGAGATTACTCTCTTGTCACGTTTTAGATGTGCCCATGACACAGCAAAACTGTTCCTTCTAGTCATTTTTACAATTGACAAAAGCTCCAATATAGAGTCTTGAAAACAAATTTATAGATATTTTCATATTATAGATTGAGAAAACAGGGAAGAATATCTCTACAGATACACAGATTTAAATGCATATATTCTGTGTGTATATATATCATATACAAACACATGAAAGAAAATTATAGTTGTGCATTTGAGACATCCAGAGAGAGTTAACTTATTTTACAAAGATAAAATGATGAGGTAGATGAGGGAAGAAATTCAGAGTCTGTTTGAGAGTGAGGTGGAACATTCTGGAAGGGTCTCAGAAAGATGAAAGGGAGCTTTCAGAACTGTCAGAGCAGGAAAGAGAAGGAGTGGGGGATTGGCTGCGCAGTGTTCTACATCCCACCTTGCTGCTGTCCCACAAGCAGCATTTGTTTGACTTTTCCTTTCTGGGTGGATGTGAGAGAGAGAGCCACTAGAAAGTGATGGACTCCTAGTTGAACCGTTTTTTACTTACACTACAGATACTTTCATTGATGTGGATATATAGGCTCCCCTTGACCAAGCATACAACCAAAGCTGAATCTTGTGCCTGACACTGTCTCTGCTGGCCTGGCTGCAACTGAGAGAGATAACCTGGGTGGGAGAAGCAGGGATAAAGAATAGCACAAACAATCTAGCCATTTCATCTCTTTCTGAAAATCACACAGCCTCTCTGGACCTTCCTCTCTGTTTCTGTAAAAGGAGGTACTTGAAATACCTGAAGTTCTGGACATCTGGGCCAACTACCTCACCTGTGGCACAGATACGTTAGAAACTGTATGAGCAATTGGTAGATAAGGAACTTCTGCCTGCCAGCTCAGAAAGGAGCTTCATCATCTCCGCCGACCTGATTAGTGCAGCAGAGACTTAATGTGCCTTTCTAGCTTTACATTAGGTCAACTCTGGATCCAGCCCAGATGGTGTTCGTAGCTAGGCTGTATGGTTGCATGCCTGCCAAAGAAAACCGGGAACACTTTTCTGTTTCCCTCTCTTCAGGATGGAAAATTCCATCTCGGAGAACAAGGCTGTCCCAATGTTGGGGTTTCACCAAGGGTAGGAAATGTAAGCTCTCTGGCTACCCTCATCTGTGGGACTCAGAGAGCACCGTCTGATTTGACTTGCCCCATGAAATTCACCTACAGGGAGACGAAACGTAGGAGTATTTTGTTTCTGTGACCATTGTAATTTTTAAAAAAGAAGAATTGAAGAATTAGACAGTATTAACGTGGAAAGACAATAAGTTAGAAATAATAGAGAAGTTAGACATGGAGGAGGGATAGATAACTGGGGGCAGGGGCAGGGATGCCATATTCTGTGACTCTCAGAGAGATTTTTGTAGAACATGGAATTCCATATTGGAGGTTAGTGATGTTGGCACAGCCAACATGTCAGAGTACACTTGGTGCAAATGTCAACAGTGTGTGTGTGTGTGTGTGTGTGTGTGTGTGTGTGTGTGAGAGAGAGAGAGAGAGAGAGAGAGAGAGACAGAGACAGAGAGAGAGAAAGAGATGACTTTTGTAAGTCATTTTTAATAAAGGATGTGAATAGTTTATTAAAGACTGGTAAGTACTGTAAACAGTGTTTACTAGAACAAGACACAGCCAAAGAGTAAGGGGACTTTCAAAGCTGAAACTCCATTGCAAAGAGACCTGCTCGCTACAGAGTGATCTTATCTATGAAATCCCTGTATGTTTGCAGGGTGACAAACACCATAGTTAGACTTCTAGATAGACTAGCACTGCTAAGGTGGGAGAGGGGGAGGGCGCATGACTTCATTTTAACAATCGAGTAGTTATACACAGACCCCCATGAAGATGCACACTACAGACAACTGAGAACACAGACTTCTGTTTTTTATTAATCAGTCAGATTTATATATCAATAAATTCTAAATTGACAAGCTGCCCACACAATAATTTCTCAGGCAATCGATAATGATACAAGCTGCCCACCTAGATCAGACAAGTTATCCCAATTATTCTATCCCTATATGATATTATAGCTATCTGTGGCTCTTTAAAGCCTTGTGGAATCTGGATTATCCTGCTCTTCCTTCATCTTTTTTTTCTAAGAGCACTTGTTATATATATATATATATCACATATGTGGCAAGCACCATGGGTCCCTGCATGCGTATTCTTTGGTTGGTGATCCAATTTCCGGGAGCATCCAGGAGTCAGGCCTGTTGACACTGTTACTCACTCCACGGGGCTGCAAACTCCCTCAGCTTCTTCAGTCCCTTCTCCAACTCCTCCATCTGGGACCTCACACTCAGCCCTACAGTTGCTGTGAAGTGACTCTTGGGTATTCCGAACTTTTGGGCTAATAACCACTTATCAGTGAGTACATACCATGTTCATTCTTTTGTGACTGCGTTACCTTGCTCAGGATGATATTTTCAAGTTCCGTCCATTTGCCTGTGAGTCATTGTTTTTAATAGCTGAGTAGTATTCCATTGTGTAAATGTACTACATTCTCTGTATCCATTCCTCTGTTGGGGACATCTGGGTTGTTTCCAGCTTCTGGCTATTATAAATATGGCTGCTATGAACATAGTGGAGCATGTGTCTTTGTTACATGTTGGAGCATCTTCTGGGTATATGCCCAGGAGTGGAATAGCTGGGTCCTCAGGTAGTATTATGTTCATTTTTCTGAGGGTCCGCCAAACTGATTTCCAGAGAGGTTGTATCAGCTTGCTTTCCCACCAGCAATGGAGGAGTGTTCCTCTTTCTCCACATCTGCTGTCACCTGAGTTTTTAATCTTAGCCATTCTGACTGGTGTGAGGTGGAATCTCAGGGTTGTTTTAATTTGCATTTCCCTGATGACTAAGGATGTTGAACATTTCTTTAGGTGCTTCTCTGCCATTCGAGTTTCCTCAGTTGAGAATTCTCTGTTTAGCTCTGTTCCCCATTTTTTGATAGGGTTATTTGGATCTCTGGAGTCTAGCTTCTTGAGTTCTTTATATACCTTGGATATTAGCCCTCTATCAGACATAGGATTGGTAAAGATCTTTTCCCAATCTGTAGGTTGCCATTTTGTCCTATTTACAGTGTCCTTTGTCTTACAGAAGCTTTGTACTTTTATGAGGTCCCATTTGTCGATTCTTGATCTTAGAGCACAAGCCATTGGTGTTCTGTTAAGAAACTTTCCCCCTGTGCCCATGTGTTTGAGACTTTTCCCCACTTTCTCTTCTATTAGATTCAGTATATCTGGTTTTATGTGGAGGTCCTTGATTCACTTGGACTTGCTTTGTACAGGGAGATAGGAATGGATCAATTCGCAATCTTCTACATGTAGACTGCCAGTTGAACCAGTACCATGTGTAGAAAATTCTGTCTTTTTTCCACTGGATGGTTTTAGCTCCTTTGTCAAAGATCAAGTGACCATAAGTGTGTGGGTTCATTTCTGGGTCTTCAATTCTATTCCATTGATCTACCTGCCTGTCACTGTACCAATACCATGCAGTTTTTATCACTACTACTCTGTAGTACAGCTTGAGGTCAGGGAGGCTGATTACCCCAGAAGTCCTTTTATTGTTGAGAATAGTTTTTGCTATCCTGGGTTTTCTGTTATTCCATATGAATTTGAGAATTGCTTTTTCTAAGTCTATGAAGAATTGAGTTGGGATTTTGATGGGGATTGCATTGAATCTGTAGATTGCTTTAGGCAGGATGGCCATTTTAACTATGTTAATCCTGCCAATCCATGAGCATGGGAAATCTTTCCATCTTCTGAGGTCTTCTTCAATTTCTTTCTTCAGAGACTTGAAGTTCTTGTCATGCATATCTTTCACTTGTTTGGTTAGAGTCTCACCAAGATACTTTATATTGTTTGTGACAATTGTGAAGGGTGTCATTTCCCTAATTTCTTTCTCAGCCTGTTTATCCTTCGAATATAGGAAGGCTACTGATTTGCTTGAGTTAATTTTGTATCTGGCCACTTTGCTGAAGGTGTTTATCAGCTGTAGCAGATCTCTGGTGGAGTTTTGGGTCACTTAAGTATACCATCATATCATCTGCAAATAGTGATGTTTTGATTTCTTCCTTTCCGACTTGTATCCCTTTGACTTCTTTTTGTTGTCTAATTGATCTAGCTAAAACTTCAAGTACTATATTGAATAGATAGGGAGAGAGAGGGCAGCCTTGCCTAGTCCCTGATTTTAGTGGGATTGCTTCGAGTTTCTCTCCATTTAGTTTGATGTTGGCCACTGGTTTGCTGTATATCGCTTTTACTATGTTTAGGTATGCTCCTTGAATTCCTTATTTTTCCAAGACTTTTGTCATGAAGGGATGTTGAATTTTGTCAAATGCTTTTTCAGCATTAATGAAATGACCATGTGGTTTTTTTCTTTGAGTTTGTTTATGTAGTGGATTACATTGATGGACTTCTGGGTATTGAACCATCCCTGCATCCCTGGGATGAAGCCTACTTGGTCATGTTGAATGATCGTTTTGATGTATTCTTGGATTCTGTTTTTCGAGAATTTTATTGAGTATTTTTGCAGCAACATTCCTAAGGGAAATTGGTCTGAAGTTTTCTTTTATTGTTGGGTCTTTGTGAGGTTTTGGTATCAGTGTAACTGTGGCTTCATAGAATGAATTGGGTAGTGTTCCGTTTATTTCTGTTTTGAACAAATACTTCTTAAAGGTCTATAACATGGGCTATATTAGCTATCAAAGCCAAATATTTGCTCTCCACATTAATATTGTCTTATTCTTTAAAGAAAATTACAATGAGCCAGGCAGTGGCAGTATATACCTTTAATCCCAGCACATAGGAAGGCAGAGGCAGGAGAATCTCTATGAGTTCAAAGCAGCCTGTTCTACAGAGCAACTTCCAGGACAGCCAGAGCTACACAGAGAAGTAAACTTTTTCTCAAAACAAAACAATAATAAAATCACAATGAGCTGTAATGGTCACAGGAACCAACTATGGATTCTTCTGCCTTCTCCCTAAAGAAGGACATATTCAGCAAGGCAAATCAGAGAGAGAGAGAGAAAGAGAGAGAGAGAGTCCTTGATGTGCTCTGAGACTCAGACAAGGGACTGGTAACCTTTCCTACCATGCTGAGGCACAGAGGGACCCACAGAGGAGGGAAGGGAAGCCTTCCCAACTCAAGAAAAGCCTGAGCATGGTCACCATCTTGCTTACTATTATGTAGACTTAGGTCTGTCTCTTAAATTGTGAACTAAAATTCTTAAAGAAGTATAAACACAAATACCCTCAATAAAATAGTGGCTATTTAGCAATCTTGAGAAGAATCTAAGAAGCCCATTTTAGACATTTATTTTCTTTAAGACAAGCTTCTAATTTGCATTTGGTGGAATGACTGTGTTATTAAGCACACAACTTAGCCCCCCCCCTTTAAATCATATTAACAAAAATAAAATGTCCAGAATCTTCAGGAAGTTGAGTAATAATCTACGTTTTCTGTGGTTCGTGGAAAGGTACAGTATAAGTTAAAATATATATAAGATAAAAATCCCAGGTTACTGAGTGCAAAAAAATAGCCAAAATAAACTTTCATATATTCTGAGAACCATTGCCTGGTCTAAACTATTTATAATACTTTAGAGTGCACTAGCATTTTTTGGTAATATAAAAAGTAATAGAATTTTAGTAATATGAGGTCCCACTAGAGATATTTGCTATTAAATTGTTGCTGAGTGTGCTGGGGTTGGGGGAGAATTATCGAGTTTGCAGATTAGCAAAGCTGGTTCTGGCAATGTTTTAAAATTGAATCAGTGATGCTTTAAAATGGGCTATATTTTAAAGATTCACAATAAGAATTTAAGAATAGATGAAAGGATTGGTATGTTATCCTCAGCAGTGTATGTTAATTAGTATTTGTACATAAACTGGTTTCTCGTTGATCCACAGGTTTAAGTATAGTCAAGTAAGGGAGTGAAGGGGAGGCAGGAATCAGAGACTAATTGAAATTGGGAGCTGACATTAATCTTATATGTTTTTTCTTTTTTTTATTTTTTTGAGGTGTTCCAGGAATTCAGTATGTAGCTCAGGTTGGCCTTAAACTCATAGCAATCCCCCTGTCCCTGTCTCCTGAATGCTGGGATAAATGGTGTGAAATGAAGCCCCTTGCTGGCTGACGGTCATTTCAAAGCAGCATGTTTTCATTTCATTTTTGCCATTTTGTTTAAGTCTTCCTCCCCCTCCCCCGCCTTTTTTTTTTCCCTTTTTCATCCATTCCCAGAGCTACAAACACAGGGTGGCTCAGTTAGCCTTTGTCTGCCTTTCTAATTCTGGATGGAATGGCTGTCTTTCAGTTTTACCCTGCATGTCACCAGATTGAGTTCTCTTCTCTCAGGATCACTGTACTCCTTGTGAAGACAATGAGAGAAGAGGCATGTGAGGAACTTCCACTTGTCATGGGAACTCTCTGTGTCTTTCAGTCCTCAGTAAGGACTGAAAGCTGACCACAGGGATGTAGCCAGGCTACTTGAGGAGGGCTCTGTGACGCTCCCTACCTTTGCCTGCCACTTTCAAACAAAAGAGCTAAGTGATGGGATCAGAGCAAGTTCCTCCATAATTGCCAAAGAAGGCTTCTCATTATTTGTATTAGCCTACCCTACACTCTAAGGCTATCAGTGGTGGGGAAATACTTTCTGGAATTGCAAGGGGATACATGGCTGGAAATTTGTCAGCACGAGTTTTCAGTGTTAGTTTATTTTGAAACTATTGTTTAACCTGAATTAGTTATTATGCCATATATAAGGTCGTTAGCCTACATGATATGATTATTCAAAGGGAATCTGTAATTAATTATCGTGAAATATCTGTTCTAGAAAACAAGTCCTTTATAAATTGGACTAATTTGCAGAGTACTAATAATTATATTTATACTTATTAGTGGAGGAGCTTTTATTAACAATTCACGTTCATGCTGTTAGGGGGGAATCTTGGATTTGCAAGCATTCAGAGTTCTCCAGTTTTGCTTTTTGCCTTCAGAGATGATTAGGCTAAAATTCTACCTCCTCTAGAATGGGGCCTTCCTCTCTATGCCCTGGGGCTTTCGTTTGAATTCTGGAACATTTGCCACTTAGCCTTGTCTTCTCTTGGGCTCAATTTTATGTGTGTATCTTGCCTACTAATCCACCGTGTTAGACCCTTGCAAGTCAAGGACTGAGTTAACTACCTTGCTTCATTCTTTCCGTAGCCTCAGGCAGTGGTCCTTCTAGAGGATGCTCAACTTGTGGGTAGAGGAAGGTGAGGTAAAGCTGACTTGAAAACTCTTTAGTTGCTAATCATCTTCTCTTCACATTTGACCAACAACCTCAACTGGAACGTCTTAAAGATGCTTAGTCCTTAGAGATCACCTGGCCCAACCCTCAGTTTACAGACAATGGAAAGGACCACTGCACTTATTGATGACAGATGGCTACTTAGATGACAGAAATTGGGGGCAGAATTCCAGTTTTCAGACCTCTATTTGGGCATTAGTTCCCATGTATATGTCTTACTTTTTTAAAAAAAAATGTTTATTTTATGTGTATGGGTGTTCTCTCTCTCTCTCTCTCTCTCTCTCTCTCTCTGTGTGTGTGTGTGTGTGTGTGTGTGTGTACTAAATAGATAAATAAATGCCTGGTGCCTAGGTCTCCTGGGACTTGAGTTACAGACCATTGTAGACTGGCATGTGACCTTGGGAATCATACTCAGGTTCTGTGGAAGAATAGCCGCTGAGTCATCTCTATAGCCTACATAGCATATGCCCTACTTTAGGCTCTGGCTTCACAGATAGACTGTACTTTCCTTAGGTTTATTCATTGGAATGAATTAACATTCTAGGTATCAATCTAGTGTTTTTTCTTTGTGGAATCATAGGTCAGAGGCAGTTTATAATGCTGCCGATGCATTTTTAACATCATCCAGTGGCTCTGGAAACTAATTTACAACATCTGGGCTTTCAGTATTCTCTGAACATGGATTTTTTTCCCTCTCTGAATTCCATGTCTCTTAGGTTACTAACAACAGAAGGTTTGGAGGCCTATCTTCTTTATTCACTACTGACCCAAACATGGAAAATTGGGTTTGTGAACTGTCTGTTTCACTGAGAGGAAGGACCATGTAAAACATTCTCAGACGTGTAGCTAAGCAAGTCTGGGACTCTCTGACATTACATAATTCCTCTGCTAAACAAAAGATCTCATGGAGTTTGCTGCTTAGCCATGCCTTGTGTAGAATTAGGGTGTACTTGTTCAAAGGTCAGTTATACCATTTATTTGGCTTCATGGTATTCCTGTAGACCCAGGAAAATTGTCCTGGGTTGTCAGACACTGCTGGCAGAGTTCAGCGAAGGATAATGTGATAAAACAGATATTACCTCTCTTCTAAGTTTTGATCAAGTTATTTGAAGGGAAGAAAAAGCACCACCCTGATAAACTTAGAAAAGAAAAGAAAAGATCTTAGCAGCAGGAATAATAGCAAAAAGCACAGGACAATCAGAGCTTTTGAACTTCAGACAGCTCAGGTGCTGGAGTGATTCTGTTTAACCACTTCAGCTCACGTGTGTGTGTGTGTGTGTGTGTGTGTGTGTGTGTGTGTAATCTTAAACAACCCTGGGTCACGTGGGAAGGGTCCATTTCTCAACCAAATAGATTCTCTAAGTAGAAATTAGTACCATACCATGAATGCTAACACCTTGTATCTGCCCACCAAATTCCAGTGCCTTGGAATGCAGTTTGGGTTTGGGGACCAGGAGGTAGCGCCAATAAATCATTTAATATTGAAAACGAAGTCATAAGTACAACCTGTATAGTCAGCGTAGGGATAAACTAGAAACAGGCCGTGAGAGTTCCACCTGGGACCAGCACCATCCAGAAGGAGGCAGGCCCACATCAGCAGAGGCAGTTCAGGTGTGCAGGGATTTTGCTACAGGTGATCATGAGAGTGACAGAGGCCTCTTGGAGTCCGTGGATTCAGGTCTCATTTACTGTGTCAAGGACAAGTTGTGAGGCTAAGCACTTTAGTGCGTTGATTACCTTACCTCAGAATTTTCAGAGGTAGCCAAGTTTCCTCAAAAGATTTTGAGAACTAAGAAGTAAAGACAGCCAGTGTACCCAGTTTTTTCCTTTTCATTTTATCCAAGAAGGGCAATTTCATGCGGCAATATGAGAAGACTCTATTCCAATAGCAAAGCCATCCAAATAGAATACATTTAATTTTAGGAAAGAGACTATATTGTCTCTCTTTTGCTCTGAATCTGTGAAGATATTTGTACAGAACTGCTTTGGATCATGACTCCAGAATGAGCAACATCCCTAAGTCCCTTCTATGAAAGTCTCTAGCAAAGCCTGGTTCCAAACCCAGGCAGCTGTGTATGTTAGATGCCCCGGGTAACATTCTGGCTGGATGGAATGAATGGTGGTTCATCCTGGCTGAAGCCTCCTTCAGTAGTGAGGGTGGATGCTGCTGGAACTATCATTGATTCATCCATTCACTAACCAACTGGGTTATATGCTAGAGAAAATAAGATAAATGTTCTCTCCTTAACGAGCTTCAGACTCTTGCTCAAGAGGTTTTTGGTTTTTTGTTTGTTGCAACAATAGAAACTAATACCACCAGGGCTTATGTAGAAGTCAGCAGGCCCTGAATATAGACCCTCTCCCTCTCGTTCACTCCATCCCTCGCTCCTTCATTTCTTCCTTCTTTAACTTTTAAAATTTTGCTATTCTACCAAAAGACTCACAAACTAACGATGAGGTAGAAGTCATTCAACTAGGTAGAACTATGACAATGAAACTCAGCCAATCTGAACACGGTCTGTGCATCTTTGAGTGTGCGCAGCCTGTGGTTCACTCATTTGGACAGTGTAGTTCACCACAATTGTTCAGCTCTTTCTCCCTTCTCTCAAGCCACCTTGAATATTAATAGCAACAATATTAAATAAAAAGAAAGGGATTTTAAAAAACCTTAGATAAAATAAATTTTCCTAAATTTGTTTTCTGCCACAATAAAATTAAATGAACATTTACTAAGTATTTATATTTGCATGGTAAATGTCCTTTGATTACTGGGTATGACTTTTTGCAGCTGACCAGGCAAACAAATTATAAGCCATTTACTTTGAATAGAATGGTATGCATTTAAAGTCTCACTAAGTTAAACCCAATTGTTTGCAAATTTAAAACAGAAGGGCTTTGCTTCCCTTTCCCCTAGGTCCCATTTAAAGGCTCACTGCTCACTGGAGATGTCACAGTTCACAATCACACATCGACGTCTAAGGTGTCTTTAGGTAACTAATGCTATCAAACACTTGGCAAGTGATGAACATGATTTGGCTAATGAATAAATATATGGATTTAGTTAATGAATTAAATTAGTGATATCATTCTATATTTATGTTTTGTCTGTAATTTGTAAAGTGATTTCACATTTTGCTTTACAACAACATTTTGAAAAAAATTAACTTTGCATGTTGCCTTCTACTTTAAAGCCTGGACAACGTTGACGGCATCCTTGGTCTACAGCAAAAACTGGAATGTAAATATGCTAGAAAGTGTAAATAATTAGAAAAACAGAAACATAAGCTATGCACAAAAAGCTTAATGAATAACATGAAGGCAAGCTAAGGATGCAAACAGTGGTTTAATATGTGCTAGTATTATTTTTATACAGTCTGGGGCAGAATAAATCTTTAAAACAGTTCTACCTTTGATTGATATTTATTGCCTTGTGTGTGCTTGTGTGTGTTTGTCTCTCCGTGTGTGTGTGTGTGTGCTTGTGTGTGTGTGTTGTATATTGTAGCTTTTCGCTGTTCTTTTAGACAGATCATCTGGAGAATTACAAATATTTTCATCAGAGTATCAGCTCTGAGCATGATGTTAACCCCTTACCCAGCTGGACTGAAGGCTTCTCTTTCCTCCCGCGTGAGAACCATGGATTTCGATTAACAGAATATTTGTCAAAGTAGTGATAGGCAATCCTTCCAGGTAACCCTCCCAAGGAACCCCCGACTGGCTCTCTTGGGCAGCTCTCCTTCCTTGCTAAGGCTTTAGATGACAGAAAAGCTTTCTTGCGCAATAGGGGTAAAGCAGACATTGTACCTCACACCGAGCTCTCCGATGACCTAGCTCCCAACTTCATTTCAGGAGGTTGGACAGCATCAACTGCTGTGGGCCATCTGTGGAAGAACACACTTCAGCCAGCCCAGGGGGGATGCTGTAGGGGGTGGTGGTGAATGTTACCGAAGTTCTGCGGGAAGGGAGGTATTTTAACTCCTTAAACATTTTTACAGTAAAATAGGGTTATAATGCATCCACAGGAAAGTAAAACAAAAGTGAGCACACACTATATAAATCCCTCTAATAGGGGCCCTTGTCCACACACATAAGCCTTTCCATTCTCCACCTCAGACCTCCTGTCCAGATGTCTGGTTCCCAGTCCCGGAGTGTGGCTCAGCAACATACAATCAGAATCTTAGTGTTCTTATCCCTCACTGCTAAGGCAGAAAGATTAAAATGGAGTCTGAAGTTGAGGGGCTTCCCAAGTGTCCCCTACCCCTTTAACATCAGTGTGTTCATAAAATTATATAGTAAAGACAGCCACTTGAAGACCCCACAATAGAAAACGGTGATTCTATAAAGAAACAGCTGGAGTCGGTGGACATGGGACTCAGGCTCCCATACTTTTGTGGAAACACTGAATATCTACAGGCAAGTTCCCTAAGTTCTCTGTGTGTCAGTTTCCCCTTATGCAAACACTAATGTAACATAGTGGGTTTATGGGCATATGAGAAAACAAGTACAGGAAAAGCATTTATAAACCATGAAGAGATGTGGTATTGTTACTACTGAAGGTATTTTTATAATACTTAGTATTTCTGTCATTAAATTACTGTTCATTGCAGGAAGCTTTACAATCGTGTGAATTGTATTGTGCTGACAGCCCAGCTAGGGGGTTGTGCTATACTTGCAGATATGATTAAGCCTCAGGCATCTGCCTCACGTTTATGGAGCTTGGATCATGCCAGTTCAGGAACTGCTTTGGCACTCTGGGTAGCCACAGACTGCCCATAACACTAATTCCTAGGGTCACTTATGGGCTTTCTACCCAATAGCTCAGAGGTAACCAAGTAGCAATACTGCAGATCCCATAAAAACTATGAGGCAGCCTGTGTACTGGAAAGAGACCTTTAGGATGGAAATCTGGGACAGAGGTCCTGTCCCAAGCTCTGTTAACCCTTCACAGTCTTGGACTTGAGTTTTTCATGTAGTCAAATAGCCAGTTTGAAGTGGATTACATTATGGGTATATTTTTGTTTAATCTACTATTTTGTTGGGCTCTTTGGGCACCAATAGAGGTTAATCAGGAAGGTAAAACTCCATCTGGAGTCAGCTAAAGTATTTGTCAAATGTTTTCAGGTGCCTTCAAAAAAATCTCTCTCTCTCTCTCTCTCTCTCTCTCTCTCTCTCTCTGTATGTGTGTGTGTAAAATCGTAAAATCTAGGGGTGTTCTTCCTTGAGTACTGCACATCTTTCTTTTTTGAGAGACCCTCTCTCTGTAACTCACCAAGTACGCTAGTGAGCGGCAGGGATACTTGTCTCCACTTTCTCAGCACTGGGATGGGAAGGTTGCCCTCCCACGGCCAGGCACTTGTGATGTGAGTACTGAGGTCTGAACTTACTTCCTCATGGTCAAGCGGCCATACCCTTTGCTGGCTGAGCTATCTCAGCAGCTCTGCCTTCTGTAGCCTTAGACAACACAGCACTCCATTGCACCTATGTGGGGGGAGAAGACTCTGTCAGTAAATAGACAGTTCATTGCCCAGTTCCTTTGTTTCCCACTTCTTTTGCTTCCTTGAGTGGCTGTAACAACTCCACAAATATGGCGAGACATCAGACATGTTGACGTAGTTTCCCACAAACGTACAAAGTAGAACTAGCTGGTTGAAGAGAGAGGGCCAAATATGAGGGGAGGAGATAGAGATGCAGTTGTTAGGCCGGGACTAGAATTCCTTTTGCCTTTAATGGAAACGATGGTATGTTTCAGGGCGTTTAAGACGTTGTCGCTCCAGGCAATGGTTTTGAGGTTGTATGGAGCTGTTGGGTGTTGTGGGATGAAGTTCTCTCCAGTGGGGCATCAAGAACGCTAACACAGGGCTTTGGGTGCTGGGCGTCTTCAACTCCAAGCCAGCCCCAGTCTCACAGTGGTTCACGCAGGCTTTTAGAAGGCGTTTAAACCTCGCCAGCATTTGCCCAGTTGAAGCAATTTACTGGGAAACTGGGTCCAATTTCGTAACAATAAAAAAATAGAATCTTTCTTGTTCATTTAAACCAAGATATTTTCAGTTAGAAAACTGTCCAATATTAAAATGACTTCTCAAAGAAATGGGTTCACTTTCACTTTAGTGTGAGAGCACTCTATATCAGGTTCTGGGGAAAAAACAAGTGGCTATTAAAATGAACTCTTAAAAGGATAAGAAATCTAAAGAGTGTATTTCTTTGGAATGTAATGAAATATAAGTTGAAAGGTATCTTGCCAAAGTGACAGTTCTTTGATAACATTACTGGAATTGTCTTTCTGACTGAGTCAGTAATACAGTATTCTTTTTAATTAAAGGGAGCCAATATCCTGACATTAAATTCCACACAAATATTCTGGTTATTTAATAGTAATTTATTGTAGTTTTACTGGAAACTTTACCCTCTTAGTTCTTAAAAGGGTTTCCAGGCTCAATTAAGTACCTTTTTCTTCTAATATTGATTTTACTGTATTCAATTTAGATTAAATTTTTTTAAAACCTAGAACTCAAATTTTAGATGGATTTAAAGGAAGTATCTCACTTAGAAATTCAGGCTAATAAGACCTTCATTGTCACGTGACGAATGATCCTATTTATTTGATTGGGGTTCTTTGGGGAAATACATGCTCACTCTGAGTCACATGAGCTTTTGGATACAGAATTGTTGGTAAAATGTGAAGCGGAATAGATGATATTATTTTTCCAGGACTTCTTGAAAGTGGGTAGCTGTGGTACTTTTTAACCACACTGCAGAGACTGTGTGTAGTCTTATACTTCACCATAGTTCTGATCCCCTACCCAGTATCTGTGTTAATTTCTCAGGACACACTGCCTACATGGGGACCACTGAGGTGGCCTCAGTGTGTTATGAGACATTCTCCTGAGGACAACGGCTGCAGTCAGGAGCTGGGACAGATTTTTGTCCATTTGATGGGCTGTGACAGTTAGCTGGAGTCATCCACTAATTTTCTATTCTTACTCTCGTCCCTCCTGTGCCTGATGTTCTGTGATAACACGGGACTTTTTGAATTTGGAACGCAAGCACGTCACAAAACCATTCCATGAATTTTGTTTACATGTTTCCTGTTCTTTGATGTGGCTTTCAGTTTCGTCTTCTTTTGAAAAATTTAACCTTAAGGAGTTTTTTTTGTTTTTTTTTTTTGAAGTTCTATTTCAGTGTTCAGTGACACTCGCAGACAGAGAACCCAGTTTCTAAGGAATACCTTTTCTAGTCACACACTTCAGAAACATCGGAGCTGCCTGGCTTGGCTGGGAAGTGTCTGCCGCCACATTAGTGATGTGATAATAGCCTTCACATATCACCTGGACATTAATAGAATGAAATCACTGGCTGCTCATGAAAGCAGTGCTTCTCTCTGTGGTACCCTGGAGGTACTGTGTGAGCCCGGTGAACTTCTATCACAAAGGTGGAAGCCAGAAATAAAACAGACTCCCATCTCTCTCTCCCTCTCCCCCCCCCCCTGTGTGTGTGTGTGTGTGTGTGTGTGTGTGTGTGTGTGTATGTGTGTATTTAATGGCTCTACTGATACTTCATGGAAATGACCAAAATCCAGGCAGTTGGATAAAGGATGTCTGGGTCTCCAGTCTGCTCCATTCAGTGGCATGCAAAGCTTCCAGTGGCTTGGGACCTCTAACTCAGCTGCAATAGCCATCAAAGGTGCAACTTTATTCTCTCAGAACAGCTTTGTAATGCGATCTGCACGCATATCTTCAAACTTTTCCCTGAGCTGTGCAGATGTGGCTGTAAAAGCGGTGTGCATGCCACGGTGTATTTCCACTTTCTTGAAAAACATGAATCTGCTCTCTGATTACAGCAGAGCGGCTGCTGTATATAAAATTTCTTACAGGTGCACACCCTCTTAAAGAAAACCTGAGCTATGAAAACCAAGAAATGCAAAATGGGAACCATCTCTGCCTACTATTAATTTTATAGAAGTCTCTTGCTTTGAAAAGATATTTGCATTTGAATTTTATTTAAAAAGGATCTTCCAGTGTACTTGTGATATTCTTTATTGAATCAAAGTTCGATATATAGATTTTTTTTTCAGATAGACACTGGTCATATAGATGAAAATGTGGGCATTATTAAATTACTTTGGAGATTCTTTTGGGTTAGGATAGACTGCAAACTGCAAGTTGATTTGCTGTGCAATAGGTATGCTTAAGATTGTATGTATGTATTTTACCTTTTAAAAAAAAAAGGGAAAGAAAAGAAAGAACAGCTTCTGATTATTGTTCACAAAATATAATGTATGGTTTATAAAACTCTGCTTTGTATTTCACCTATTTCTCCTACAAGGAACATGAGCTTGTGAACAGAACACTTTCTTCAGCTCACATTCAAAGCCTAATCTGGTTTTCCCAGCAATCACATGGATAGGTGTAAACAGATAAATAGTCACCACACCACTGAATGCTGTGCCTCATTTTTCATCTTTTGAAATAAAAGCCCAAGAGAATTTTGTCAGGATAAATTGGAGATAGAAAAAAAAAGTTCCCTTTTGAAGTGAATACTTTGAACATGGCAGATTTGTGGGGAATTTTCTTTTGCCTTTGACTCCTTTTAAGATCTAGAAAGCTCTGCAAAATTAGAATTTTAGTACATCACTCTATAAACAGTGTTTATCTGAGCCCGAATTAGAGACATGCTTTTGAGCCAGGACTGGAATCGTTTAGGTTTTTGTAATTTTAGCTGTATTATCTGGTAGAACAATAAATTTAAACCTAATAAATTAGTTGACATTTCCTTTAATTAGCCCCAGCTACATTCCTATAGAAAAGCCCCAAATAGAAATTCTTACATTTCTTTTTACAGGCATCTAATTACATTAGTATCTGAAACAACTCCTTCCTAATGATTCTTTGAACAATGCTGCCTATGTTTTCTTCCTCCGTGCAGACTTTTTATAAATAACACGGTCTACATCAAAACAGTACATTCTGCAAATGTCGTGATACAGAGAAAGGCAAGATGAAAAAGCGAGCGTACCCAGCCCCTGTACTCACAACAAGCTTTAGACTCCTTTGTGTAGAATTCATAAGAGATGGCACATGGCTTGTTGGAGGACTTGAATACCTTTTTCATAAAGACCACCACTAAAATACCCAAAGAAGGTAAATTATACTCACAGACAAGAATTCAAAGAGGCCCAGCAAACTGAGCTGTGTGTCATATAATCCCTAAGATAAAGTATATACTGACTAGTGCCAACAGCAGGACCAGCTACTATTAAGGAAACAGTCTGGCAAAGTTATTGGTCATATTTTAGACAATCTTTTCTTACATAAGGCCAAAGACATGCTATCAGTTACAATCTTATGTCCCTTACTTAAGACCAAAGAGGCAACACTGCTAGCAAATCCCCCTGGACATTGTCAATCCTACATAAGATGCACCAGAATTAAGGTGAATTACATAGACACTTGATGGTATGACCACAGCACTATTATCCAGCACTCTATAAGACATGGTTTTGTCCTGTCCAGAGAGGTTTTTTTCTCACAGTCAGTGTTTAACTCATTATCAAAGTTTATGCTGAGATTAGCTCTGGTGGCCTTTCTTTTCCAAAGGAATTCTGTGCAGAGATTTACACTGAAGATGCCTGAGGTATATTGAATTTTAGGATGAGTTTGTTTTTCAAAACTCAGTTTTCATCCTTCATTTGTGCAATTCCTTGAGGCCTACTTGAGTTCACATTTAGAAAAGAAATCCTTATACGTGCCACATGCCTCGTACCCATGGGTATAAATACCATGATGTGAGCTCAGATACACACCCGTTTCCCGTTTGTTTCCATTCTCAGTGCCAACTTTGGCTCAAGAAACAATGACACTCAGCCTGGTGTGAAGGAAGCATCCAGTACATAATGCACAGAGGGGTGCCCAACCACAGAAGGAAAATCTTCAATATGGCCAGGGTGAGAACAGAGCAGACACTTATCAGGTATCAAAAAGGGCAGGTGTGGATCTGCCTGAGGTGACAAGTGAGCAGTTTTCAAGCTGGTCCCATTTCAAAAATGACCCAGATATTAGTCTAGACGATAACTATGAGATGAATTGTTTAAACGGTTGTAGGCTTGAGCACACTGGTTGATCATCTGATTTGTTCTTTATTGCACATGATCCTGGTCTTCTTCATCAAACACCCTGAAAGCATCGATCTTTCTCACTTTTATCCAAAGCATGCCTCGGGGATTAAAAGGGAAACATCAACTTGCTGTTTATTTAGGATTTTTTTTTAAGCAGCAAAGCCCCATATGGCACACTGGATGAGTTTATTTATTGGATCTCCAATATCGCTGGCCTCAGAGAGTGAAAACAACATCTGCGGTGACAAATTTACTAACCATGAATGGATTGCATTAGTCCCATAATTTGCAAAGTATTTTTTCCATCTGGGAAGATGGTGTGGTATAAATTCCATTCTTTCTTTCTTTTCTTTTCTTTTCTTTTTTTTTTTTTAAGTATCTTAGGGGGAGGGGTTTCCAAAGAAACTAGATTGTTCTGTTATGAACAAATTTTAAAAGTTGGAATTTTT
Source organism: Rhynchomys soricoides (assembly GCA_019843965.1). NCBI lineage: Eukaryota > Metazoa > Chordata > Mammalia > Rodentia > Muridae > Rhynchomys > Rhynchomys soricoides. The sequence goes on along the minus strand of JADRCH010000029.1, from coordinate 1,857,165 downwards.
CTTCTGTCCACTTGCTAAGTCTCCTCTGCTTTGTGCTTTTTAACACATTGGAAAATATGTCAGGCAGCAGAGTACAAGGCCAAAGGAAAAAAGAGGTGAGCCCTTTACCCCACCAGACCTTTGGAAGTTTGTGGTTTTACATGACTAGGGGTTGACAGTTCTGAAATAGGGGCCTGGAGGTAACAACAGAGAATCACTTTAGTGGATACTATTTCTAGGTCTGAAAGCCCCTCAGATTTTTAATTCATTCAACACGGTGTCAGAATTCCAAATCCTAATTTCTTTTCTTGTAAACATCCCCAGATGCCCAGAGGCAGTATTATGTAATATCAAGTATGCACACTTTGAAACCCAATGACCTAGATTCAAGCTATGGTTTGACTCTTGCTAAATTGGTTTCACCTCCTAGAGCCTCAGTGATGTCTTCTGTAAAATGGAAATAGGGATAATACATTAGAGGCTCTGGTCTAGGTAAGACGGGCAGTATAAGCTATGATTTCCAGCACCGTGGAACGTTTCAAAGCTCTGTTAAGCTGCTCTTCTTCCTGTCATTGGATAATACCATACGAAAGGTCTGTTCATGACTCTACTTGATTAGAAAGACTACTAAGCCTGGTCAGAGAGAATCCAGGAGAAACTGATCCACTTTCTGACAGAGAAGCGGCAACTAAAAACAGCTGTGCTAAATCCCACTGAGGACATTATACACATCTTCTCTGGATATGAACTCAGACTCACTGATGAATTTAGAGAACCCAAAGTTAGCCTGAAATTCCTTGGGCAGGTCCCATGCAGGCTTTTAAAGAGTAAAAGGAGGGGAGTCTCACAGAAATGACACAGAATTCCTTTTATAAAATACTACAAGGCTGAGACGTGGATACCGATAATTTGTAAGTGAATTGTATATGATTCTGTTGTTTGATAATACCTAACACTTATTAAGGTTCATTCAGGACCTTAATAAGGCCTGGGCCAAACCAAAAGCTTTATGTAAATTATCTCAATTAACCCTCAAAGGATTCTAAAAATCAGACACTATTATTTTTCCAACTTTGAGGCCACAGATTAGGATTCCAAAGTCTGCATCCTGACAACTATTGTAAACTACCATCTGAAGACAATATCCATTGCCAGCTCCTTTTTCTTGAAAGCACTACATGTTCCTCCAGACAACTTGTGCTCTCGGGAGACTTCATCCTTCTTGCCACTGTAATGGGCTGTCAAACACATTTGCAATTTCACTTTTTAGCTGTCATAATCCTTTACACTGCACTTCCCAATACCCTGTTATGTTCCTTAGGCTCTATGATTTACCAGAAAGATGTCATGGTTCTCATTTATGTGACCTTAGTGGAGTGGACATTACTATCCCCATTTTTGCTATGAAGGAAACAGATCTGTATAATGTCTCTTCATGAGCAACGCCAGCTACTCAGAGCATGTTCTAGTCCAGATAAATGATGAAATAATTGCTAGTGCTTTAAAATAAAAAAATAATTCATTTTATAAAACCACACCAAAAATCATTTTCATCCTGATGGGAAGCCATGACTTCATCCCTCCTGCCAACTCATTTCTAACCCATTCAGTGAAAACATGAGTGAATCTTCCAAACATTATCCACTGCCAGGAAGGGAACAAAAATAATATGTGGAACCCGACCTCAGGGAAATGATTTGATAGGGGAAATTAACATCTCTGATCACAGGCAAATAAACAATCAAACAATCACAACAGCATCAATAATAAATGCAATGGCCATAAAGAAAGAGTTCGGGGGCTGAGAATCCTTCATAGATCCTATAGAATAAGATGGCACCATTAGCCTAGGAGGGGGCCTCATATCAGGCAAATGAAATGCAGGTTCTCTCAAGTAAAGGGCTGGTGGAGGAAAGGAAAGACTAGAAAGCTTACCTTGGAACAAGTTTTAAAACCGTTATTTATCTTTGTTACCAGCTATAGCTTTCATAAGAACAGTATAGAATATTTTATGAACTCAAATAGAAGGCTTCATATCACAAATAAAAAAATTTGAAGTTCATATTTTCAGGGTGTTTTTATTTTCTATTTACCCCTTTGCTCATTTTAAAGCCACTGCATGTTGTCATACTCCTATACTGAGCATGCCTGTCTCTGAGAAACACATTTAGGCATTTTCCCTTTAAGAAAAGGTTCTGAGTCTGTCTTTCAGATGGTCATTCAATGCTACATACCTGCAGGACTGAGATAAATGGCTCTTGGAAACATTTTCCTCTTGGAAAATCACAGATGAGACTAAATGAGACATTTTATATATATAGTAGCAAACAGTCATAGGTACATTTCATTTTGAAAGCCCCATCTGTCTTGCAAAGCAAACAAGCCTGACACTGCAGAGGCACCGCAGTACTGCAGACCAGGAGAGAATCAGGGACACAGGACAAGATAAGAAGGGACTTGCTGCATTCACACCATTCGGGTATTTTGACAAAGCAAACATATCGTAGAAACTGTAATTATGTCTCTTGAACTATGTGGCTGGGGCATTTTGCAAAGTTTACTGTGCATACCTCAGCCTTGATTAAGGGTAACAGTGGCTCTTACAGCTTTTTGCTGGGATTTGGATTTGAATTTGGATCATTACAGCTAAAAGTTTGAGCATGACGGGAATAACGACCGTGGTGTTTTCTTTATGTTGGCTATGTGCTCAGGTCCATAGAGTCTGGAATATTTAAATTAATAATGTAAATTTAAGTATTGCCATTAAAGCGAAGAGCTAATTAGGTCCCTGCTTGCTGACTGGCAGTGTAAGGCTGTGAGCGAAATGTTTTGTACTGATAGCTAATACTGCCAGGGAACTCTGGATAGAGGTCACCTGAGATTAAGCAACCTGGAAGATTCCAAAGACAGGGGTGGAGGGTTGGGGAGTAGGGCTGGTGAGGAAGTATCTCATCCCATTTTTCTTTAAAAAAAAAAAAAAAATACACAAAGAGATGCAAATAGCCCACCACGCTGCTGAGAGCGTGGTTTCTGAGACATTACACAATTATTCCGTGCCTCACTTTCAACAGCTTCTCGTCTGAGCCCTCTGGACCTGAAGTTTTTCTCAGAACTTTTTGTGTTTTCACATTCGAATCCAACAAAGTGAGCTTTACCCACTGATAAACACCCTTCTAAAAGATGCCCGGACAGTTCACAAAACAACAACAACAAAAGATTCAATAATATCCCTGACTTTTGTTATTTTGGAAAAACACTATCAAGATAACAAAAATTATAAAGGAAGGAAAAATAAGACTTATTTTATACTCAGGTAAGGAGAGTCTTTCCTGAAACTTCTAGAAACAGAACTACTGTGCGTAAAAAGGCAGAGGCACACGCTGGATGTGATGGAGCAAAGCCGTGACGGGGCCTAAGCAAGGGCTTTCTATAATGGGTTTCTTTCTGAAACTAGCCTCTGCCTGCTCACTGTGGACTGCTCAGTGGAAGCTCTTTGCAGAGTCAGGGCAGCCCAGCCTCAGTGTTCCTGGCATGGTTTGAACATCCAAGGGGAATCCAGCCTGACCAGGTAGTCCCTCCTGTGAAGTACAAGGGACAAGTTACTGTTTGCAGGGTGGGCTGGGGGTTGGGCTGGGGGTGCAGCTCGCTCAACATACAGGTTGAAAGTAAGTTTTGAATTTAATAAAAGGTGAGCATTGTGTTCACTGAGGGATTGTTCCATATGTCATGGGAGATGACTTCACTTTTAAAAACAATGTTTCTACTCTAAGGAAACTGGTTATTTAATTAAATCTCTTCACCCTCACACCATTAAATATTTGCCTCACTTAATTTCATCAAGTGACAGTTCATACATCTGTGCTAATGAATCCATTTGTTAGGAATATTTTTCTCAAAGCAAATTTACTTCATGTTCTTTCCTGTTCTCAAACCTGTTTCTCATCTCCCCGTGTCTGAGCCCCGTTCTTTCCTCTAGTCTCCCTTCATTGAAGAAGACTGCCCCTTGGTAAAAGGCAACAAACTACATTCTCCAACACCGCTATTTGTTTTTCTTTCCCCAGCTTGGCAAGGAATTGCTATCAAGAGATGAAGTAGGGAACCTCACTCACGAAAAGGCTATGTTGAAAAGTGTTGCTCAGATTATTCTGCAATTTGCCTATAGGACATTGGTAGCTTCTGTTTCCAACTCCAATGCTGTTTTTGTTTCTTAAACCTCTTTATTGGATATTACTAGAGGCACTGTTGTGTAACGGTTCACAAAATCCATAGCTGCTATATATTAAAGGGTTATCAAAATCTCTCACACAGTGCCTTCTACTCTTCAGGGACATCTCTTGACTTCCCCTGAGATCAAACAGATCAATTACATCATTTCAGAACTTAGTTATCTTATCTGTGAAATGAGGTAATAGTGCCTGTTTTTTTTTTTTTTTAATGTAAGAATAAAATGATGTGAACTAAGAGAATAGCTGACCATCTTCAAAACCTAGTGTTTATTGTATTCATTTGTAGAAGTCTAAAGTTGTCTTTCCTGAGGCACTGGGGCTTAGTTCCTATAGCCAAGGACCACCTTGTTATTTTTCTTATATTTGAGCAAATTAACTAGTTTATCTTCAATATGTTTCCTTTCAAAAGTAAGCTGTGCTGGAAAGGTCACAAAGTTTGTTCTTTCGAAGAGTCCTAGATTAAACTGTCATAGAACCCTTCTGAAAGTTCCCAGGGGATGACCCCCAGTATTGAGATGCTAATATTCCATTGATTGGATACATCAATATGAATTTGATACAACTTTGGGGAGATGTTTAAGCTGTTACCAGTTTTAAGTATATCAAATAAGTCCATGGTTAATATATTCACATTCTAGGTGGTTTTTGCCTACATTCTGGGTGGTTCCTTCAGGAAGAACTTACAGAATCAAGAGAGGTGACTGAGATGAAAAGAATAGATGTTACAGATCTGTATCGCCAAATGACTTTTCTACATACATGAACATAGTTCCATAATACTCTAGCTTAAGAGTGAGTTCTTTTCACTTTCTAAAACTAGTACTACACCAAATGATGGGATATGTCTGTTGGATAACAGAATATCAGACTAGGAAACCAAACTTGCAAGCATCCTTGGAAGTTAGTAGATAAGGAAGAATTGTCATGTTGGACCCAGGACCTGTATATTAGAATGAAGGACATATGTTTAAACAGTTTGGCTCACAGGATCCTTATGAGATAGCTAACATTTACTGAGATCCTTTTCTAATAGGTTGATATTAGCTCTTTATGTGTATTGCTTTTATTAAGTTCTTCCCCTATCTTCATTTGAAAGTTGTGAAAACTTGCTTGAACCACGAAATGAGCATCTGAAAACTTGTTATCCAAGAGGGAAGAAACAGCTCATAATAATCCACCCAACTGTTCCTGCTTTGTATCCAAGGTAACAGTCATAGTGTCTTTTCTGACAGCTATGTAGGGAGAGGAAATCTCCTCCCTTAGCCTTGCAGTTCCGCCAGAAGAAATCGAGAGAATACTAAGGTATGAACTGGTCCCCCTCTGAAGCCTTGGGAGACACTGAGGCTACTGTGATGATTAATACGCTTGTGGGATAGTCAGATTCTGGAAAGTTCCCAGGATAAAAGAGCCAGTGCTATGTAAACATTGCCAAGTGTGGCATTGTAAGTGAAGGCCAATAGTCTGGCTGGTTGTTAAGAGTATCTTCATCTCTATGAGACAGATGCATTCACATCCCTGTCCCAATCAGGCACACAGACTTTCTAGCATGCCTTTTTCTTTCCTTAATAAATGTATTTGTCATGGTCAGTGTACAAAAAGTGTTCCCCTATGCCTCGTTTTCTCATACTTTAATCTACCAAAATGACACAAGACTTGGAATCTTAGAGGATTTGGCTCTCAGGCTATAGTGTCATGAAAGCTGGTAGTATTAAACATGGCAGGGATCAACCATCTTGGGATCCTTTCTCTGATTTTACATCTGAGCCAGGAGGACCCAGGGGCTTACTCTGACTCAGGGCTGCAATACCCTTGACCATCTGTAGAGTGGGAAGAAAAAGGAGGAAAGAGGCAATGTAGGCTTCAAGAGCAGAGCTGGGAGGGGGACTGAACAGAGCCACATGACCTCTTATATCCAAACAGAATGCTGGCCTGGGAAAACACGACCGTGGTGTCCCCTCTGCTTTCAGGACTGAGCCTAAGACCCTGTGCATGCCACCCCCTCGCCCCCAGGACTATGCTTCTTCCTACTAGCCCTTCCCTGGACACATTCTCTGTCCTCCCTGGACACACTCCCTCTTACTGATCTGTTTTCAGTTCTAGGATTTTGAACCTCTCTTGCCTCACAGACCCTGTACCTGTTGACTCCTATGCCTTTGGGGACTCTCTCCTCTTTCACCCCCTTTTCTCCCAGGAAGTACTTCTTGCCACCTAAGACCTGTCTATGCCGCTCTCCCAAGAGTCCCTATAGATGGCCATGTGTTCTGTTCTTATTAAAATGTTCCTTCTATTCACTGAGATTCACTTTCTTTTTTTTCATACTTTATTTACATTTCGAATGTTTCCCCCTTTCCAGATCTCCCCTTTGGAACCTCCCTATTTCCTCCTTTCCCCCTGCCACTATGGGGGTATTCCCCACCCACCCATCCACTCTCATCTTCCCTCCTTGGCGTTCTCCTATACTGGGGAATCTAACACTCTCAGGCCCAAGGACCTCTGCTCCCCCTGATGTCTAACAAGACACTCTTCTGCTGCATATGTGGCCTGCACCATGGGTCCCTCTGTGTGTATTCTTTGGTTGTTGATTCAGTCTCTGATTCAGTCTCCGGGAGTATGGAGGGGTCAGGACAGTTGCCACTGTTGCTGCCTCCCCGGGGATGCAAACTCCCTCATCTCCTTCAGTCCCTTCTCCAACTCCTCCATCTGGGACCTCACACTCAGCCCTATGGTTGCTGTGAAGTGACTCTTGGGTATTTCGAACTTTTGGGATAATAACCACTTATCAGTGAGTACATACCATGTTCATTGTTTTGTGACTGAGTTACCTCGCTCAGGATGATATTTTCAAGTTCCATCCATTTGCCTGCGAATTTCATGAAGTCATTGTTTTTAATAGCTGAGTAGTATTCCACTGTGTAAATGTACCACATTCTCTGTATTCATTACTCTGTTGAGGGACATCTGGGTTGTTTCCAGTTTCTGGCTGTTATAAATATGGCCGCTATGAACATAGTGGAACATGTGTCTTTATTACATGTTGGAGCATCTTCTGGGTATAGGCCCAGGAGTGGAATAGCTGGGTCCTCAGTTAGTATTATGTTCATTTTTCTGAGGATCCACAAAACTGATTTCCAGAGAGATTGGTTCAGCTTGCATTCCCACCAGCAATGGAGGAGTGTTCCTCTTTATCTGAACCCACACACTTATGGTCACTTGATCTTTGACAAAGGAGCTAAAACCATCCAGTGGAAAAAAGACAGCATCTTCAACAAATGGTGCTGGTTCAACTGGCGGTCTACATGTAGAAGATTGCAAACTGATCCACTCCTATCTCCCTGTACAAAGCTCAAGTCCAAGTGGATCAAGGATCTCCACATAAAACCAGATACATTGAATCTAATAGAGGAAAAAGTGGGGGAAAGTCTTGAACACATGGGCACAGGTGAAAAGTTCCTGAACAGAGAACACCAATGGCTTGTGCTCTAAGATCAAGAATCGACAGATGGGACCTCATAAAATTACAAAGCTTCTGTAAGGCAAAGGACACTGTAAATAGGACATAACGGCAACCTACAGATTGAGAAAAGATCTTTACCAATCCTACGTCTGAGATACACTTTCATTTGCCTGTTTCCTCTGAAGGATACATGCCAACTCTGCTTGAACTTGAGGCTATGTCTTACTAGTTTTTCAAATCCAAGTCTTTAAAACAGTGCCTGATTCACAGAGGCCCTTCATCATGGCTTGTTATTATAAAAGCCCTTCAGCTGCTTCCTTCTTTGCTGTGCAAATAATGCTAATCCCACAGATGAGTAGAGATTAGGATCATGTAAATTCCTTCCACTCAATTGCAGGTATTCTGAACACATACCACTACCACGCTGCCTGCATGCTCTGTCTCTGTCTTTCCTTCTCATTCCTCTTTCACTCCAACATTCCTACCCACTTATATGTCTTTGTGTGTTGGCCAGTATGGTGTACATACACACACACACACACAGGGAGAGAGAGAGAGAGAGACCTACACTGCTAACTTGAATCTTGCCTTTAAAATTACTTACACTCAGAAGGCAATCTAAATAAACTCACTCCACGTTTATCCAGAAAACATAGTTATTAACTCTTCTGACTGGCCTCACACCGTTTGGTAAATGATCAGTGTAAGTTCAAAGTAGATTGTTAATGTACCATTCCCCCTCCATTCTAAATGCCATTTGTGTTCACAGTCCTACCAAACTACCTGTCTGGCTGTGGAGTGGGGAAAGACTACATCCTTATTGTGGTAGTGACTTCCAAGATCCAGCCCAGACCTGCATAGATAAACGGAACATGTATCATAAAAGTGGCCTGCGATTCTTGGAGTAGCTATGGCTGTCCTCGGAGCCTTACAAATGATCCGTGAAAAAATATGGCTCACTTGCACAGGATTAAACTATTAGTTGGGCAAATGGCTTGAGTTCAAAGAGTTGCTTTGTTTAGAGCCACCTAGTGACATTCCTCAGTCCCTGATCCAGAGTGGGAGCCACCATTTCCTGTCTACCTCCTGCCCTCTTAACCCACGGCTTGTTACATTAAGGTGGGGAAGTTTTATGTGTATAATTTGTGAAGTTCTCTTGAGCAGACAGTGCCGTATAAATGTGAAATGCCGTTATTAATAATAAAGGTTGGCTAACCTAAGAATACTGTAGAATTAAAGTAATGAGATTCTATTTTTAGGCAGGCTTGCCAATAACATGCAAGCATGATAAGGCTGTGATTTAATGCTCCCTTTAGCCTTCCCTAGCTGTAAAGAGCACACTTTCTGGGCTGCCTGCTCACAGTAGTCAGTCACCGGGAGCTCTATTAAAGCTAAGGGTAACTCCATGTTTGAATCCCAGCATGTCCAGTTATAAACAGGCCTTGCTCTCTCAGACTTGCAACTTCATCTGAGGCAACTTGCATTCACAAAATGCAGATCAGCCTCTTCAGGCACCTTGTTAATTCCGATTGCTGCCTTCGAAATGATTGCTTTTAAACCTCTAGAATGTGTTTCGAATTTTATGCATCTGCAATTGTATAAAGACCTAGGGAACACTGGTCGTATTTGCTTTTAGAGGAGAAAAAGCATCCCACAAATGCCCAAGTTCAAAGTGATTCATAACTGGAAGCAAAGTCCTACTCTTCGGGAAAAAATAATTAGCTCTTCCTCCACTGTATCGTTCAGGTCAATGCTTTGTCAATAACAGTAAGTCTTCCTCACTAATTTAGAGCAGCCTATAAAGATCATTATGACTCATAATTACAGATGCAGATTTATGTCAAAATGCACGAGTAAATCTCAGGTTCTGGTGATGGGTCACTTTATATCAGGAAGAAAATGTGTAAAGAGACACTCTCCTTGATGCCCCTCAGGATTTTTCTCTCTCCAGTTTGGGGGTGGAATTATAAGAGGTTGCTTTCAATGACATGGATATGACCCAGAGTGTGTTATAGATTCACAGCTGGAGGAGGGAGAAGTCAGCTGACTGGGTGGTAGGTAATGGGGCAAGGGTGGTGTCTTTGTAGAAAATACACTTTCTGAGGTTATTGTCAATTGGCTGAACGAAGAGCACCCTTTCAGCACCCGCAGGCCAGACCTTGTACATTAGGAAAAGATGAGTATCTGAACAGAAAGATGGGTTTTTAGATGACTGGAACTTCTGTGCATGGAAGCCAAGAGCCTGATTCCAAATACAGGGTGGTCACAGTCCTCATGGGTTTTCAGATTCTCTGGGATCCTGAGAGTAGAGATGAGAAATGGCCACCTTTGCCAAGTTTTTTGTTTGTTTTTTGTTTTGTTTTGTGGTTGTGGATGTTGCATGTCTTGTAGGAAATCTGAACTTTGCAAACATCAACTAGTCTTCAGAGAGCAATCTCCCCAATGGTAGAGTGGTAGAATGTTCCAGCAGCCTTGGAGGATGTACACACACTCTGTGTATGCACAAGTAACTGTTCTCCCCTCCCCACCTGTATATCTCATGCATATGTACCAAGAAAAGACCAAAGATGTTCAAATGGCAATTCTTAGACATTATTGATAAAAGCATATGAAAATTAGCCACTCACCCTATGACTAAGCAGATCCAATTTGAATGTGTACCAAAGAAGCAAGCACATATATCCACAAAGAGCTCTGCACCAGGAGAATCATCACAGCCTCATTGACTTCAGTCCAATCTTGGAGACAGCCCAAACATCCACTGAACAAACTTAGATATGCCTACACTGAACAATAAGGAGCATCTGAACTACAGATGCCCACTCAACACAGATGAGTCTAAAATATGTCGCATTGCTTGAAAAGCCAGACACAAAGGAAACCATAGTCAGGGAATCCATTCTCATAAATTTCAAGGGCAGGTAAAATTAATCCATGAAAACAAATCAGAGTGCTTAGCTACTTCCATGGGGCTGAGGGTTATTGACTAGGAAGGTACACAAGGGAACTCTGAGCGATGAAAATGTTTTATATCCTAATCTGGGCAGTGGTTAACATGGTATATACATATGTAAAAAATTCATTGGGCTGTACACTTACGATTTGTGCATTTTACTATTTGTAAATTATAGCTCAATAAATAAAAGTTTTAAAAAGCTATGAAAAAAAAAGGAAAGAAACTCACATGGAGAAAAATCTCATTTCATAAGAGTGAGCATGAACAAAGGACACCAGATAGATTTTCTAATGTGAGGAGTAAATGCAAATGGGTAAATGAAAAAAATATCAATCTTTTATTTTCTCTCAGGTTTATCACAGGACATGAAAATGCAGGGATGAGGGAACTAAAATCATTAGCTGATATGCTTAGAAATTCAAAGGTGTTTCCAGAATCTTCCTCTCAAATTAGGAAGTGCTTCATTTGCAAGTTTCTACTCAGGAAATGGTGTTGTTTAAACATAAAGAGCCAGGAAATAGACATTTGCAGTTGGTTCAACTCTTGTCTAAGCATGAGATCAATTACTTAATGATATTGTTGGACTTAACCTTTCTCCAGTAAAATATATTTTATCCTCTTGAGTCTTAGGAATAATTAAAGTGGAAAGCTACTGTGTTTTAGGACAAAAAAAAAATGGTTATTAAGTTTAAGTTTCCCATTTTTCATACAACAGTCTTTTTTGCATTTTACTTAGGCTAAAGAGGTACTGATTGTTAAAAAGAAATCTTCACAGGGGAGCCTGCCTTCCTGTGTCACTAATGAAGCAAAGAAACTTATGTTTTCCAGAACCATTATGACTGAATGTCCACGTGACATCTGCTACTCGTTATCCCATTTCTGTGATTCTTGTTTGTCTGAAATTGCTGCTGACATTTATAAAATGCTTGCTGAATTTTAAAATGGACCCTGGAGATCACCAAGTCTTTCCTCCCTATTTAAGTCAAGGAAATGGAAATCAGGGAAGGTTAAGTGGCTTGTCTGGGCTTGGCTTGGCTGGCTGACTTCTTGTGTGGAATTTGGATGCCTTTCTTAAACTCAATAGTAATGGAGGAGTCTGGGATCAAAGAGATATTGTTGATGCACCATTTGTGGTCGTGATGCATTTTACAGCATGGGCATTTCAGCTAAAGATTGTCTTTGGGACCCAGGGAAGGTCCTAGACATGGAGCTCTATTTCTAATCTGTAGGTAGTTTGAGTATAGCAAAGCCTTTCAGCCACTGTGGTCAAGCCTGTCTGTCTCCTTTACCCAATGAGAATGGTTTAGGATCTCAGGAGATCTGGCTTGAGAGATGCAGGCCTGCATTCAGCTTCACTACTCACTAGCTGGGCAAATAAGTTTCTTGCCTTAAAACCCTAGGTTTTTGGGTACAGTAGGGAGAAAGGAGCCCTGGAGAGATGGCTTAGCAGATAAGAGTGCTTCAGGTATAGTTATGAGAACCAGATCTCAGTACCCATGTAACAAGCCAAGTGGCTCTGCACACCTGTAACCCCAGCTTCAAGGTGAGCAGACACAGGAGGTTTGTTGAGGCTCACTGACTTCTGGATTAGCTGAGAAAACACAAGCCCCAAGTTCAGGGAGAGACCCTGCCACAAAGGAATAGTTAGAATCAGAAAAAGGCACCTGATGCCTTCTTCAGCCCTGTTTGCCAGCTCCCCTACCACATACACATATGTATGTACACCCACTCTCACACACCAGTAAATAAACCCAAGAGTCTTAATCTTCTTGCATATACAAGTCATTGAACCCCTTGACTCCATAGTGGCCATTGTCAGTACCCCTCTGGGCTCCAGCACCATGCGTCACAACCTCTTCTGTTTCCTGCATCTTCCTCATCTTCCTGATCTCTACGTGGCTTCTGGCCACAGCTCGAATTATAACACCTAATTCTTTTGTTCTTAAAAATGGTCTTAAACTAGTTCATCTGATAGAAGTTTTCAGAAGGCAGGAAACACACAAAGCACGTGTTTTACATCTTTAACAGGACCTAGTACCATGAAGGGCATGCAGCCAAGGGTTGAAAAACCACCTGAACAAAGGAATGAAAAGACAGCTTCAAATACGAAGCACTGCTACCATGGTGGCTGGGGAACTACTTCCCTTTATTCCTACAGACTTTTTTCGTTAACATTTGAGAGCATCAAGTTAAATATGACATTTTCGTACTTGTATTTCATCATGTAGCCTCAGTGGGAATAATCTGTAAGATCATGTGAAAATATTTTATATAGCTGGACCATTATATACCCACCTGCAAAAAAACTTGTCTGGAGTAGAGTTGTGACTTATACTAGAATCCAAGTTAAGTGTTTGGCATTTATTTCCCTTTGGTTCTGTTTGAGTGTAGACGGGTTAGTGTCAAGACCAAAACCCTGCTTTCAATTTATGTAACAAGGACCTCAGGCCAGAAAGAAATGCAAAACAGTATCTCCAACTCATTCTTGTATTTGCATTCTTTTTAAGTACTAAGAAGCATCAGAGCCCTCAGAAATGATAAGACTTGTGATTTCTACATACATGCAAACACACACACTCACAAACACACACACTGACACCTTAACTTTTTAAAGATCTCTATCCAATTTTTAACATTTATTTAAAACTCATTTTTCCTGCTTATATAAAATATTGTTTACTTGAGGCATTTGAGTTTTTGTGTAATTTCTAGCTAGTAGCCAATATATCCTATGTGAAATAACAAAATGAAAGAAGACATATTTCCCATACCTTGTAGCTGGCTTACAGGAATTCCACTCTGTAAATGGTTTTGCTAACCCCCTTTACTTTCTCAGAGCACCAATATTTGGCTAAGTTGCTATAATATGCTCACATACACATAAATACACAGCTAGAATATGCAGGGTGCTTCTGGTATTTTCTTGTTTTTCAATTGTTTAGAAGCACTATGAATACATATGGAACATAACTTGACGCTTGAACGGCCCAATCAAGATCATTCATGTAAGCATTACTTTACATACTTAATATTTCGTGAACACTTTCAACTTGCTTTTTTAGTAATTTTCAAGTGTACAATATGTTAACTCTTATCCTCTCCACATACATGGTAGAACTCTTAAAATTCTGTATGATTGAATTTTGTGGTCGTTGGTCAAACCTCCGCTATTCTTCTCCTACCACAAGGCCTTGTAACCACGTCTCTGCTTTTCCCTTGTGTGACCTGACATTTTATGGTACAGTGTGACATCATGCAGCATTTGCTTTTCTGTGCCTGGCTTAGTTCACTTAACAGAGTGTCCTCTAGGCCCCACCACATTGTCACTAGTGATTTATTTATTATGTATAGTGTTCTGTCTGCATGTATGCCTGCAGGTCAGAAAATGGAATCAGATCTCATTACAGATGGTTGTGAGCCACCATGTGGTTGTTGGGAATTGAACTCAGGACCTCTGGAAGAGCAGACAAAGCTCTTAACCTCTGAGCTACCTCTCCAGTCCAGGTCTCATTATTTTTAAGGCTAACTACTGTACCATTATTCTGTTCATTGATAGGCTGAGTCTGTGTCTAGACTACCGTTTATCTGTGATACACAATGTGTCAGAGAACTCTTTAACACAATGACTTCACTTACTGTGGATATACACCTCCAAGTAGGATGACTAGATCATACGGTAATGGTATGTTTAATTTTCTGGTCTTATGTGCTAATTTTTCATTCTTCCTCCATCCATTCAACACTGAGTGTCAACCATGTACCATTCTAGGGCTCAGCACACAAGCAGACATAGATCCCCTTATCCTTGTGGAACTTAATACTAGGGTCTTCCTTTGCTCTGAGCTTCTTGGATTTTGGCCCATTGCTCTTTTTGCCTCGACTGCTACCATAAAGTTTTTGACAATGATAGCCAATTTCTCTGTCACACTTGTGGTCACGGTGGGGGATTAGTTTCAGTATTCTTCAGCTTTAGCAATACTGATGTGCACATCTGCATTAATAACTTTTTATTGCTGTGACCAAAACAGCAATAAAAAAAAAAAAAAAAGAAGCAACTTACAGTAAAAAACGGATTGATTTTGCCCACACTGTTAGAGGGATTTTGGTCCATCACAGCAGGGAAAGCTTGGCGGAAAGGCTGCATCTGTGGTGGTGGGCGTCTGGGGTAGGGGATTCTTATACTGTGCTGTGCCAGGAAGCACAGTATGCAGGCCAGAATCAGCAGTAAGTACAATCTTGAAAAAGTCTGTCCTGGGTGGCTTACTTCCAGCAGCTAGGCTCAACCTTCTAAGGGTTGAAAAAAGCTCCACAAGCTGGGGACAAAGCAGTAAGACAGAAGAAGCGTACAAGGAGCATTTTAGACTCAATTCACTTCAATGTCTCATCCTCAAACTATAGTTACGACATTTAATAATCATTGGATAAGATGTCTTTCTCTCTAGAGCCGTTTTGCAATGAAGGAGGGTTTTGGTTGTTTTGTTTTGTTTTCCCAGAGAGAATGTAGAAGGAGCAGTGCATGTCGGGAGCAGTGCGTGTGCGCATGCGTGTTGTGTTATGTAGCCCAGAGGTTGAGTCCCTTCACGTACCTCCACCTTAGTTTTTAAGACAAGGTTCCTCGCTGAACCTGGAGCTAACTGACTGGCTACCTGGGATGTGCCCGTCTCTTCCCCAACCCTCATTAGTACTGGTTTGACAGATGAATGCCACTACACTTGATATAGAAACCAGACACCCAAACTCCTATCTTCATGCTGGTGTGGCGGATACTTTACTAATGGAGCCATCTTCCCAGGAAGTATTAAAGAAAAACAAACAAACAAACAAACAAAC
The DNA here is from genome assembly GCA_019843965.1 of Rhynchomys soricoides. NCBI lineage: Eukaryota > Metazoa > Chordata > Mammalia > Rodentia > Muridae > Rhynchomys > Rhynchomys soricoides. The sequence continues at coordinate 1,841,720 of JADRCH010000029.1, read as the reverse complement.
AAAACAAAAAAAAGAAAATTAGAATTATTTTAATTTTCTTTGATGACAAATGCTTGTGGTATTTGGACAATTAGTTAAAGTATAGATAGCCAATTAATATTTCGCAGAGACCAGTTTTTGTTCTTGGTGTCCTAATTTGTTTTCTATTTCTGTGGAAAAATAAAAACAAAACATAACTCCATGACAAAAGCTACTTGAGGAGAAAAGAGTTTATTTGGCATATAGTCCATCATTGAGGGAGGTCAGGGTAGGAGCTGAATGCAGGAACCTGGAGGCAGGAACTGAAGCAGAGACAATGGAGAGTGCTGCTTACTGGCTAGCTCCTCGTGGCTCCTTCAACTTGCCCTTTTATATAACTCAAGACCACCTGCTGAGGAGTGGTACTTCCCACAGTGTGCTAGACACCTCCCACTAACCAACAAAACAGGCTTGCTTATAGGCCAGTCTGATGGAACTATCTTCTTGATTGAAGTTACCTCTTCCAAAAGGACAATAACCCTAAGTAACAAAAATTTAGCCAAAATCTGATGTACTATCTTATATAATTTTTATGTTCAGAAATCGGAATTGTTGTGACACATTTTTCTATATTAATAAACTCTTATGATAATATTGGAGTCTAAGAGTTATAGCAGAAACTTGTTCAGATAAGAGTAATGGGCACACTCTGAAGCTCACAGGTTTCTGACTCCAGTCAAGGATGGTTACCAGGGTGTGACTCAGTCTTACATCAAACCCAGCAGCAGTTTAACATGTGCTAAGAGAAGTGAGAGCCTAGGTATCATGCAGCGGTAGTTAATTTTTTCAAAGTAATGGTGATTTGATGAGGTATTGGGAAAGGCATTACAGTGACAAAGAGTAAGTGGAATTTCTTGGTTATGTAAGAGATTTTTCAGAATGGTTAATGGTATGACCATCCCTCCATTAAGAGAAATTAAGAGAAAACATTAAGAGATTAAGAGAAAAGAGAGGTGTCTGATAATAGACCGAGCTAAACCAGAAGGGATCACACAAGCTCTGATCTGTTTTACGGGGCAGTTTTTAAAGTACTACTATGCCTATATCCATCATCCGACCTTACAGAGGCTATTCCAGTATCACAGGTGCATTCTGGGACAGAGGATATATAAGTATGTAATCTAAAGCAAAGGACACTTAAGAAGGCTCTCGTTGTATTTATGAGTGGAAGCTGTGTGTTTTAACCAACAAATTAGTTGGTTCCATAGTCTATGAGTCTGAAATAAATTTTTGAGTTCACCTCTATTTTCTGAACAGAAGTTCCAAAGGATTTCTTTTTTTGTTTCTTGAAATTCATAGCAAAATAAATAGTTTTAAATGAAAACAGTAATTTAAAAATAATAAAATTATAATATCTGTAGAATATTTTTCTTCTATCAAACATAAAAAGTAGTAACATTATTTTGTTGTTCTTTTAGCTCTATGAGTCTAGTGCTGAGTTTAATATTCTTTTAACAGATAAGGAAACTGAGGCATGGGGAGATACAGTCAGTCTTGAAGTAGAATGCCACAGCACATATCTTTGACCACCTCCTTTACAATGCCTCTCAGGCTTTGGCAAGAGAAAAAGCAATTCTGAATTATTCTTTTTTATTTCATGCTGTTTATTCAAAGGTCAAATTCACATCTCTTCCAGAAGGATGTTTTGTGGGGCTCTTTGGAAGATGGTTCGTGGTCCTTTGTAAAGATCTCTTTGACTTAAGGTGCATATATCCAACTTCAAAAGCTGCCCTATTTGAGTAACTTAGAATTATCTGGTGCTTACTTACAACCTTTTAGTAAATGCCCTTCCGGCTTGGGGTGCTGTTGGTATTTCATATTTAGTACAAGTATCTGTTACTTGCCCTTAGAAAATATCTTGGTTTTATGTCTCCCAGACTGCTTGTTGCTAAAGGCAAAATGTGAAATGGAGAGTCTTAGAATTTCACTGCACTATCCGAGTAAGGTGTAACTACTGCATTAAAAGCACTGACGGTGTTATAAATCTGAGCTTTGTTTGTGGGTGAAAAGAACAAATGTAAGACATGGGACAGGAGGGCTGCATGCTGCCAAGGTGAGGAAGGTTTCCTTAAAGAAGCTATTGAACACTTCTGCAAGCGTTGTGCTGTATTTTTGAACTATAGTTAGAACGTCACAGGATAACATTCCTAAAATATTCATCACCCAATCAGCTTATAGGGAGACAGTTGCTCCTCTTCTAGGGTTCTTCCTGGTCTACTTTTTCAATATGTATGTCTCTTAAATTAAAGTAGTTCATGTCTATTGTGGAACACCGAGAAATGCGTGAATAACTTTAAATGTAATAATACAAGAACAACTATAATTAATATTTTAGTATACTTCTTTTTAATATCTATTTTATACACAGTTAAATTTTTAGTACGCTTACTATGTGTGCGTATGTGCATGCGTATACTTACACACATGTGTCATGGCATGCGTAAAGATCAGAAGGCATGTAAGAGTCAGTTTTCTCTCTCTACTATGTGGGCCCCAGGGATCAAATTTAGGTGTACAGATTTACGAGTGTGAACTTCTACCTGCTGAGCCATCTTGCCAGTCCAAACACAATGTAATCTCTTTTTAAAATTTATCAATATATCACAGAATCACACAATATAACTAAGTATTGAATACCATACTTTTAATGGTTATTTAGCATTCTTTTTGTGAGTATAAATATTCAACCACTTATTCTGGAAATTAAAGTATCTCAATTTTTAAATGACGCTGCAATGAACATTTCTATAGCTAAATCTTGGTATACATTTGTGATTTTTCCCCTCGGGGTAAATTCCTGCCAGTGGACATGTTGGCACTGTGCTTGGAAATTTTATGGTTGATTCTTTCTCCAGAGAGAAATCAGTTTAGATTCAAATGACATGGCATCTCTGATCTTTCTTGGAGGCTATCAGGTCTGTTCTTCCACACTAGCAAAGCAGGGCCCTTCCTTAGCTGCTTGCACAGTTAGACAATCGATGAGCTGAGACAGATCCCTGGCTATTCATCTTTATGTTTTGTTCTATTGCAGCTTGCTAGGGTTGGGGGGGGGGAGAGATAGAGATAGAGATAGAGATAGAGATAGAGATAGAGATAGAGATAGAAATGGAGGGGAGCATAAGGCCAAAGAAAGAACTCCTTACTAAACCAGTCTGCCACAGACACAGTGCTTTCTTGCAATAGACTTTCAAGGGAACAGCTTGCAAGAAATAGCTGGCCCTTATTTCCTACACACAACAGCTGTGGAAGCCCAGCTTCGTTGTGTGGGAAAAGAAGCAAATGAGCCAGCTAGTGAGGGTGTTTCTGAGAATATCCCTTGCACTGTTACTGGGGTTTCCCTACTTTAAACAAAGCTGCTGTCATGAATGGGAATTGTGGCCTGTTATGGGAGGTAAAAATGCTTCTGGTTGTTCCAAATCCCGAAGAATGTCTGTAGGAACTGAGCTTGTCTCCTTGAAGGGCAAGATTTACTCTCCATTCTCAATGGATAATTTAAAATAAAAAGGGAATCTCAACTTTCTCTTTTCAGAAAACTCCTAGAGTGGTTGATATCCCTCACTCCTAACCATGAATATCAGTAGGACTCTGTGGTAACTACTTCAAATATAAGAAAATGAGCAAATATTGTATTCATTCAAATCAGAGGAGTCTCTTTGGAAGAGTGGAATCTGTGGTAACTATTTCAAATATAGGAAAATGAACAAATATTTGCACATTCGAATCAGAGGAGTCTCTTCTGGATAAAAATGTTATTTTATGGCACTCAGCCTTCATCACTGAGGCATGCCCATGTAGTGGCATCACAAGGGCAGAAGGCTTTACTACTTGTAATCTACTTGTAGAATTGCACAGAACAGAAAAACCATTTTCATTGTGAACAAAGAATTTAAATTATGTAAAGTCCAGGGACTGGACCAATTGAAGCTTTGCTTCACTGACTGCCAGGAAGAAAACAGTGCTCTGTTGGTTAATACAGTATTGTCATCTGCAGAGAAATCAACGCAAAACCGCATCTCATGACCCACTCACAAACCCAGCAATGGCTCGACTCTTCCAAAGTAGTTGACAGACTGAGCTTTGTCCAAAGGCCATGTAAACCAAGGCTGCCATGCATTAATCTTAGGGACAACTGGAAGCCAGTTAGTCTATAGATTGAGTGTAAATGTGCAAAAGGAAGGCTTCCCATCCATTGCACTTTCTCACTATCAAGCAAATCAGTGTAGTGGATTCCAAAACAACTCTATACAACACCCACACTTTAAAATCAGTCTATTGCACATTACATACCTCATAAAGAATGAATGCAACTCTTTCAGATTCCACATCAGGCTTTGTCAACGTGTCTATTTGGTGCCGCTTTAATTTCACTTGCTTACTTTTGTCAGCCCCATGTGCTTCCTGTGTAGTGTTTAAGGGCTGGAGTGGCTGTGCTCCGAGAACATGAATCCTGTGACTCAGTGGTTCTCAACCCTGATTGCATTTTTGCAGCATGAAGGTGTCACTGGGGTGCTTCTGGGAGTTCTTTGGATGGGAGCATTTTCTTCACCCAGGCAACCCTACTTTTAACTGAGCTCTTTCTACCTTGTCTCTTTTTAGTCACTTAAGGGGAGTCTGATTTAGTAGTAGTAGCAATTGCAATAACCCAATGGTGCCTGTATCAGACATATTAGTTCAACCACAGACCTTATTTTTATTGATTTGCATATATGTATTTTAAAAGTGAGAGTGATTCTATAATGGATTTTTTTTTTTTAACAATTGAAACTCTGGCCATTCAAAATTAGTATCTTTGCCAGTGATCATCCACGTATAGGTATCAAAAAAAATCTCAGCCTTGGGTCCCCTAGTCCTGCTGGTTTAGTCCTGCCGGTTTTGCCCAGATGAGCTGGACAAAACAAGATGCAGCTGCCTCTGTTTGCCAGCAGATTCTCTTGCCCATGATTTCACTTAGAATGACCAAGTCCTCAGGGATGCATCTGGCATCTTGAACTGTCAAAGTGAGAGGCTTGTGCTTGGTTTTCATGTGGCTTTTTTAAAAGTTGGCTTAGGCAGCATTGGCACACCCACCCACCCCACTGATAATTTTTCCCAATCCAAGCACTAGCTTGACTTAGATTTTTCTGGAACGATTTCTGATGAGGGATTTGGACCTGATCCAAATCCCTCATCAGATGGTGGTGGTGGAAGACCACCACCAACTTCAGTTGTCTTGGCTGATGTGATGTTTCCCTCTGTTAGCTGGGCCCTGACCCTCGAGAAGCTCCTACAAGATGCCATGCCTGAATGCTTCTAGCTCCTTACCTGTGGTTCTCGTACTAGGTCATTGTAACTTGGGTGCTCAGCACTGAGCATAGTCTTCCTTCAGTTGTGTGCCAGTTTAGGAAGAGGTCTAGCTCTCATGAGAGCATTTGTATTCCCTACATTCTATTTTCAGAAAGTGAGATTAAAAGTCCTGAGCCTAATATACAGTTGGTGTTCAATAAATGTCTGAAGCAAACAGTAAGACAACTGAAGGGCGAGAGTCTTAGGTGTCTTGAAGACCTAGATTCAATTCCTGACTCCTTGATGGGCATCAAGCTTTTCTAGGCTTCTGCTTCTCAAACTATCTGTGGAGAGTTAAAACTTGATTAACTTTGAGATTGATCCCATTGTTTCTACCTGGAGTTATAACCAGAAAAACATATGCTGTGCTGGGAAGAATTGAAAAGGGAAAGAGCAAGCTGGGAATGTTGAATTCAGACAGGTCGATAAGAATCAGGTCACCAATGTGCCCCAGAATACCCAGGACAGTGCAGAGAAAGCTGTGCATCCTTGACCTGCTCACTGGCAATTTCACATACACGCTTAGAATGTTTTAAGCACTGTGTTTTAATTGACAAAACAGGTTCGGTAAAGTAAATAATTTTCTTAATGTCATCATCTGGCAGAACTGATGCAAAGATCTGATCTTTGGACTCCCTTATCCCATAGACCCATATACACACATATACACTTTATACTGGAACATGTAAATGGATGAATAATAAATATTGCACGCATACTCACATACTCAACTTTTGCAGTTGGGTGCCCCAGCTGCCGACAAGGACAAGTGGCAGAAAGGATTTCACAGAATTGGGGAGTGGAAGTCGGGGTGAGCAGGAGGCCCATAGCTTAAGTCTCGTAATTTCTGAACCTCTCATGCATGAAACTTTATGGCCTCCTGAGGGGTGAGTGAGTAGCTTTGATTCATTGGAAGTCAGAAACAGCTTTTTAAACATTTGGGAATCAAGCTAGGTAGTTAGTCTGCCTTGTAAAATTTTCTTATAGATGTCACCATTAGAAAAATTTATCTGAGCTTACTATTCCACAAGGCTCATCTAAACCCCCCAAGTCTCCGGATCTGGAGATTAGCTGAGGATTTCAGCGTTGATCCCAGCTGCATCTTAATTTGGGTGATCGTGGAGAGCTGCAACTTTTTTTGCTATCACCTGATTTCATCCATGTAAAATAGGTCACCAAGATGTCACATTTTATGAGGTTATTTATTCCTCCTCTCCCTCTCTCTCTCTTGGGCTGCAGTTTTGTGGGTTATTTTTCTTCTCTATTAATGAGGGAAGTTCAGAGTACTGAATTTTGTTTATTGAGGCAAGTGGCACCTGGGAATCCTGAGCAAAGAAAAAGCTTAAAATGTGACATATTGAGGGGTGACCGCCTTGAAAAGAGCATTTTAATTTCAAACATTAATCAAGAAAAGCTTAAAATCAAAAGTGTTCTTGAATTCACAGTTGACTTTTAAGTTGATATAATATATAAGCTTAACTTTCAGAACAACCTAATTTTACATTAACACCGTATGTATGTGTACCAGTCTGTGTATTTATCTGTATATTTGTATATGTGCATACTCCAACATAACCAAATTTTATTCCCCTACTATAAGAAAAAAACCTCTCTCATCCAGTAACTGTGGCTTCTAGACATCTAGACAAGATAACTTTCTACATATCAAAGATAGTTCACAAGTAGCAACTGTATGTCCATTAAAACACTAATAAGTTCTAGCTTGCCCTAATTATTTATAATAATCTCTGTGGAGACTAATATCTTTAAAAAGTATGTATGTGTTGATGATGGAAAGCAGGTTGAAAAGCCTTGATTTATTTACAAGCCTTCATTATGGTTAAAAGCATTCCAGGGAGATGAAGACATCTGCCTTGTATTTGCACATCACAGAAGAAAAGTTCAGGGCAGGAAGAGCAGTAAGGAAGGGGAACATATTTCGGGCTGAATTCAAGCCAGGCCTGAAGAAATCAGTTCCTGAGTCAAGTCCTTCAACATTCTCAAGAACGCGTCTCCATGCCTGGAACAACCGTTTACTACCACACCGACACATATATTTAATTCTATGTATTAACAATGGCAACTACACAACATGACCATAAATTGGTTTTCTAGAAATGCTACACACCACTGCATGTGTTTCTTAAGCACATTTTCTCTCTTTCTTTAAGAAAACTACTATCAAGGAGATAGAAAATGGATTAGTTATGCAATGTACTAGAAAAAGATTTTTGAAATGGGCTACTTCTTTCCTTTCCTTTTAAAATAGGATGAGGTGAGGTTAGCAATTACAGGGTTTAGTCAGTAGTCATGTGATATCTTGGAAATCAAAGGAAATCGCCACAGGAGAGAGGCTGGACTTAGCTGTTGCAGGATTTTTATCTCTCTCAATGAGTGTTACTGACAGGGACCGTTTGTGTCACCCTCGATAGCTGAGGAAAGAGAACATGGGTGGTTTCTTAAGGAGCTGTGACCTCCTGTATATGCATGTCTACCTGTGAGTTCATGGCCAAATCTGATGTATTTATGATGTTTAATAAACACTTTGAGCCATATGTGAGCTTGGGGACTAGGGCTTTCCCTGTTTAAAGGATTATTATATGTGAGTATCCAGGCTGATTTTGCCTTAGAGGTCAAATCAATCTTTGTACTGGGTGTTGTTTGTCATCATATAAAGTCATGCATGAATGTGTAAAGGCCCCCTGAAAGTGACTGAAGAAAGATGGAGTTCTTATGTAAGTATGTTTAAACTTGGTGAAAAATAAGTAACAAGTAGAAAGGACCACTCAAGGTGACTCAGTAGTTCAGAATCCTTGTTACTCCATCTTGAGAACCAGAATTCAAATCCCAGAACCCGTGGGCTCACAGATAACTGTAACTCCATCTCCCAGGGATCTGACTCCCTCCTTTGACCTCCTCAGATACCTACCACACATGTACACATAAATACATGCAGAATATGTGCACTCATGTAAATGAAACAAAATAAATCTTAAATAGATATATTCAGATATTTAAATCCTATAATGATGAATATATATAAAAATACTGTGTGTAAAAAAAATAAACCAGCAAACATCTGTAATGATGTAACAAATTAAATGCATCATCAAGAGGCTTGGAAGATGGCTCAGACAGTAAAGTGCTTCCTGTACAAGTATGGGGTCCCAAGTTTAGGTCCCCAGCATCCTCATAACAAGCCAGCTATGGTCTAACACACCCGTAATCCCTGTGCTGAGGAGACAGAGATGGGACGGTCCCAGTGGCTTGCTGACCATAAGTCTAACTGAATTGGCCAGCTCCAGGTCTATTGAGAGAACTTATCTCAACTTCAATCTCAAAAGCACAAACTGAGGAGCAAGATGGAAAGACACCCAGTTATCAATCGGTAATCTTCCACACATGCATGTGTACCTGCCTACTATGCACATACACACACATGACTATATACACATACACTATACACAAAAACAAACAAATGTTTCATCATATAACAAGGTGGGCATGATAGATTTATCCATATCCATCCAAAATATGCATATACAACCCTAAAGTTTGCTCATTATGATTCTTGTGACTTGCTTAAATGTGGAAGACAACAATATAATACCATGTGTTGGAAACGTTTAGTTCACATATAACCCTTCTGTTAAGAGTACATGTATGTGCCCACATTAAAGCCTTATCTCTTTAAAAAGAGGAGATCTGCTTGGAATAAGACTTCCGTTAACTAGCGGCTCCTCCGCTTTCATATGCCTCACCCTCAGAGTTTCTGACTTGTTAACTCTGAAGTAGAATCTAAGGAATTCATACTGAAAACAAGATGTTGGAGAATTGTCAGTGATGCTGGGCTTGGGACCGGTCTTCACATGGACCACAGTGCCCACAACATCATGTGACGATTCAAAACAAGAGAAAGGAAATTTATGACTTTCTATTAATTTTATGAGATTTACCAAAAAAACATACTCTTTGATGCTTGCAGTAAGCGCTTATCATGATTACTTTACATTTTAAATTTCAGTGAAAATAAATATTTCCAGTTAGTTTAATTGAATATATATATGCATACCTAATGTATTTGTGCCAATAGTATTACTTAGAAGATAGTAATTCAATCAAATAATTTTTTTTTATTCCTCCTGTGTCAGAAACTTGTAAAAGTTAGTTATCCCAATAGCTTCTTACATATTCAGGCTCAATGGATGTTTTCCCCCCAGGCAGAGTCTCCTTATTATGTAGGGTCAAACTCTATCCCACGTGCTTCAGTACCCTGAATGCTGGGATTACAACCTTGCACTACCACACTGTCTAGATCTAACGTACTTCCAACCTTGAGCAGGGGTCAGCAACCTATAGCTCATGGATCAAATCTACTTTGTGGCTATGACATGGAGGAGTATGAGCTGAAGATGGCTTTACTTGTTTAAATAGAAAGGAGACAGTGACACCACAGAGAAGCCATCGTTGTCCACAAAGCACAGACTCGTTATGTTTTGAATGTTTATAGAGATATTTTACTGACCCACATCTAGAGTACTGCTGGGTTATGCCAAAGTAGTGAATCAAGAAACGGCACAGAAGTGGTGATCAAAATACAGTTTTTATTATCACACTGCCTTGCTGTAAAGCCTGATTCTGCAAATTACCCTGCCCAGCTTTATTCAACTAACACAATCGTTCGGTGCATGCATATCCTCGCTACAAAAGGCAGATGTCAAAAGCCCTAACTCAGGCTATTGTGGGCTTCAATGGGTTCATACATGCAAAGTCCTTAAGTGGCACAGGATGTGGAGTAAGTTACCCATTAGCCACTCTTCGCTACTCCGTTGTACTGTGCAAACATTACACGTAATAGTACACTAAGCACTCATAAGAGCACACAAGACCATCTGTAAGTGTTTCTGTGTGATAGCAAGTGCAACAACAAAGCAAAGGATGGTGCATTGTACAGGGTGTGGAAAACGGAAGACTTGTGCTCCAGAACAGAGAAGGAGGAAGGAAGCCGTGCCCTCAGCGAGGACGGTAGTGTGATTTCCATGGAAAGTGGACAGTCATCCTTCGTCCACTTTCCTGCAGTTCCCAAATATTATAAAATGCACCGTGAACTTCAGCTTAATGGCTGTACCTCAGAAGCAGCACATGGCCTTCGCCAAGGTGCTCATCCCTAAGCTAGGATAAGAAGATGAGCTACGGCTGCAGGGGCCACCAGAATTCTACCAGTATTTATTTTGGTCTCTGGAAGTCAGGCCCTTCGCATTCTTTGTACATAGTTGTATTTAATTAGGACTTGAGTTGGCCATAAAATGTGCATTAATTGTCTGTTATTTCATAAATGATGGCCAAAAGAACAGCTCTCGATAGGAACGGCTTGGGGGTAAGCACTGTTTGGTTTCTTCATCTTCCCGGGCTTCCTGCCCCAAGCAAGGACTTTCTGTTCTTATCTCCTTTTATCTCGGAGAACTGCTAACCCTGCACCATCATATTAAGTACCAATTAAGCAGAGATTTGTCATTCCTGCTGGAGAACATTGAGCCGGGCTGAGGCCACATATTTCACTGACTTCTGACAGAAATTATTTTAATTAGACTGCTGCCAGCAGCATTTAAAATAGTCTGTATGACCGAAGAAAGGAAGAATGGCTCCTCAGTCAGATAATTTACTTATTTTTCTTTTTTGCTCACCATAAATCTTAGGGTTGTGGTTATTAAGCATTTGGAGGGGGAGGGGCAGAGTCAAGGAAAGAAATCTGCTGGACTTTATCTTATGCTAAACACCAGAAAAAGGGGAGAAAATGTCCCACGGTTTTACAGGGTCTGAGGAGGATCCTTTTAAATGAAAGGTGTGTTCATGCAAAAGCTGACATCATCAGGCTGTTTTGACCTTGTGAACGTCTAACATGTTTAAGGGATAAAGAGGGTCATTTGCCCTTTATGTGCCATCCAGGTACCTGTTTCCTTTCCATAGTGTTGGATCCCACCTACTGAAGATATTAGTTGGGTAATGTTAGTTTAATCTGATACTAAGAAGCAAACAGAGCCATTTACTAAAACGAAGTGTTTCAGTTTTACAAAGATGCAGATCTGGGTGAGGGGTCACACATCCAAAGTACGACTTGGAAGGCAGAGGCAGGAGGACTGCCTCAAGTTTGAGACCAGCCTGATCAGTCTACACAGCAAATTCCAGACTAGCTAGGGCTATACTGCGAGAGTGTCTCTCAGGCAAACAAATGCTCCCCCAACACACACTGAATACAGGGGTGTGTTGCATTTTATAAATTCATTTCCAAAGGTAACAATCAGATGCATACATGTCTTTATTCTTCTTCAAAACTCTTCTTTTAATTAGACTTATGTTTTATTATTTTATGTGCATTATTTATGTGTTTTGCCTGCATGTACAGTGTGTGCCTGACCTGTGGAGGACAGAAGAGAGAGTCAGAGTCCCTCGGATTGGAGTTACAGATGGTTTTAACCTGCAATGTGGGTCTTAGGAGACAAACCTGGATCCCCTGTGAGAGCAACCACTCTTAACCACTCTTTAGCCCTGTCTCCTTCAAATCTTTTCAAAAAAAATATCCTTTTATTCTAAACATTTCTGATCAATATCCAGCTCATTGGAGAATTAACTATATTTCCTTATTTCTAAACATTTTAATTGATGAAAAGTATTTAAGAGTATATTCTAAAACCATGTTTTTAACATGTGACCATCAAAGTGCTTTGCCTTTGACTTCTCACACATGGGGTTCAGACCTCCACTTACAAAGCAGCCACAGCTCCATGATTTTCTTAACTAAAACTTGCTGTGCTTTCTGGCACAGTTGAAAACCTTCCTACTTGACAAACAACAAACCTCTAAAACATAAGATGATTCCAAAGACAAAGTCATGATGAGCAAGTTTGTTACTCGTTTACAGGATGTCCTAGTTAGGGTGTGATAAAGACCATGTCCCAAAGCAAGGTGTGAGGAAAGGGGTTAGTTCAGCTTACCGTCTGTAGTTCAATACCCTGCAAAGTAGGGCAAGAACCCAGGCTAAGAGAGTGGTGTAGAAGCCACTGGAGGGGTGCTGCTTACCGACTTGCTGTCCAGGACTTGCTCAGCCCGCTTTCTTATATCAGGGTGGCACCACCCACGATGCCTGGATCCTCCCATGTCAATCATTAACCAAGAAAATGTCTCATGGGCTTGACTATAAGCAAATCTTGGTGGGAACATTTTCTCAGTATACCTAGCCAGCGCATATGTCCACCACTTACCATTGAAAATGAGAAAATAGGTATCTTATGATTTAATGGAACAATTGGAAGAATGCAAATGCTTTGGCTATAGCACTAGGGACATCCACCTAACTGTGGACACCCAATAGACCTCCATAAATCACAAATGGGCTCACCATCTCCTCACTACACGATTTGCACTATTCATTAAAATATATTTTGAAAAGCAAATACTCAGGAAGACATGGTTATATTTCTTGGTGTAAAGCTTTAAAAAAAGTCAGTTTGTATAACTCTATTGGAAAACATTCTCAAAGGTAGTGGTTAGGAGAGCTATTAACTTGTGAGAGGCCAGTGTGAAGAGGGTGGCAAGTGGGGTGTGTTAGTGCTGAACAGAGGATGGCCACACCCACTTGAGCCCTGGAAGTGGTTCCTCTCCGTGCCTGCGTGATGGCTCCATGTACTGGATGGCTGCTTTCATTGATAGTAGGGAAAGCAGTGGCTCTGGGGTATGACTGGAGCTCTTCCTTCAGTCATTAGCTAGGAATTAGCAGTCACTAGTATGGTAATGAAGTCATAGCCTATCCAGTTTTGAAATAATTCTTCTTCTTCTTCTTCTTCTTCTTCTTCTTCTTCTTCTTCTTCTTCTTCTTCTTCTTCTTCTTCTCCTCCTCCTCCTCCTCCTCCTCCTCCTCCTCTTCCTCCTCCTCCTCTTCCTCTTCTTCCTCCTCCTTCTCCTCCTCTTCCTCTTCTTCCTCCTCCTCCTCTTCCTCTTCCTCCTCCTCTTCCTCCTCCTCCTCCTCTTCCTCCTCCTCTTCCTCCTCTTCCTCCTTTTCCTCCTCCTCCTCTTCCTCCTCCTCTTCCTCTTCCTCCTCCTCCTCTTCCTCCTCCTCTTCCTCTTCCTCCTCCTCCTCTTCCTCCTCCTCCTCTTCCTCTTCCTCCTCCTCTTCCTCCTCCTCTTCTCTGTCCTCCTCCTCTTATTCTTCCTCTCCTCCTCATTCTCCTCCCCATCCTCCTCCTCCCCCCTTTTACTTTGGTGATACTACAGATTGAATCCATAGCTTTGCACATCCCAGACAGGAGTTCTACCACTGAGGTGTTTCTCCAGGAACTCTTAAAGGGTAAATTGCTTACAATAAATTGGAGGGCATTTAATTGTGTATAGTGCTTATCACAGACTTTTAATTACTACAAACACAGAGCAAGTAATTCTTGCAGTGATTACTATAGAAATTCTAAACGAGTTTCTTACAGTTCATTTGCTGTGCTGCTTAGGTGAGGGAAGGGAAGTCATGAGCTCACAATTCTGAGGCTAACTTTTGCCATGTTCTAAGGCCAGCTCTCCTCTTCTCCTCACGGACATACATTCTGTTTTCTAAATCTCCTAAAATTGGCTTCTTTGGTCTATGTTGCATTGCTGTTGAGGCAGGTAGTAGTCCTTGATGGTCTTCAGAGGCTTAGGAAACAACTACATAGGTGCAAGGGCACTTGCTCTTCTTCAGAACTAACCTTCACTCTAAGTGTCTCCACACTGTCCTTGAAATGAAAGAGCAAACCATGAATGGGTTTTTTAAAGTTATGGGTATGTTTCCACCATGAAGTCAAGAATAAACCCTTTGGTCTTTTTCCTGGATTACTATCAGCTTCGCAGTGCCCAGATCTTTAGGTGAGCCTGTACTCCAGACTGGCATTCCTAAACTTGCTGCTGTTGCCGCCACAGAAAATGTGTGAGAAATGTAGAGTTTGGGTTCCACCTCAAACCCAAGAATCAAACTGTAGGTTGGGCCCAGGGAATTGGAGTTTCACAGGGCCCTGGGTAATTCTGATGCTACAATGTGAGAACTATCACAATGGCTCGAATTTGACTGCATACTGTAATAACATCAGGTCTTTAAAATTGTTTCTGCTTATGTATGTGTCCCAACACTGGGACTTCTAATTTAGTAGCTTTGTGGTGTGGCTCCTGAATCTTGTGTGTGTAGTGTAGACTGGAAACCATTGTAATAATCCAGACAACAAATGTCCCCTCTTACCTCTGTTTCTTGGCAGTCATGGTTGGTTATCTAGGTGCGTGCTTTCCACAAGGTGGCTAGGCATTCTGACCTTCTGAATTGTCGGTTGAATGCCTTACCACAAATCCATTAGTATGGTTTTACTCTCGATATTTTCACTTCTTAAAAGTTGGTTCACATTAACGTTGTTCTTAATTCCCATCACAGGCTTACACTTATCATCTTTAAGAAATTCATGGTTTTATAATAACGAGATTCCCAAAGGTTTTCATCAGACACAAGAAATGTAACTTTCACCTCATCTACCAGGGCAGGTGTACTTAAGTCAAAATCCTTTCACGAATGTTTTCCACCGGGCAGTGGTGGCGCACGCCTTTAATCCCAGCACTTGGGAGGCAGAGGCAGGCGGATTTCTGAGTTCGAGGCCAGCCTGGTCTACAGAGTGAGTTCCAGGACAGCCAGGGCTACACAGAGAAACCCTGTCTCGAAAAACAAACAAACAGACAAGGAATGGTTTCCAATCTCAACTCCTTTTCAATCAGAGGAGTTACATAACAGTTTCCATCTATGTCTCCACTGCAGAATTAAATCGAAACAGGACTAACATGCAGGCCTGCTACAGACTGCTTCTCACCATAAGACTGGCTCTGCCACTTCTTCAGCCCTTATACTAATATCACGTGTGTTTACTGATCTGCCCAACCAATTTTGGCTGAGCAGATACCGTACATTCAACCAAACATTCAAATAAAAATACTTTTCTGCCCATCTTATCAACAGTCCTTCAACAGAAACTAGCAATCCCTGACTGTCTTTTGGCAGAAATTTCAATACTACTCCAGAGAGCCACGGTCAAGAGTCCTTTCTACTTAGTGCTAGTGGCAACAAGAAAGAACTACAGGAACGCACTGTGAAAGCCACAGAATTCTAGGGTGTCAGCTTAGCCATCAGCCCTGTAGTGGACAGTTATGATCAGATATTCGAATATCTTCCAGTTTATTTAGTATCTTCTGTGTGGAAGGCACAGAACTATTTCCAGGTTAGAACAGCAGAACAGCAGAACAGCAGAGGCAAGCTGCCACTGATGCCTTTCTACAGACAACCACGGTGGCCCTGTTTGGTTTGGGCAAAAGCATTCTAATTTCCTGGGTAGGCATACCTGCTTGACCAATGTCAGGGTTATTTAGTGGTGGCTGAATACTGTGTGAATAAATGCATTGTCTATTATATGCAGGTTTCACTGTGTATGGAGTAAGAAATGGGGGGATAGGGAGAGGTTTTTTTCTTTTTTTAATGAAAGGAGTTATTCAAGGGGCTAATGGTCCAATGAGATTTGGGGACTGTCTGTTATCCCGAGTCTCCTTTCTGGTGAAAAGTTGAGAAAATGCACGTGGGAAGATTTCTCTGGGAATTAATATTCTGACTGACTTCAGCACCCTTTTCCTCCAAAACAAACAAGGCAGCCGGCTGTTTTCCCAGCGAGCTCCACTGCTCAGCCCACTCAGAGGTCAGGATCCACTCGGTGGTGCTGACCTGCTTCTCAGTGGTCCAGGTTAGAGGTTGATTATGGTCGGTGCCCCAACCCCCAGTTTCCAACGTTCCCTCCTCTCAACTTTTAAAGCTAGCACAACTTAGTGGTGGCAAGTGTGGCCAGAGTTGGTGCTGGGGAGAGAGGGATGGGCGTGTGGTGAGATGTGGGCAGGAGGGCAGGAGGAAATTGACAGGAAATGGCAATGTAGCAGCCTCATACCACCCCCACTTGGCTGCTCACGGAGGGGAAAGTCCGTCCTAATCACCGAGGGGTGCCAGAGCGCAGTAGGCGAGGATGATGGAATAATACCGCATTTCCCGTGTGTGTTTTTCATTAGGCCTGTTTTGTTTCTCTTCCAAGTGCTGGGGAAACAGAACAGAAGCTGGGCTTGAACTCGCCTCCCCTGGGAACAGCCGCCCAGCTAAGAGGAGGGGTGCCCGGCGTGGCGTGGGTTCTAACACCTTCCTAATGGAAATAATGATTTGTAAAGTTCTCGTTATACCACTGGCTACATAATTAGTAACCCGAAGAGCTGAAGTTTAAGACCGCTATTCTTCACTCCCGGCATTTTTGAAAATTTGGCAAAACATTAAATGTTCCGTTCTGGGACCCAAACAGGTCTTTGAGTAGCCCCAGCCCTGGCTGGTTGGGCTGGTCCTTGAATCACTCAACACTTATTACGTAGAAATTGATGTCAATTAGTGAGAATTTGTTAGCCGACAGATCCAATGGGCCTCCTCCTCACCCAGTGGGGTAGTTACCATGGAAAACGTCTAAACACCCTCCGTGGGAGTTGACTTGGTATAAATGTGCAAGTCGTACAAGCCTCTTGTGCATGGAGAATGTGAGTCTGTTCAAGGCCGAGGCCGGACATCCATTCTCACCCATCTCTCAGAGAAGATAATTAAGAGGAGCTCAGAAGGAGGCTGGCAGGAGAATTCTCTGCAGCCTAAGAGATAACCGGTCCAAAATGCCTGTTGTTAAATGGGTCATAAAAGCAAGGGGAAATCGATAGCTGACTTTGTTTCAGGAACATGGCTGCTACCTGCAGTGTCTGATCAATCTGCTGTGCTCATGCTGTCTGAGACCCTGATCACCCACCGATAACTCTGGATACTGTGGAGGTAGATAGAGCTTACCTTTGTCTTTTTGTCAATAATTACCCATTCCACACACCCCCCCCATTCCAACATTGGGCAGCCCTTACCAAATCTACTGTATGATAAATAAAATAAGGGCTCATTTTATTAAATATCTAGGAGACGCACCCAGGTGACCTGAAAATGCGATTAACCCTGTAAATAAGCAGGTTTCTGGCCGAAAAGCGTGATTGATAGATGAACCCCTTCAGCTAAACGGGATTGCTTAATGGACTGAGCAACACTCTTGGACTCTCTCCACCTTGGAAGCACAGGTCCAGAGTCAAGCAGCTGCCTTCCACCATGTCCCCTCCTAAGATAAATGATGCTCCAGAAGGGAGCTGTGAGGAGAGCCCAGCGGTGACACCTAGGCTCTGTGTGGACAGACACACTCTTGCCATGCTCCTCATGAGGCAATCAGACACCCAGAGAAATGTTCTTAAAGTGCCCAGGAAGGGTAGCAAAGGGGTTTTATTTATTTATTTTTGTTTTTTGTTTTTGTTTTTGTTTTTGTTTTTTTTGGTTTGGTTTGGTTTGAAAATCAGGTATTCATTACATTAGAAAATGAAGTATCTCAAAAGTATAAAACAAGCAAAACAAATTACCATTTGTAACAATAACCATCAAATTTCCGTTTGTAACTATAACCAACCACATATCTTTAGAAGACGAAGCAGAACAGACTAGATTCCTAGAAAATCATCGGCAAGTACTGTTTGGTTCGAACACCTGCTCATTGCCCACTATCTGGGAAACACGTCTGCCTTCCTTCCTTCAACCCCACCCACATGGAGAAAAGCCCCAGCTGACACATCTTCACTCTTCACCTTTTTGTTCCAGCAAGCCCACCCCAGAGTCTGCTGAGGGGCTCAGCTTTTGTCCATATATGGGCACAGTCCCTGCTCCGACATCACCTATTGCCTAAGGTCTATAAAATTCCCTTGCCTTAGCCAGGGCTTGGGATAACCCACTAGGGAGCAGTGCCTAACACACCAGCATGTATCTGCTTTTAATCTGGTCTGATCTGGCCTATATTTGTGTCACCGAGAGAGAAAGAGAAGCCTATTAAATTAAGTACATCTACCTTCTTGTTTCTGAACCTTATAGCCTGGTTTTCTGGAATGGTTCGGGTGAAGTTTTAGTGATGTACAGTTTGGCACTAATTGTATAGAACTGATATGCTTCAGATTGAAACGTTTGGACCATTTTGGATTTATCATCTTGGTCTTGTTTTTTTGCTTTATTTATAAAGTGGAATTAAACACTCCATTCTCTATAGTATGTGTGACACTTCCAGAGACTGACAATGTTAAAACATGATGTCTTTTCGTTTTTAAATCCTGACAAGGTTTCCAGAACCTATGCTATCAATGTATTTTATCACATGGTAGAGGTATCAGCCAGGACTTCCAAGTGGAGGTGGCAGATAGCCCAAATGGAGTTACGTTCATTTGCTGCTGTGGGTATCCTGGGCTCTTTGGCCTTGTGACTGAAGGTCAGTCCTTAAGTCAGAATCACACGGCTAATCCGTACAAGAGTGCCACATTTAGTTAGCACATCCCGGACAGCATTGCGATCTTTCAAACTGTGGAATCATGGGGAAGTCTGTCTTCTGGTTTCAGGAGGAGACCCAGGCTACATTTCTATTGCTTATCTCCAACCATAGAAAGAATGTCTGCGGGCCATGACTATGTGTAGAGTTTTAGTAGTTCCTAAACTTTAGTTCACTTCTTGCTGATACATGGGGAACAGAAAATAAAGAAAAAAACAAAACAAAACAAATAAACAACTCACGGCTCCCTTGGCATTCTATAGTTACAGATTTAACCTTCCCTAGAACAAAGGCTGAATATGAAGACTCCATTCTCCTAGAATCCGTATTACTAAGGTTAGTGGGGGATCCAATGCACATTTTGATGATAGGCACTCTTTCAGCTACCTAAGTCTCCAAGAAAGAACATTCACATTGGTTTTGGTTCTTATACCAACTCTATTTAAGAATGGTTAGTATCCAGACTACTTAGAGTCTGTGGTCTTCGATAACTATCCTGGACCATCTGTGGAAAGTACCTTTATCCCTGAAGCTTGTATGAATAGTGAGTGATACAATCTTTAGAAAATGATCTGAAGAGTCCAAGAACTCAGCAAGTAAAGAGTCTCTTATGTAAGACTTCTCAGAAGACCACTCAGTTATTACTGAGCATATTAAAACAGGTCAGGCACCTTTACAATTGGTGAAAAGAATGGACCCTCAGATCTTAGTCTTCTTGGTTCTGTTTCCTGAAGTTTATCAAATAACCACCTGGTGATGGCATTAACACATGAACAACTTGATATCTTGGTACCTACACTGATATGCCAGTAGTTCAAAGGGGTATTCACCTGTGGAGTGCTGTGTGGAAACTCCAACTCAAAAAGGGTTTAGTCTAGATCTTCAATTGCTTTACGGTGTAGGATGCTGATGTTGAGTTGAATGGGAGGTGGTGAAGGATAATGGCCCAGTGCACAGACCCTGGAGCAAGACTGCCTTGCCTTGACTCTAAGCTGCATCAGTTACTAACTGGTAAATTCTTGTGAAATTGGATAGGCAGCCCTTCTATACCTCAGGCTTTTAATGTATAAAAGAGAATTGATTATGATATCCCTCGTAGAATTGTGAGGATTGTGAGGGTTACAGAGGTGGTATAGATCCCTAACTGAGCTTGCTATTTAGTAGATAGGAAGAGGGGCTGAGGCAGTCCCTGGCTGTCACAACTGCTGCTCCATCTGCTGTGCGCTGCTTTGTATAGTTTTTGGCAGCTGTGTGGGGAGTCGGGGTAAGGTCCTCTCCAGCGGTGGCACTTAATGAGAAGCTGTTTCTCGGTACTTTTCCTTACCAGAAACTCTGTCCTTACTTCCCTTCCCACAAAGTGGCCCCCACATTTACTTTCTAAAATGCTCAGTCCTTTGTTCTGGGCTAAGGGTCTTCCAGAATGTTCTTTCTGCTCTTGGTTCATTGGATTTCTCCAATTAGCTTTGCATCCACACATATGTACATGAAGTCAGCCTCTCTGTGTCTCCAAGTCTGCTCTCTTCCCATTGTTTCACCCTGCCCGTTACTCCTCTACAGAAGAGTGATTGTGAAAGGCAGGAGGGAAGAAGCTTCTAAGAAGGCCTTGAATAATTATGTTTATTATTTTTATCTCTACCACTGTAAATAACTTCCTAAACTACATGACTATGATCCTATGAATCTTTCTAATCTGAAGGCAATACCTAGAATTTAGTCATTGGCATCTATTGTGCTGGCAAATTTATTTTTAAAAAATATACAATTTGCTGCTGAGCACACTGGCAGTGTGATAGAATCATTGCCTTACTATTATTTGTTGTTTTTAAATTACTACAGCAATCTACATTAAGAAACCTCCCGAAGCCTACATTTCTTTTTACAGAACTTTTTACAGAGCTATCAGGGTGGATTAAAATTAATTCCAAAACAGTTTTGAAGAACATTCAGCTTTTCCTTGTTATTTCCTACATGATTGACAAAGATAAATTCTATTTTTGAAATATTATGTGACATTGCCTGATACTCTTCCTGTGAAAGAAAAGAAATACTCCCAGTTTTCTGCTTAACAAGCTAAGATAAGCAAAGACTATGGGGCTCAATACATCCTGTGGGTTTTATGATATCATCCAGTTTGCAGGATTTATAATTTACACCTCAAAAGGTGTGGGCAGAGGAGGGCACCGATGGAAATGACTAAGCTGCTGGATGTGGGGACCTCAGCTTCCCCCCACCTGTCTTTTCTTTGGACCTTCTGAAATTAGCTCCCTTCCCATTCTGCTTGAGAAGTACCAAGAGAACATATTTACCAGTCCCACTTATATTTGAGTGAAGCTTGCCCTAGTTCCTAGCCATGGCCTAGAAGCCATGAGATGTACTTTCTTTGCTAAGACATCTATGTAGCTGTCTTTCCCCTTTGTCTCTATAAACACAAGATCTTTGAGGATACTAGAGCTACAGAGTGAATGGAAGAATGTGGGTCTCTCTGTTTCTACAAAAAGAAAGCTGTAAATGCACCATGGCACCTGTCTACTATTACACAATTAGAAAGTAAACATCGTTTACGTTAAACTACTGCTTATGGGGGTACAAACAGGTGCACTGTGTGCAGGTTTATGTGCATACGTGTTCACATGTGTCTTAGTTAGGGTCATCATTGCTGTAGTGAGACACCACGGCCAAAAGCAACCTGGGGAGGGAAAGGTTTGTTTTATTTTACTTCCAGGTTAACAACAGTCCATCACGGAAGGAAGTCAAGGCTGGAACTCAAACAAAACTCCAGGCAGAACCTGGAGGCCAGAGCTGATGCAGAGGCCATGGAAGGGTGCTGCTTATTGGTTTGCTCCTCATGGCTTGCTCTCTGTTTTCTGCTTTCTGTTTTCGTATAGAACACAGGACCTCCAGCATAGGTGTGGCCCCAGCCACAATGGGTTAGGCTTTCCCACATCAATCACTAATTAAGAAAACGCCCTACAGTCTGGTTATAGTGCAATCTTATGGAGGTTCCCTCCTCTCAGATGACTTGGCCTTGTATCAGGTTGACAGAAAACTATCCAGCACAACATGGATATAGAGGCCAGAGGTCAATTTCAGTGTCAGTGTTCAGGCACAGTCCATCTGTGGTTTTGAGACTAGCTCTTTTACTGTTACCTGGCACTCACTAGCTGGCCAGAAGTCCAAGGGATCCTCCTGTCTCAGATTCCCCAGTTCTGAGATTACAAATGTGCACCACCATGCCCACCTAGCATATTGCATAGGTGTTTTGGACTAGCCTTAAGAATCATGTCTGTGGTACAAGCGCTTTATGCACTTGGCTATCTCCCCAGCCCTAAGCTACTGAGTCATTATGGTGACAGAAAATCGAGACTTACCCTGGACAATAAAGCCTGGTTCTCACATACTCAGTTGGCTACTCACTAACAAGCAGGGAATAGTGAATATTCTTTCTTCTTTCAGGGGGATTTGCATTACTTGAGGGACCTGCTCTCTTGTCTCCCCCTTCAAATAATACCCTATGTATCTATACATTCGAGGTACATGGGAACAGACATGCCACACATCAGCATGACAAAGAAACAGAGCTATGTGGAGTGAGATGTCCTGCTCCAAGTTCCAGGTAACTTAATGCTTACGTGGCCTTGTGCCATTATGTGATTTATGAGCTACAGTTTCCTTATCAGAAAGGTGGATTGAATACATGTATTTCTTGTTTAAGGCCTGGAGATGTGATAGCCCCAGATTGTGGTCTAAAGACTCTTCCTCTTTTCAAAGCTTGGTTTTCTCCTCTAAAACCCATATGGGCTTTTGGGCTCATTCATCTCATTCATTCAAAAATATTTACTGAGACTGAAGAGATGGCTCAGCTTTAAGAGAACTTCTTATTTTCTACAGGACCAGAGTTTGGTTCCTGGCACCTGTACCAGCTAGCTTACAACTGCCTGTAACTCTGTCTCTAGAGGGATCCAGTATCTCTGGATTCCATGGGCATTGTCACCACCATGCCCAGACAGGTGCACACATGAGCAAACACAACACATACAGTTAAAAATAATTTTTAAATTTAATTTTAGTAACTATGCACCTGCAGGCAGGGATATGGTGTGAGCAAGACAAGAAGTTCTCACCCTTACGAAGGTCTTATTTTGGTGTCTGAAACAGATAATAAGTTGCAAATGTGTAGCAGGTTCTGCATCACTCCAGAGATTGTCCAACTTGGGGCTATGAGGACATGAAGAAGTGACAGACAGGCCAACCCATGGACATAGAAAAGCTTGGACCAGGAAGTCTAGGTTCTCTGATGGAGAATCCACAGTATCCAGAAGCTCAGCGTGTTTATTATATACAGTTAAACAGGGAGACGGGTTACTACATCCAGATCAACAATGAGGCAGGGTGATTATACACAGCTGAACAAGGAGACGGTTTTTAGCTAATCTTGGTAGAAGCCATCTCCATAGTGAAGTGTTCATGCTGGTATAGGTTTGGTGCAAACCTGGTACCAAACATCCAGGGGAGAAAGCTGTGTGGACATTTCTGCATGAACCATCAGCATCTGCACATAGACCTGAGGAGGGTTTTGCCATCCCTCTGAGCTTCACTTGGGGAAGGCTTTGCCTCTCCCAGGGTCTGAGGCACTGGGGTCCTTAATATGGTTGTGCCAATGTCAAACAATACCCACTCACTCAGGACTGCACTTGTTCCCTACAAATCAACCTGTGTTCAGCTAGTGCAGTGGATGACAAGGGGCTGAAGATTGTATGTTGCCGATGCGCGTGGTGTCTAGCATTGAGTAAACGTCAAGAAGTGGCAGTTATACCAATATCATATAAGTGTGAAAGGTATCCAATTTCACCCAGTAGCATTCAATAGGCATGTGGTGAGCATAAAGTACTGTTCCTTTCCTTGGTGAATGGTTGAACGTGATAACTTCCTCCTCACCATTAAGTAGATTTGGAACATTTTGAGTTAGAGTAAATGGCTTGCATCTGGAGAAGAAAGAAGCCCAGTCACAAGCCTTTCCCCATCCCATGCCAGTTTGCTAAAAAGCCTAGATGTGTCTGCCTTCAACTAGGAGCTATTTAACTGTGGATAAAGTGAATGGGAGAAATTAGTAGCTTTCAAAAGTTCTTAGCCCAAAGAAGAAGATGAGAACCTGGGCCATAAATAGAAGATGGGACACCTGCTGGGGAGTGTCTGTCAAAGTCTGGTATGGAGCAATGCCCTGTACTGCTCATCTGTGATATACATACAAGTTGGAGGAAGTGAGAAGGAACAGGTAAAAATACATGCAAGGCACATCTACCTTTTGAAACTCTTACCATATGATTCTCATATAAACAGCTAAGCAGACAGCTTGGGGTATGACTCAGTCACTAAAGCATTTCCCTCACAAGCACCAGGACATGAGTTCTATCAACAGAACCACATAAAAATGTCAGGCACAGTGATATATGCTTATACCCAGTGCTGGGGAGGCAGAGACATGTGGACACCTGGGGCTCACTGGCCAACCAAACTAGCCTGCCATGCCCACACACATACACTCATGCATATGCATGTATACAACATGCATGTGTGTGTACCTGTCCATGTGTGCACACACACACACACACACACACACACACACACACACAGAGCAAGCGAGATGAGAGAGAGATAGAGAGAGAGAGAGAGAGAGAGAGAGAGAGAGAGAGAAAGTAAGCAGAGCAAAAGTCCTACTAAGCGAATTAGACAAGTAAGTGACCAAAAACCTTAGCATCCAGTGTGGTCACTTGTGAGGGACTAAGGAAGTAGTAGTAACCCTGTACCAAACAGAAGACTGTCCTACTTGGCAATGTGGGACGAAAGTTGTTTCTAAACACTCAGAATGAACTCAGGTTTAGGTTTTATTGACTCTTTTTAGTACTTCTATATCTTTTGGATAAGGATGAAATTGTGTTTATAAACATGTCCCTGAACAATATGCTTATACAACATTACCATAACAGAAACATGAGAACCTTCCTGGATCTTCCCATCTTCATGGGAAAGAACTGAAACCATGTGAATCAACCTTAAGGCAGGAAATGGCTGGGCTGTGAGAGGGGCTCAGAGCAGAGGTTATTTCAGGTGGGAATCCTAGAAGACTGCTTTGAGAAAGTACACTGAGTTGGCCTCTTACCTGGGTGACAAAACACTGCCATGTACTGCTGGGAAGGCGCTGAGCATATGAACAGAGGGTTTCGGACCAAAAGCCTGGTTGGGGTGACAGAATGAAGAGTAGTTTGAGATGAAGACTCAAGGGGGAGACTTGGTGGGAACGTCGTGGGTACCACAGCGCTGAATGAGAAAGATGTCCTTGACATGCGAGACAAAAGGAAAGGAGGCTTGCCACAGTCCAGGCAGGTCCCATGCTCAAGAAGACTACATGGCTTGGTTTTAGGAACATGCTCATCTTAAGAGGTGGAAGGACTAATTTTAAGCCCTACATTTGACATTAAATGTAGTTCCCTTTTTACGGGGAGACATTCTAAGTGGGAGGCTAAATGGTCACACAACATTCTTCAGTGGGCTTCAAAGGAAAGATGAGAAGACTAGGGAGATTGCCGTGTCCTGTTGTCTGGGACCATTCCAGAGTACTGGCTATGAAGCCTTTCCAGCTTCTGGTACATAGTCTAGACCAGTGGATCTCAACCTTCCTAGTGGTGCAACCCTTTAATACAGTTCTTCATGCTGTGGTGACCATAAAATTACTTCATTGCTACTTCATAACAGTTATTTTGCCACTGTTATGAATTACAATGTAAAAATTTGATATGTGACATATCTGATAGGAAACCCTCAAAGGGGATGTGACCCACTGGTCGAGAAGTACTGGTCTAAACACTTATCAAGAGGAGCCAGATACACAGTTTCTCTGGAAACATTAGAAAGTTCATCATCAAGGCTCTGAGGGAGCACAGCAATCGGACTGGGCCAAGGAGGAGTCACACATAATCATTGACCCTTCAGAGTCATCCCACTTGGAGTAATGGGGAAAAGCCTTTGAATACCATGTCCTCATAACCATAGATAAATTATGCATGCCGAATGCTCTGGAGAGAAGGCATGGCCATTCATGAAGTGGCTCTGTTCTGCTGGGGACCATGGCAGGACTCTTACTTGAGAGATGGCAGCTGACATTTCTGTTGCCAATGAGAGTGAAGGGAAAGTCTAAGCCATCTGCCATGGTGTCTACTACTCTAGTGACTCTCAAACTCACATGCTGCATTAGAATCTATTGGAGAGCTTGTTACAAAGGCAGATTGATGGGCTCCATCCCTGGAGTTTCTGATCCATTAAGTCTGAGGTGCAGCCCCCTAATGTATATTTTTAACAATTAGCCAGATGAGTATTTCCCTAACTTGGCTCCTTATAAAGTAAATCTCTGAGATTCTGACTCACCAGGTCTCTATTAGAATCATGGCAGCTTGGACTGCGGATGTAGCCCAGTTGCTACAATACTTAGCTAGTATGTGCAAAGCCCTGGGATTGACCCCCAGCACTGTATATACTGGGCATAGTGGGATCTGCCTGTAAACCTAGGTGCAGACCGAAGTACCAGAAGTTCAAAGGTCATCCTTCACTCCATAGGGAGTTGAAGACCAGCCTGACCTAGCAGACATTCCCCTCATCCCAAAAGCGAAGCTTTATTTCCAACAAGCATCCCAAGGATTTTAATGTAAAAAACAATGAACCATACTTTAAGAAATACCAGATTAGATAATGGTCATGTTCTATAAAGTACATAGAGGAAGTAATTCCCCTGAGGTAAATACTAAGAATACAGTGTGGAAAACATGTATCTACAAGTTTTATATGTGCATGATTTGACATGTGTAACCAGCAGCTTGAGGAAACGTCATTAGGAGGAAAGGTGGGGTACCAGCGTAAGGGGAAAATTTCTGGTGATTGTTCTTATCCTTATTCATCTCTTTCAAACTGAAAACTAATTTTCCATCACAATAACTTTATAAAATGACACCTCGTAAACACATAATTTTCCTTTGAAAACAATCCAATACGCTGTCCACCTCCAGGGCCTTTACTGTGCGCAGGAATGGTTTGTGTAATCTTCAGTATTTGCTGAATTCCTATTGATAATTGTGTGTGATTTGTTATGAGGAAAACTCTCATCAATACAAGCATTGAGTACTGCAAATTATACACACAAATAAAATAGAGCAATTGTCTACTTCTGCTGGCTTGTCTGGCAAGACCATTTTATTTACTCTGATCTTGAATATGAAACCAAGTTCTAATTGATTATTTAATCACTATGAGACAGATCTGAATATGGCCTTTTTACTAACTTTGAAATTATTATATAATATTATTATATATTATATTGTATAATAATATTATATATTATATTATCTAAGTAAATAAAGGTATTTAAAAGAGCATTGTTTCTTGTTCTCTCATCATCAGAGTTTCTTATTGTTATAGTAGAAGGTTATTAGTGCCTGTTTGTTAATTCACATACTTGCTCACCTTCCCCTGGCAGCCTATAACCTCTTAGTGTGTAACAAAGGCTTAATGAGCACTTTCTGGAGTTCTGTGGTATCCTAAGACAAATGGTCTACAAAATACTTCACAAGACATTTACTAGTGGGCAATATGTAGTGTTGTGTATAGTTAAAACTAGGTTATTCCTGTCAAAATGAAAAAACATGAGCCTCGGAGTGTATTATTCTTACGTCTTAAGTTTGTTTCTCGTTTGCTTGTCAGGGTATTTTGAGGGGTCTTTTGTTGCAATGCCTGCAGAACCTGGTAGTGATCTTATAGACTAGTATGAAGATCCCTTGCTTATGTACCAGTGTGTCCCATTGGGCAAAACACTATTCTGAATTGAGTCTCCCCACTGCCGTTAGCAAGTAGGCAAAACTTTGTTGTTGCTGCTGCTCCTGTTGTTATTGTTGTTTAATTTTTTTAAAAATTATTTTAGAAAAGTGTTCTAATTCCCACTCTTCTTCCTCCAATTTCTGATACACACATAATTCCATGACTCATAAGAATTATTCTCTAAAGCAGGCGGTGATGAAGAGGAGATAAAGGATGTGACAATTGCCCTTTCTTCTCTACAGCTGCCTCTTTATTCAAGTGCCAAATCTAGGCTATAATTGGTGAAGACTAAACACAGTAAAAGAGTTCCTGCCCTCCGGACACTCACATTCGGAACGCAGAGATCCAGGCATATAGAGGTTAATTGGGAAAGAATGCAGCAAATGTGGTGCTATGCACAAGTGACACATGTATAGGACACACATATGACATGTACACATGACAGTGTTAACAGAGACCGTGGTGTCATCATCCACAGGAGTCTAAAGCATAGCAGACATTGAATGGGGGCTTGAGGCACAAGCAGAAGATGAGGAGCAGAAAATACATCAAAAGGAGAAAATATAGCCAGTGTGCCTCTTTCCCGCATTCATGGTTTGTTTGTTTGTTTGTTTGTTTGTTTGTTGAGAGGGAGGGGCCGGAGAGAGCAGGGCTGGATCGAGAAGAAGAAGAAGAAGAAGAGGAGGAGGAGGAGGAGGAGGAAGAAGAAGAGGAAGAGGAAGAGGAAGAGGAAGGAGAAGGAGAAGAAGAAGAGGAGGAGGAGAAGGAGGAGGAGGAGGAAGAAGAAGGAGAACGAGAGGGAGAGGGAGAGGGAGAGGGAGAGGGAGAGGGAGAAGAAGAAGAAGAGGAGGAGGAGGAGGAGGAGGAAGAAGAAGAAGAAGAAGAAGAGGAAGAGGAAAAGGAAGAGGAAGAGGAAGAAGAAGAAGAAGGAGAAGAAAGAGAGAGAGAGAGAAAGAGAGAGATCTGTTAAGCCATTTTGGGACTATCTGTTGGAGTATAATGGGCTCATCAGCAATACACAACTAAAGAGAATGTTTGCCCCTCACCCAAAATCTCAGTAGTCCACTGTACATCAGGGAGGAATGAGGCCACATAGGTCTAACCTGCTTTGTTAATGCCTGTTGACAGGGCCAGTCTTGTGTAGACCTCTTATAAGTAACTGCTGCTCTGAGGTTATGATTGCCACGGATCTGCCATGCCCAGAAGATAGCCCTTCTCCCTAACTTCTGAATTCTGCATACCTTCTTCCCTTCTTTCATGTTGTCCCCTAGCCTTAGAGCAGATAGTCTGAATGTCACGTTTAGAGCTGGGCATTCAACCGTCACTTAGTCTGCATTTGCTGCCAGTCTTCGCAAAGAGAAGTTTCTCTGGTTTAGACTGAGTAACATTTGTCCATGTACCGTGTTCGTGGTAAGTATTTAGAAGACAACTTAGCGAGTGTTAACTTAAATAAACAGCAGGAATCAGTGCTCTGTAGAGAATAAGAACTCCTCAGCAGTGGGTTCTCGATCATATTTACTGTGCCAGGCATGAAGCCCTTCTTGTAGAGGTGGCCTCAAAAATCAATCGGAGAGCCCCCATATCAGTCATGTGACTAGTTTACCAGCAGGAACTTCTTGCCTGACATATACATAGAGTTGTTTTAAATAGTCTCAGCTATGTAGGGCTACTGAGGAGAGCAGCCTGCAACCTGGTACTCTGAAAGTTGACCTGCAGGGAGGATACAGCTCAGATCCAGTTTGACTTCTCTGTATCTTGCACCCAAGGTGTATGATGTCTTCAGTAACCAAGAGGAATAGCATGAGCCCGTATTGTTTTGGGAACCTCTGTAAGCTCCCCGATTAACAACTCACGGGGAAGTATCCCACAGCTAGTACTGGGATTTTTGTTTAATAAACTACAGCTATTAAGTTCAGTATTATTTAGCCATGTGGGCTATTACCTTTCTAACTCTCATATTTTCTTATTTATTTGTGTTGACTTGTAATTTTAAAAATTTTGAGTGATTAGAAAGAATTCCTTGATGTGAATAAGAATCATTGATTTGGAAAGTGCTTGTACACTGTTGCTGCTGCTGTTGCAACAAAGTATCCATTGGTACCAAAGTGCTCTCTGGGTTATATTGACAGAGTCGTCTGGACAGCAACTATGGTGCAGCTGAGTTGGAAATGCTAATGGGAACAGCTGAGCTCTTCAAGAATGCTGGCTTGACCTGTGAGGGATATTCTTGCAGCCACCAGTGTACCTACTGCCATTTCCCTGGGGGAATGACCAGAGATGATGATGTCAAGTCCAGGAGTTTGCCCGTTCTTCTTATAAGACAGAGAAATGCTGAGTAATTGAACCTCACGAATAAGCAGAATTGGTATTTAGCAAGTCTGTATCTCCAATAAGCTTGCAAAAGTCTGAACACTCCATGCTGAGGTGCCCTTGTCAAGTGACCAGAGTGCAGATCCTCACTCACTCTGTCACGAGCTTCTCTGACTCCTTATGTGATCATGAACAAATTGATGGATCTTTCTGGCCTTCGGTTTCTTTGGATACCTAGAAAGAAGATGGTATTAAATAGCACTAGCTGCCCAAAGGAAGGGTTAATACATATTTCTGTTCTCCTCAATTATAAAACCATTAGATTTATTCATGGCTGGGAACAGTTGCTAGGTTAGTTCTTGCCACGAAACAAGTGACAATAACCACAATAAAACATTCTCCTTTACTGACAGGACAGAGCTGAACAGACACAGACAATGAAAGCATATTTGTGGGATGAGCCTTGCCAAGTCGCTTTGATGTTTTGCTATACAACAGCAAAGCCAGATGGAGATGATGAAATGACGGAGCCGGAAGAGACAGAAGGGTTTAGGTTTTGTTTTGTTTTATTTTATTTTATTTTATTTTGTTTTGTTTTGTTTTATTTCACTATTTCTTTTACCCACATAAATATTCCAAAAGTTCCAGAAGGAGAGATCTTTTACTCAAAAGCTTCCAGATCACACAGCCCCACCCAGGCCTCCAGAATCTTCTGGCAATGCTTGACTGGGAGTTAAAGGTAGAAATGAGTTCCATGTATCTGCTTGGGGTGGGGGCTCAGATAACACCCTGGTTTATCAAATCTTGATCAGAGAGAAAGGAGGCCAGACACACGTGGGAAGACCTAGCCTCTCTGACCTTCCCACTATAATGTTTGGGAACCGGCAGGCTCAGGGCACTTCAGGAGAGGCATGAAAGAGGGGAATGTTCCTGAGTTCAGTGTGAGACCTATTTATCAAACCCATCCCACATGCCAGATACTGTGCTGGGAGCAGGGAGGACACTGGGAATTTCATAGAGATCAGAAGATACTTGGTCTCCAAAGCTAGACCTGTTGCCGAACATGGGCATTTTGCAAATTAATATTAACACATTTAATTTGCACACAATCTTCCTTTTATATGTTGCAAACTGCCTAGCAACAATGCAGCTTTTTTTTTTTTTTACAAAGGACCACCAGCCATTGTGTAGAATATAATCACAATGGTTTTGTATTCAGCATTGCATCAGATTTGAAAACTCTAAAAAAGCATAGCCTAAGGTATTTAGTGAGCCATAGTGATAAGGATGATAAACAGCAGAACCCAAAGATCTTGAATTTCTGGAATAATTTAAGAATTAAACAGAATAATTCCTAAAATGTGAGTAACCATTGCAGGTCCCCTGATTCATATTGGACAGCCCCCAGATCTGTGTCCAAAGAGAGGATAGTCTCTCTAAACAGATCAGCTAAGTCTTGAAGATAATTAGGCAGCAATCAATAAAATGATGGAATCCTTGGGTCGGAAGGGACTTTCTGAATTTTCACCTGATCACATCTTGTAGCTCCCCCACGTCTGTCAGTCTTGCTTCTAAGCCCAGTGATCTCGCTCTCTCTAAACATGTTCTCTGGTTTTCACTAGTGCCTCAATCAGAATTACACTTTGAATTTTTTTGAAAAAGATGCATGTGTGTTCCATCACGAGATGTTTACCTCCTAACCTTAGTTCCACTTCAAACAGAAAACGTCCTCCTGGAAAGGAGGGCCAGATGCAGGTATAGATCTCTCAGAGTTGTCCTGGTTTCTTTTTAAAGTAGGCAATGAATATACTTCTTGACACATGCACGTAAGATTTGTAGCAAAAACACCTTTCTTTCATGTAACTGATTTCCCTTTAATCCCCAACCTTAATGTATATCATCTCTGATGCAGAATCTCATGTGGGCTTTGAACTAATGAGTGTTAACTCTGAATAATGAAGAAAGAATTGACAGTTTACTTTATAGCTGAGTTCGGGGTACATGGGGTTGAGGGGCAACGGCGGCATAACTGTTCACCTTTGACCTGGACACAAGCAGGTAAAATAAGGGGGTGATTAGATTAGTAGGCAGCAACAGTGAAGTCAAAACCCAGAGGCTTCGTGACTCTCGTGTATTTGCATTCGTAAAGCAAAGGCAGTGTTTAAAATAAAAAACCATCACAGGGCAGAAAAACTGCAAGAGTTCTCTCAAAGCACAGTGAGTTGCAAACCTTTTAATGAAAGACGTAATTCTTGGCTGTCTCCATCATGCTATAGTCTCACGCAAAACACTTTAATGCCTGGCATAAATTACTTCAGACTTTCTTAGCATGGATTACATTTTTTTAATCATGGAGTTTGGTTCTATTTTCCAGTTGAGTCCAGAAGAGCAATTTCCAAATAAAGCCTGTTGTGTTTGGTATCACCTTCCTCCCTGTCTGGTTTCACCCTACCTGCTTCTGATCCTCCTTTTTGCTCTGCAGCCTGCCTCTACCCCACCTCCAGGGGGACTGCAGCTCCCCCGTGCATCCTGAATTGAAAGGTGTAATGTGCTGATTGGTCAGGAAAGAGAACAAGGACAGCTTTTCTCTGAACAGGATGTCGGAGAATGTGGTCATCAAAAACGTTTCACTGGGCAATAGGGCATCTACAGAGAGATGGAACTACTGGACAGAACCATACCCTCATCATAGCAAGTATATTAGAGTACTCACAATGAGCTGCTCATATCCATCTGACTCTTAAGGACACAGTTGAATTGATTTTTAAGTGTTCGTGTAAGAGGCTGGGAAGGTAGCTCAGTGGATAAAATAAATCTCATGCTTCAGAACTGAGTAAGCCTCCTGCTAAAGACTAGTGTTCAGATACTTACCACCCACATAAGAGCAGAGCAGCTGTGGTAAACTGTTGTAATCCCAGCACTTGGGAGGCAGAGAAAGGGAAACCCTTGGGGCATGCTGGATAGCTAAACTAACAAGAATCAGCGAATTCCAGGTTCAATGAGAGGTTTCACTTTAGAAAATAAAGTGGACAGTGGAGGAATAAACCGAAGGCCAATTCTTGGTTCCTGCATGCACATTTGCCTACACACAGGTACACACACACACACACACACACACACACACACACACACACACGCCATCTGTACATATACAAAGATTATTCACATAAAAAGAATAAAGTGAAGGGCAAGTGTGGCATGGGCTGCTGACTGACTCTGTACCTCTGCTCTAGCCATCATTATGAGCAACACTGAGAGAAAACCTTTTTAGAACAGATAATACTGCTTTAATTTTTTTCCTCTAAGACAAAACTTCACTATTTATATATGCCCATAACACTGTCCATAAGCTTTATGTATGCGTGCTACCAGAAGTTGAGCTCAGCGTTTTACATCTGTGAGGCACACACTGCTACTGAGCTGTATCACCAAACCCAATATGCTGTTTTTATATCAAATGTCACACTGAACCACGATTGCTGCACAATGGCTTCCTTGGCTATGTATAAGCACATCTGACTTACTTACCTGTGAATCCAAGGGCATAGGAAATGTTATACCCAAAGTTAGTAGAATGAATGAATAATGTATTCCATGGAGAAAAATGGGAGATATATACCCTGCTATTTAAATAATTTATATTTCTATTTCGTTGTCTTTGAAGCACGTATGGAAGTAGGAAAAATACTTGGTGACGGTGACATAATTCTGTACTCTGTGTTCTAGATAATATGCAATGATAGTAAAATACTGGACGTGTTTATCCATTTTTAATTCAGGAGATTGGCAACATGGCTGCATGTGAGGTTTTGCAGAGGAAAGGGAATGTATAATTTAATATATCTTCTGTAGAATTTCCCCTTTTCCCTGATGGAAAAAAATATGCAGTTTTTACTTATTTATCTGTAACTGTGGGTGGGCTCTATTTTTTCAGCTGGCTCTTCCTATCTGGATTTAGGGTCTAAATCGGGGCTTGGTCCAAGGTTAGCTGAAGCACTGGATGAGACAGCTTTGGCTTGTGTTTCAGTAACTATTGATTCTGGGACTGTGCCAGGTCTCCAGGGATTGGAAAGATTCCCTATCTGAGGCTACTTGGCTACAGAAACCCTTCCTCCAGCCCTTGCCAACTAAAACACAGTAGGAATGACTGTTGTGTGGCAACCGGGTGTAAACACAACAGTTGGAATGCTTCAGAAAGAAGCCTGGATTTCCTGGGTAAGTGTATTCAATGTTAAAACAACAATAACAGTGTTAAAAACACATTTGGGGATTGTTAGAATGCCTTGCCCACTGATTCTCAGTATTATTCTTAGAGGCTTATTGGATGCACTGGTGTCTCTGAGAACAAGTTCCTTAGGGCCTGTGCTGGAGGCTTCATCCACGCAAGCAGGAAAAGATGAAAACATGAATTAAAACAAAACCTCAAATAAGGTAAACACGAAGTCTATGGAACCCGTGGCTTAGCTTTAAATGTATGAGATGATGAGAGGGGGGTTTGACTTTTGATGGCAAACCCTGAGTTTGAATAAAGCATGTTTCTAAGCCTGAGGGCAGAAGATCTCACCTCACCATATTTTCTACCTAAGGACTATCCGAATGGGACAGAGGTATACTACATGGTCGATCCCTCACCCCTAAATAACTATGTCAAAATTCCAAGCCAGTCATGATGACTTACACCTGTCACCCCTACACTTCGGAGACAGGTGCAGGTGTTATGTCCCTATAAAAGGAGACCGTTGTGTGGTGCAAGAGGAGGCATCTAGGAAGAAAGACACAGAGGGTACAGGCCAAGATGTGTCTGAGACTAAGAAAACTGGAGAAGACAACAAAAGAACCTTCCCCTGAAGGTTTCACCTCAGACTGATGGTCTTGAGAACAAGCCACTGACTTTGGTATTTTGTTAGAACAAACCCAGAAAATGAATACAGACTCTTGCCTCCCATCTCCTGTATTGGGGTTCCTTCTGATGTCTCTGTATGAAAGAAGAGTGTTTCTACATAGAGAATGTAATGTTTGACCATGGCTGGATCAAAGACTGGATAAAATGAAGAAAAATTTAAAAGGTAAAGCCCTATGACCATGGAGGCAGCTGGGACAAAGGTCAGTGGGTTAGCCTAGTCTCACTTGATCTAGCCTCCTAAAATACTCCTACTAGTTTGTATACTGCCATGGCTCCAAGCCCCCTCAATATCCTAGAGTCACATTGATTGTCTTCTGGTGCCTGGCAGCTCTGCCTCCTCCCTGAGACCCTTCTAGGATCTCCTTTAGATTCTAAGAAGCCTGGGGACTGCTGTTAGGTCACACCTGAGCTGCGGCTTCATCTGAAAATACCCTATTGCAGTCCGCGTCTCTCCCTAGCAACAAACTCTTGATACAAGAAGAAAATGAGGCCCTAATAACTGGAAGAGAAGGACCAGCTGCTCTCAGAGACATCCCAGGGGTCAGATCATGATGGAAGACAAAGCCAGCACAGTTGTGCGTCCAGTTGGTGCCACAGGGGCTCAAATGGGCCTCCAAAGCAAGGTTGTAAACAACCTCTGTTTCCATCATTGCTGAGAGTAGAGCAGATAGCTAATGTGATAACCACTTTACTGCTCACAGTACCTCTATTTGGTCCCAACAAGATTACTCAAAGGTATAGCCATTTACATATAATGAATCATAAACCCAGAAAGTTAAATAACTTACTCAAAGGCTTATAGCTAATAAGGAATGTGACCAGAAGGCAAACTCAGGTACATTTGTCTCCAACACTGTTCTCTTATACACTCGTTCTCCAGCCATCAGTAGGGATTGTTTGACCACATATAGATCAGAACTCACTTGTATCTTACAGCAGATCATGTGTGTCATCCCTGGCCCAAATGTTCACCCACCTGAAATCTTTTGACCAAGTCAAGGTACCTCAGGTATATGAGACCATGGAGCCATGAACACTGACAGGTGGTTTTCCATATTTTGTAAGACTTTGATGCCAAGAGCA
Source organism: Rhynchomys soricoides (assembly GCA_019843965.1). NCBI lineage: Eukaryota > Metazoa > Chordata > Mammalia > Rodentia > Muridae > Rhynchomys > Rhynchomys soricoides. The sequence goes on along the minus strand of JADRCH010000029.1, from coordinate 1,805,771 downwards.
TCACTGAATATTTACACTGAATGTCCATTGCAAGTTAAGTAGAAGACGGACCATGTCACCCACTGGCATTTTAAGTGATTTTTATATTAGAGATGGAACAGGGACCCATGTCCTCTATTGTCAAGCAATGGCCTTAAAGATTAGGTACAGTTCTTACTCTGACAGTTGATTTAAAGGAGAGTTTCCAGGTATGGTTCAGATTTGTGGGTGACACAAACATGATCACACTTAAATCACCTCGCCACCTCTAAGAGTTAGACTACTCTTAACTCTGCATCTCTGTTTAACCCAGTCCGTTCTGTTTGGTAAATGCTCTCCAACATTCTGCCTTCTAGAAATCAATGTAAATATGATTCTACCAACATCTACCAGGATAATAAGACCTGAAAGGTTATAATGGTTTCAGACATGCTATGAACAATAGCTATAAATGTGACTCAGTGATTGATTCAACCAATCACAGTGAGATTCCTGGGGAAAATGAGCTCCTTAATTTCCTTGTGTATTCCAGTCTGTTCTAAAGCATCTTTAGTTTGGGATTGGCTCAGACCCATTGTGTGATACTATATGCATTATTGGAGCCTGCAGAAAAAAAAAAAATTCAATTTCATTGCTGCTTCCATTTCCCTCCCAATTCTCAACCACAGAAAGGTCCTCAGTCTTTAATCTGCACGTGCCACCTTTGAACATGCATCTAATACTGCCCTACGCCTGGGAACACAACACCCTACAAATTAAGTGTCTTAATGCAACAGAAACTTACGTCCTATTTCTGGAATCCAGAAGTTCAAAAAATGCATGTTGCTGGCATGGTAGGCTCCCTCTGAGGCCTCTGAGAACAAACCAGCTCTACGCTTCTCCCTTAGCTTCTGGTAGCTCTACTGTTGCCTTTCTTAAGAAATATTCCTCTCATCAAAGCACACATTACTCTAAAGGTGGAAGAGTATAATATATGTACCAGCCAGTTTCAGAAATAGGACACGCCAATAAACTCCCCCCCCAAGCCTCACCCTAATATTCTTTTCTTCTTTATGAACAAAACAAAGTAGGCCCCTGTTTCATGGAGCCAACATTTAAATGGGGGGAATGATAAATAATGACCATTGAATGAAAACTGAGAAAAGAAATATCAGATCAGGAAGGTACTATGCAGTGGCTTGAAATATGATGTTATAGCAGACAGAAACAGAATTGCTGTTGGGATGGAAATATCATGAAGGGCTTCTGTAAAGTGACAGCATTTAAGCTGAGACACTGGGAGGAAAGAGGGAGTTGAGTATGTGAAGATGAGGAGGAAGCCATTCTAGAATAATCCAAAGGTCCCCAGGCAAGACAAGCTATAAAACCTAGGTAGCCAGAGCTTTGTAAGGGAGGAGAGAGTAGGTGATAGAAATGGGCTTTCAGAACCTGAGGGATGACATTAGGCTTTGTTCTTAGAGTGTGAAATTACACAAAACCAAATTTAAGGAGGTATGTGAATCACAAGTTCATTTTTGATGAGGTTTAAAGATATTTATCAAGTTAGGACTTTTCAAGTTATTTTAAAATGTATATATATGAACCTGCTTGCATCCTCATAGAACAGAATGGAATCTTAACTGCTGAGCCATCTTTATGGCACCCTCAAGTGAAGATTCTAAAATACATTTGCTTTATAAGTCTTTGTTCTTTTTTTTTTAAAAAAAAAAAAAAGCCCAATCTCTCACTGTAATAGTCAGCTTTGCATTAGCCAAGTTCTCTTCTCTAGTTGGTAAGTATTGTGTGACACCCTTTCCCTTTGTTTCCTGCTTATTAAACATCCTATTCCTCACAATGTAATTTTAGCATTGGCTACGTGGATGAGCCAAAAGGTCTACCTCAGGCATCATTCCTCAGAGGCTGTCTACCGTATGTTTTAAAGCAGGATATCTCCCTTGGCCTGGAACTCTCCAAATAGGCAAGGCTGACTGGACAATAAGACTAAGGATCCCTCCAACCCTGCTTCCCTAGAGATGGAGTTACAAACATGCATCACCATGCCAGGCTTTTTTTATTTCTTCTTTTAAACATGGGTTTGCACAGCACATTGACTGAGCTACATCTCCACCCCCTCCCCATGCACACATAGTTTATTCTAGATTCTTTTATTCATCTATAAAATAGGAATAACTAAAACTAAAATCACCTTATGGAATTCTATTCAGTTTCCAAATGAGATGATATATGTAAACCACCTATCCCATTGCTTGGCACATGGCAACCACTAAGTAAATGTAATATTGTTTGACTTCCCCACCCAGGGACTAAATTACAAAACCCACAAAGGACCAAACTTCAAGAACTGACTTATGATCTGAGAAAGTCTCTTTAAAAATATCTCAGGCTTCATTGCTTAAATTAATTCCAAACTTTTTAAAGCTATTAAGAGGCAATGGATGATTTGACTCAGCTCTGTAACGTGAGGCTGTGTAATTAAACATATATATCCTGAAATTAATTTTACATTCACTTTTATAACACAGTTCACTTATGTAGAATAACACATGGCTCTTGATTAAACAGCAGACTGCCATTCAATCAAACAGCTCAAGAAAGACCATAAAAACGTGAAAATGCAGCATCAGCATCAAAATACAGTTGTGGGGTTTTAATGTTCACTTCCTTACTCTTACCTGGGTAACATAAAAATGGATGAGAAAATATTAAGAAAATGTGAGCGTTGAGTAGATCACATTTCTGCTTAAATGTTACGGGGTCATCTAGATTTATTGTAAATAAGACAAGAGAAATTTAGAGATTTGTCTTTCAAAGTAAGATCGTTAGGGCCGAGATAATTTTGGTTTAAAATTTTCAATTATGAAAATAAAAAAAACCTTTTACAGGCATTTGATTTTATTATTTTCCATATTTCTTCTTTTATCTTCAAAATAAAATCTACTGAACTTTATGATAGAAACAGTTTTTGAATCTCAACTACAAATAGCCCACATTCTCGAAGTTAGGGGAGTGGGGGAAAAAACTGTCTGCAGATCCAAAAGATAACCGATTTCAAAGCTCCAACCCAAACTGGAGAAGTTCTAGTGGGTAGGCTTCAGATAGCTTAATTATTATTAAGCCATGTAAGCAATAATGGGCCTTACCCTGAACACTGCTTTAAATAATAACCCTAATAGCTTACAACAGTCACCTGGTGTCATTTCACTAATACTACTATTAAAGGACAGTCATGGGGCTATTTATTAAGCTGTCCTTTTAATAATCTGTGTCATCTTCTGCTAAGTGTATTGCTTTCCTTACCATTTCTGAAGCTATGTTTGTCTCTAGGAATGCGTGGAAATAGAAGGACCAGGTAGAAGGGTGTGGAAGACTCTATGTGTGACCCAGTTTCCTGTTTGAATCAAGGTGTGGTTCTCAAAGCTGTTATGAGTATTGTCTATTAACAACTCCCACCTGAGATTCTCCTGGGGGTTTGCCTTTGACTAAAAGGAAGCTGCCTTGCCCAGGGTTGCATGATCCGTACATCTAAGCCCGGACAATAAAATAGTTACCAAGCTCAGCTCTCTTGCTCAAATGTCTCAACTCAGAGGCATCTCTGAAAAGACATGCCAGCTCAAACTATAGCCATAGGATCATATGAGACTTCTGTTGTGATCTTATCATGGCTCCACTTCCTTTTTTCAGTGCCTGACAGGTGTGGTTCTCCACCTACGAACCCTCTGCTTGCCAGTTTGTCTCTGCCTCTTTGCTGAGAATACAACCTAGAGCTTGCCTATATTTCCTATGGCTTCTATTCTTACATCCTCTCCCTAGTAAACTACATAGAAGGGGGAACACACAAAGGTGAGGATCCTGATAACTGTACCAGGCAGAATATGGATTGCCTTCATTCTTACTGGAACTGAGAGATGAATCAAATTCACATAGTGAATTGACTCAGAAAGGGTGAATGAACCTACTCTCAAATCCTTAGGGTAGAATATAAACTGTTAACTGTTTGCTACCAATGGTCTCTGTGGGGTGTGACTACAGTGAACCTTGGGCTCAACACACAATTAAAGATGCATGACTTATCTCCTGGGCTCCAGAGGTCAAGGGGAGCCATGGAAGGCTAGCACTGAATCTGCTATGGTCAAAGTAGATACCTCTAGTTTAGAATGGAGCAAAGACACCACATCATGGGTGGCCTTTTGCATTCCAGTGCTTGTCATTTAGGCTGGGCCCAACCATTAATCACATACAGGCAAGCACAGTGTTGAAACAGACCGTCTGCTGTGGGATTAGGTGACTGAATAACTGAATCTTTGATTTGCAAACATGACCATGAAGCTCACAGAGCTGACCAAGCTCGAAGAGTGAACCGGTGTGCAATTTCATTGTAACAACTCTATGAAAGTAGAATGATCCAGAGTAGGGGATCCGTGTGGTTAATAAAGACTTCTGAATCTAACCATCCACATGGGCAGAGAGGGCTTCTTTTACAACAGAGCCTGCTGTTTCCCCCAGCACAACAATCATTCTTACACATTGTGATGACCTCTAGGAACCTCTCCAGGTAGGGCCAGCTAACTACCATCACACAAATGATTGTCTTAAATGACAAAAGGCACCAGGAGAGAGAAAAAATCTTTCAATGTCATTGGGAAAAAGTGGTTCTCCTCCTGCTCTTATGGTTTGGATATGGAGGGTTTCCCTCCTCAAAGGCTCATATTTGACAGGTTGATAGCCCGGAGGTGATACAATTTTAGAAGGGTGTGGCCTAGCCAGAGGCCCGGGGAGGGCCTGTATCTCAGTTCAGAAGGTCCCTCTGTGCCTTGCTTTTTTTGGAGTGAGACGAACAGAATCCTCCACACGTCCCTTCCCTCATGATACTCTACCTTACTCTGAACCAAGACTCAGTAGAGATGAGGGCTGTGTGCTGATGTCTCAGAGGCCATGACCCAAAATACAAGCTTCCTCCTGAAGGTTGATTACATTTTGTCACAACGATAAGAAAAGCAGCCAACCCATCTGATAGACTGGCCGGTCCTTCTCACCAGCATTCCAAAAGTACTTACAATATGAAATAATTCCATTCAACCAGTAAAATGGTTTCACTGCATGGGTAAACTCTGTTGAGAACTCGTTTGACTAGGCAAGACGCTAGGCTCCTCAAAACACAAACTATCATTTGACAATTCAAACAGTCCATAACTCTCTCTGTTAGCATTGTTCTTGCTAAAATTCAAACAAAGCATACATTCACCGGGTTTCCCTCTTTCCTTGGTCATTAGGAAACTCAGAGCCAAATGTAATATTTAATTGCCATGACTGTTTCCAGCTTGGATTTTCCTAATGAAATCATTCTTACTTTCACATGTCACCTTTATCTTGTTTTCCAACATACATTTTATATATATACAATTTTAGTAATGTATTTAAGAGTTTATTTTCAAGCTAAGTATGGTGGCTCAAGCTTGTAATTCCAGCACTGAGGAGATTGGGGCAGGATGAAGGCTGTGAATTGGAGGCCAGCTTGGGCTACAGAATGTGTTTCAAGACGACCTGGGCTATAAAATATGAGACTGTCTCAAAAAGCCAAAAATCAGAAGAGGTAGGAAAAGATGTTTATCCTTGGTGAAAGCCAATGAATATTCTGGAAACTATTTTTATCCGATTGGTCTAGTAATTTAAGTTTAATGTGGAGGCGGGACATGGATGGTTTTGTACGTTTGTAAGTGATTAATAACTGAGCAACGAGGAGAACTAAGATGTTTAAGTTTACTCCTTCTCTGAATATCACAAGTTTGCTGAGGAGTGTGTGAAGATGGAGTATATGATCTATCACAGAGAGCAAAAGCATCTTTGCCAATATGGAGTCTATTTTCCAAAAGTGAATAGATGCGCACCAAGCAGTTCTGTCAGAAAAGCTATGTCCCAAGTCTTCTTTAACCCACATTCTTCAACACAATTTAGATATTAAAGGATTCATTTTACAAAACCTATATTTAAGGCTTCTGTTGGGCCTTCAAAATGATTTGCTGCAATGGATGTTCTTTTGGTGTAAGCCCAGCTTCCTAACCTGCCATGACAAAAGTTCACATGAACTTAAATAGTACCTCAGCATTAAAAGCCCTCAGCCTTCTTGTCAGTAAGTATTCCTCATGCCTTTAGTGTATTCAGATAAGACAAAAGGAATCTCTTTTCAAAACTGATATTATTTGAAATTATTCCATATATAAATACCTGTATCATTTTTAAAATCTCCATCCACATTCTTTTTATGTTGGAATCTAAGACAATAGAATATGCAATTAGACATAGTGTGGGGTTTGATGTAAAAAGCAAAATCCTAAATCTGGTGACTTAGTTCCTTTTTTATAGTTCTATTGTGAGGTAGCTAAGTCTTCAGGGTAGTTGCCCCCATGATTTGATGTAGGGATCCAGGCTCGTTATGTCTCTTGGTGTCATCATTTTAATACATGCTCTTCTTTGTATCACGGCAGGAGAAACAAGGGTCAGTGTTGCATATTTATTCAAATGACTCCACTTGTGGTCATGTCAACAACTTTGCAACCCCTGAATATTCAGTGAACAGTAAATGCCTCTGTCTCAGGAAATGGTCAGTGTGCGGAAGGGATGTGCAAATATACCTCATTTGGTGTAAATATAAGTAGAACCAATGAAACTGATCTTAATTTTTTGATTAGTGGTACTACAACATCCTTACGTATATATCTAAAAGCAAACCATAGCTTTGCTTACTAAAATAACAACTATCTCTCTAAAATTGTTTATAGACGACTTGTATAGAATCAAGATTATTTTTTGTTAAGACATTGTTGCACTATTTAGATGACAAGAGCCATTGACATATTCCAGATAGGCAGGAAGCAGGGTTTCATCTGAATGAGATCATGTACAGTGTGCCAGGCACCTGGATTCTTTCAGTCTTCTGTGGAATTTGCAAATCTCTGCCCTCCAAAAGGAAACTAGGAATGAGAGGCATTGTTCACAAAGACAATAGAATGCTTTTCTCAAACATGAATAAGACTATTAAGTGAACCTCTTCTTTGTGTTGGAAAAAGGATGCCAATAGCCCGGCCAAGAGCCAGGGAGCAAGGATCCCAAGCAAAGAGCTATTAAGGGCATCAACCATGTAGAATAAGAACTAGTTGGGGGGGGGGGAGGACTTTGCTCAACACTTTGGTTCTTGAAAAAGACTAAAGATCTTTTGGGAAGACCATGTACTTAGTTATCTTTGGGTCAATTTCTGGGAAATAAGTAACAGATCCTGTTTATTGGATAGTTGTGAGAATAAATAAAGATTTCGATAGAAGATTACATTTTGTGAGATAACGATGGGGGTTCAAATCCCTGACTATAATTGTTATTTTTGATACTTCTGAGAGTTGGAGTGATGGAACCTGAAGTTGGGGCGGACACTGCTGGATTTTCTTCTAAAGTCAATGCAGACTCCTTGTGGGGTTTGTTTCATGATGACAGAGAAATAGATTTTCATTTTTGAAACCACTGGGAAGCCATTGCAGCAATGCAGCCTAGAGATGCTGACTTTAGGGACTTTGATCGTGGAGAAGATAGGGATCAAATACTTGGCAATGGAGTCCAAGAAGTTGAACTTTTGCTGGTGGGAGTGCACGAGTCCTAAGTGAGTTGGGATGACTTCCAGGTTTCATGCTTGGGAAACAGCATAATGATGAGCCCACACTCACTGGGCAAAAATAGAAGCAGTCCCACAATAGCAAATGAATGGGACAGTTCTGTGAATGGTTTTTTGATTTCGTGCCTTTTCACTTCTTAAAGAAGAGAAATGACTATTTTCAAATATCTGGGACTCACCTACACTGTGCTGAGATATTCTGAATAATATTATGAATCTGCTAGAAATTAAAATAATAAAGGATCAATCCCCATTTAAACTTGTCTTCTCTATTGATATTTGGAAACAATCATGATCATTAAAATAGCATTGACCTGTGGAATAAGCTTACATCTCCTAGTTTTGACTACTTGGACCACAGCTAAGATCTCATCCTCTGGGTTTTGTACCTATACATCATTCATAAGTTATATTAGCATTTATGGCACCTACTGAACAGAGTGCTTGCCTCAGCTCTCTCACTTGCTACACACACAAAATTCTATATCCCTAAGGGTACTATGACTGCTTTCCCAAAGCAGTGCTGGGGTGTTGGGAGCAAGTCAAGTTCTGAGCAAATGTGTGTTATTGACATGGGCACAGCCATGTCAAGGAATCCAGTGCCTCAGACCCGTAGGAGTGACAACACCTTCCCCAGGTGAGGCTCAGAGGGACAGCAAAGCCTTCTTCTGGTATGGGTGCAAGTGTTAATAGAGTGTGCTGAAAACGCCCTTAGTAGCTTCCTTCTCACATTTCCAGCCGGAGGAACAGACACTGTTCCTAGTGAGATTAACCAAATCTACCTCCTTGTTCAGCTGTGTGCCCTAAACTCATTCTCCTTGTTCAATTGTGTGCAACAAGCATACCTCCCTGTTTAACCATATATAATAAACACACTGAGCTTTTGGGACACTGCTGCTTCTAAACCTCTTGATCCCAGCTTCTCTGTGTCCATATGTCTGGCCTCTCTTCATTCCCTTGATGCCCTAGTTTGGTCAATCTCTGGAGTTGTACAAGAGTAAGACAGTAAGACATTGCCTCTGGCACACATAGGTAATCGTTTTGTGCGGTTAGAACATATTCCTACAGAAGTCTTGCCCATCGGTTACATTAGGGTGATCAACTATGTTCTTATTCTCTCCTCTCAAGCTTCAATGTGACATTATATCAGAGTTCTTTAAAAGAGAAGGACCAACAGAATATGCACACATATACCACAAAAGAAGATCTATTGAACTAGCTTACATAACAGGGGCCGTATAATTCAACAGCAAGTGACCACATTGTGTAGAAATGCTTGCTCAATCCAGGAAACTGGATACCTCAGCAGTTCCAGCCCAGCATGAAGGCCCGGATGTTTCATGACCATCATTTGGAGTAATTTCCTGTTGTGATGCCAAAGAAGTTGGAATCTGATGTCATTTAGCCACATGATAGTAGAATCAAACTGGTAGATGTAATCACCCAGAAGGAAAGTTTGCAATATGGACATGCCACCTTACTCCACTGTCCCCTTTTATACAGGTTGCCAACCCTGAAAGGTGTCACCCACATTCAGAACTGGATGCCCTATCTTCCCTCAACCCAGTCACTGTAAGACAATCCTCTCTGACACACAGATGCATAGGTACATTTTACCAGTCTTGGTAAGACATCTTTTAATCCAGTCAAGTTGACAACCAAGGACCATTATAGATGTCAAATTCACTGTTTGATGCATTAAAAGCATTCAGTCAATGTTTGTTTTTAGAACAAAACCTGTGACTTATATTAACTGAAGACCATTTTTAATGAGGAGTTTCAGAATCTGAAGATGGACTTCAGTGGTAGAATACTTGCCTAGTATTTGTGAGGAGCCTCAGTGGAAATAAGATAATAAACACCATTTTTATTACCTTCTATACCTTAATCTTACACTCTTGTTTTTTTTAACAGCCTTCACGCTGATGCTATATACTCCTTCTCTGATGATAAATATAAACATACTGTTGAACGCTATTTCTTTTTTACTAACTGTGTGGAAATATCTAAATTCATCATGTACCTATAGCCAAGAATTCAATATACATGTATTGAGGCATGTTCAACCTTGTTCGTGACCTATCTGCCCTAAAGTGATGTGTTAATGGTGCTTCTTACAGATGAGGAAGACTTAGCAGGGAAGGGAACAACACATATTTAATTAAAAACATTCAAATTTGTTCTTAATTTAATTCAGCCGCCCAGCAGCCATGATGAGATTTGCATCATGATGTATTTTCAATACTATCTATTTTCATAAATGTAAACTTTCTCAAATATTGTTCTGATGGTGGCTGACATTTTAAAATATGTCCCATTGTCCTTTTCTGTGCAGTAGACCAAGCATGGAGTGTTCACTCCTATATCACTGTCACTGTGCTTTCAGGCCAGATGGCTACTTCATCATAGAATCAAGAATTAGGAATAATTTATGTTCTTCCTTGCTCTAGAATGTGAAAATAGGAAGCATTTGCTGCATGCATACCAGGAAGATCCGCTCAAAGCAGCAGACAAACCTCTGCAGAGGGCATCTGCACTGTGGCTTTTTGTCTGCAGGAACTGAGGTTTGTTCCATGGAGCACTGAACTCCAGAGCCACGGAAAAATTGTGTAGGCACACACGTGGAGCTTCACCTGCAATCCAATGCAGCTGAGAACACCTCTCCACTAAGAAAAGCAAGTTGCAATGAAGCAGTTCTAAAAATGGGAAAGATCATATCTAACCTTCCATTGTTTCAAATTCAAGGATTTCTCCCTCCATAAGGGGAAAAATGTTGGCTTAATGTTCAGAGCAGTTGCTTTTGTGTCTGTGAACGTTAACTGTTAGAAACGGAAGAGCTATTTATCCTCAGCTTGCTGAAGAGAACAGTGGAATTTTCTCTTTATTGGTCTATAAATAAGCAGTGTCTGAACACACCCTTTATTGGGAGAAGAGCCACGGCGACTCATTACACACACCAACTGGCTCGTCGGCATCCCTTTATTTCATATTGCTGCAAGCATGCAGCTGGAGGCATAGACAAAGGAATCCCTCTCAAACTCTCACAAGTGTCGAGCCTGAGGATCAACCAGTATCCTCTAAGTGGAAGAAAAATGTATACAAAAGAATGAGTCTCTCTACTGAGAGAAGCTAAGAGAAGTGTCATTTAACACAACCTCAGAGGTGGCAAACCCAATGGCTGCTGGTTTCTAGGTCATAAAATCATTTATGACCAGTAAAGTTCCATGGACCATTTGGACCTTGTCTACATAATAACAAACCAACTGATTAAGATGGGTGAAACACAAACAAGAACCTGTTCCAAAATTTCAGTTCAAATTCTGCAAGCCAACAATCTGTTTGCATCAGTTTTTATATGTCAATTATTTGTGGTTGTGAACACACAGAAAAGCCTTTGAAAACACTTGAATTATACGGGCAGTGTAGTCCGTTCTTACTATTTGAGTCTGTTTAACTTGCTTCCAAGTATTCGCTCTTTCAGGGTAGAGACCTCACAGAATAGGCAGTCACAACAGGCAATTTTGTCGTATAGCAAAATGAAAAGGATATCAGTGTGAGTGGGAGACAGAAAACTCAGCAAATTGGAAACAACAAGAGGCAGCTGGCAGTAACTATGCTCCCTTTCTGAAGAAGGAACTCTCTCCAATTACTCTCTGTGTGTGACGTGAGTCTCCTACTCATATAAATGATGAGACCTCTTCCATCAATATCTTGGACTATTACCAGTGTCTCAGAGAAATTTTATTGGCTGCTGCAGTTCATTGAGAATTAATTGATATGACACACTTACTCTACATGAACTTGGAAAAAAGTCTATCAAGTGAGTGATTTAATTCATTTTATGTTAATTATAAATTATGCCAGGAAACACCATTATGGATGGACTTGTTTCCAGCTCTCAGATTGCATGTGTGAGCAACTTCCGACACACTGGCTACTCTGACTTTGACCGACCAGCCAACACCTTAGGAGAAGTATTCATCTGGCATGCACTCGTCCTGCTAGCAATGTGGCATGTTCTTAAACAAATTAAGCCAGGAGGAGGCAGCAAAATGGCCCACTTATCTTTATTTGTAATTTAACCAAATTATGAGAGACAACGTCCACATTGGGCTATTTAATTTTTTTGCCTGTGCTCTGTATATATTTAAATAATCCCCTAAGTGTTTTGTGAAATTGAAAGGGAAGTGGGTGGGGGTGGGGCTGCTGCCAAGTCAAATGGAAAACAGGAGATTATTGTAGGAGGAGCATGTGAAGACTTGCTTGTGAAGGCGGCTTCCTGAAGGCTGTTATTTTCATTTCCTGTGCTATCCAGCCTATGAGTAGATCCTTCTCTATGCCCCTCTCAGCCGGCACACGCTCATACTGTTATTAAAAGAAGCCCATCAGGACTGGGTAGTTGTTATTCAGGAGCGTAACTCACATCATGGGGGATGGCACTTCTTCCCACTTGTGCTGGTCCACTGGTTCTAATAGCAACCTGGAGCTCAATTTCCCCCTTAAGAACATTGCATTTCATGTGGAATGTCAATTATTAAAATGCAGTGTCCCGTGTCTTACTTCTCACTAGATGAATTCATTTGCAAAACTTGCTAATTTATGCAAATGATCCTTAACCTGTCACTGCCTGGAATCTATTTCACTGTTCCTAGGTTTTGGTAGCTTTTGAGCCTAGATAGGGAAATCCATTACTGCAGAATTTGTTGGTTTGTAATCATTATATTGGCTATTGAGTTGTTATTAAATTTAAAAAAAAAAAGTAGCACCACTATGAATGAATAAAAAATATGGTTTTAAGTGGAAGCCAGCCAACAGCTAAGGCCGAAATAAAAAAATAATCTAGAGATTCAGTTAAAGATGGAATTGAATGAAAAGGTCTGATATCCATGTCTCCTGACACCCCTGAGTATTGTTAGAGGCTAATGACCTCTTCTCTTGAAGAAACTAACTGGTTAATATCCAAATAGGGGTTATCAGCTGCCAAAGGAGGTAGACTCACCAAGTAGGCAGATAAGAAACGTCTTTATTTTAGTGACTACGAAGTCCAAAAAGGACTCAAATACCCACTGAAACTTTTGGTCAGTTACATGAAAGACAAGACAACTAAGAAAGAAGTCTGTGAAAAAAGGGCAAGTAGGAGGCTGAGACAGCAAGATCGTGAGCCAAGAACCACAGCCTGGACTACAAAGCGAGATCCTGTCTCAGCAACAGTGTGGTGATGGGTTTCTGTGTGTTCACACATCTGCACATGAGTATACTTGTGCACATAGAGATAAGGGGCACAGTGGGGCTACCTGGAAAGCCTGCACTGTGTGTGAGTCCACACATACATCTTATATAGTCTTGTCCATCCTCTCCAAGTAGATTAGGTTTTGTGCACACTTGCCCATCACTGGCGCTGCGGCTTAATCACCAATCTGAAGAACACGTTCAGCCATTCTCAACTCCACTGGCCCTCACCTACTGTCACACAGATCCTTCTTGTGAACAGGGTTGAAATAACTTTCCGCAAACCTTGGAGCTGCTTTCCTTTCCACCTTGGAGGTTAGGAGAAGGATTCTGATTCTTCACCTGGGTCTAAAAATCACAGGACATGGATCCACCATTTTTATTCAGTATTCATTATCCCAGGGAGTTTATGAAGGCCAGTTGTAGATTAGGTGAGCTGGAAAAAGCTAACAAGGGAAAAGGCTGGTGTGTGTGTGTGTGTGTGTGTGTGTGTGTGTGTGTGTGTACACCAATGTATATATGTGAGAAGGAGAAGCCAGGCTCACTCTGGACTGTACCAACTACCCAGCACCCCTGCACATTTCTGCATCACTCATGATACTTGACACTCCTTGCTCACTCTCTACTCACTGAGAAAGACCTCTGACTTATCTAGATTTACATGGTTAACATACATGGTTACAAGTATACTAATCTATTCTTCCAGTTGCTGGAATTTTGGTAATTGCAAAGTGAGAAGGGGTATCTGTGAACGTTTGAATGGGTTCTTTCAACGCTATAGAGGATTCCAATTAGAGAGAAAAAGAGAATCTGCCTTGGGTAAAATGTGCAATTTACCACTTCAAGGACCCTTCCAAATTCTAAATAATAACAAGAGAGTGCCTATTTAATCACTCACTTGCTCCCGTTTCTTGCAGAACCGTGTCTCTTTAAATCTATTGAGGAAGATATTCCTTCTGGCCCACAGGATGCCAAAATGACTCGATGATTTATTTATGCAGCGCTTGGCAGCCCATAGTCCAGATTGTGGCTGAAGCTGAATTTTATGAGCCTTCCCCTAGTGAGTATATTTTAAAATTATATTAAAAATATATATTTTTTTGCAAACCTCAGTTGTGTTTGGCCTCGCCTCAGGCCTTGACAACTGTGGAGAGAGGACTAAGGACTTAGCTGGTGAGACTGACTGTGAGAGGTTAGAAGGACTGCTAAGCTGTCTGTAGGAGGGGGAAAACAATGCTATTCTGACTAAATGCTTTGGGGGTGAATAAGACCTTTTCTGTTTGTAACAATTTACCTGGTCATTCAACAATTGCTCATGGTACTCCTTTCAATAGCCTGGGAATCACTTTCAGCACAGGGGACTGTGCTTTTAAAAAGACAAAACAATGTCCCATCTCTCCTGGGACATCTCTGAGGAGGAGAGATGGATGCTAAGCAGGTGAGTGAATACTGTGGGGAGACAGAATGGTTCAAGATCACCAAAACAATAAGCCCCAGGGACCCAGAGACCAGAATCTGTCATACAGAATGTTTGTGTTAATGGATAGCTTCTCTAAGACTAGGTTAGAACACTAGAAAATCTGGTAAAACAGTTTCCTAGACAATTTTCGTTTGGCAAAATCCAGGTCAAGAGGAACACATGTTGTGAAGCTCGGGTGAGAAGTGTTTAGAACAAAACTCAGGAGCTGAAGGCATGAAGAATCCGACAGCGTGGGTCCAGGAGCAGCTCTGCTGCTTGGAAGCACTGTGCTTGGAGCTATGCTGTATTGTTGAAAGATGCTCATGCTTACATCATGTGAAACAAGGTGACCAGGGAAGGGAGGGCTTTATCCATGAATGACAGAAGGTTTGAGAGCCTGCCATCCTGGTTGGTCCTGATTGATGGTAACAGTTAATGTTTGTAGGCCACCATCTCTCTTCTTATTTGTTTGTTTTGGCATTTAGTACAATTCACACGTTTACCTCATTTGTTTTCTATATCAATTATGTAAAGTATTACAATCCTCATAAACAGAGGAACAAATGTTTTTTTAAAATATGACGAAATTGATTTCTTTACCAGCTAGCCACTTACTAAAAACATAACATGCTGACCCTTCGTCATTGTAAGAGAAGCCATTTTTTGAGATTAAAATCACATTACTTCTCTTGCTAGTTGAAATGTTCTGATAGTCCATTATTTTCTTTTGCATTTTGACTATGTCTGTTATTAAAACTGAAGTCATGCCTTCAGTTTATTAAAAAGAAAAAAAGTATAAAAATACATGGTTGGGTGTCAGAGAGGAGCTAAGGGAGATGGCTCAACTGTTAAAAATAGTTCCTCCTTTTCAGGGTTCCATTCCCAAGATCCACATTGGGCAGCTCATAACTGCCTGTGACTCCAGCTCTAGGCAGATATTACCCCTTTGACCTCTACAGGTACCTGCACACATGTGAGTGTACACACATAGAGACATGCACATGTATAATTAAAATAAATATTAAAAAAAAAAACCCTACACGGGTAGAGAAAGAGCTCACGCTGATCTACCTAGCATACTGTCCGCAGCTGTGGTTTGTTGAGCAGACAAGTAGGAGGTGACTCAAGTTCAAAGGCACACTCTGGTTCTGATTGCTGACACAGAGAAATAAATCTGACTTCACTCACCACTGACAGGTGAAGATCAGTCGAAGCCTGGAACTGAGTCTAGATCAGAAGAGATGAGGGTTCTTTTTGTTTCTATTAAAATCACAACCATGGACACATGCTTCAACCATCTTTAGAGCTCTGTTGACCAAGGAACAAACCTTCATCATTCAACTCAAACTCACCTAAGTCTTTTTATTAACCCCTTGACATAAACAAAGACCTATTTTCAAAGCATAAAATTTAAGGGAAAAAATGTACACATAAAAAAAAAGATGTAATTATTACCATGTAATGTTAATTTGAGTGTCAAAACATTTTACTTAATTTATTGGGTGCTGTCAATATATAAAGATACTACATGAAACATAGAATAGATACTTCCCCGCCTACTGCATATCTAATCATAAATCAAGGGAGACCCTAAATACTGAAGTTAATGTTATCATGAGTAAACTTGAGTGGTCATCCTTTTCTTGAGATTTTATTTATTGAGTTAGTTTTATGTCTATGAATGTTTGCCTGAGTGTCCATGTACCACATGCATATAATGCCCAGAGGCCAGAAGAGGGCACTGGATCCCCTGGTACTGAAGTGACAGATGGTTGTGATAAGCCATGTGGGTATTGGGTATGGAGCCCATGTCTTCCGGAAGAGAAGCCAATGATCTTAATTGTTGAGCCAACACTCTAGCCACCAGTCAGTGCTCATCTTTGTTTAAAGACACAATTACTGGGCCAAACACGAAGTTTAATGATAAAGCATTTGCTCAACACACTTAAAACCTTAGGTTCTAATGCCCAGTACAAAAATAAATTCCTACAAAAAGTGCATAGTCTCTCTGCAATGAACTTAAGGATTAGTCCCTTTAGTTGAGATTGCTTTATGGAAAAAAAGCATTTGTATGTTTCAGTGAAGGCTCTTAAGTATAAATTTAATTGGGAATTATAGTAATTTTGTGGTCTAAAGGTATTCTGATGGGAGGTTCAAGTTCACTGGGGTCCTATCGATCACATCCACAACTAGGATTTTTGCTGACCTGTTAGGAGAGCTTGACTATAAAGAAACACATTCTAGAAAATGTGGACAAATTTTCTTGCTCTACTCTAGACAGGGTGTCGTGCTTCCAAAAGGAGAAAGGATTCTGGGTTGGGAGGATACTGTGGGTCGCATGCTGAGCCTGTGAGCAGCTTTATCTCCCAGAAACCGGCTCTCCGGCTCACTTTATGCTTGGATCTCCTGGGACACTTTTTTCTTACTTTCCTCTTTAAGAATATGTATTTATCTTTTTATCCTCTGAGGGTTCCATACACATGGATAATGATTATTCTTCGTCCTTCTCACCCCTATTACATCGTCTCATCCCTCCTCCCTCTTCAACGTAAACTTTTCCCCAGTAAGCTCCCTTCCTACTCCCATGTCTTTTGTGTAGGGAACAGACTGAGTCTCCATATGGTTTTCTGCATAAATGTGGTTATAGGATATTTATGGGAGCATGGGACTTTATAAAGGGTTTTCTTACTTAGAGTTAAACCTCTTAAGATGTTTTCCCTTTCCCCTTGGGAACACACTGAATAATTCACAGCCCTCTTCTGCATGATGGTTGGTTTGTTTGGTCATTATCGAGAAATCTAAGCCAAGTTTCTGCTGAGGCGGGTCAAATGATAGAATTAATGGGAATATCTATTATGGAAATCAGGTACATCTAGGTTTAAACCGCATCCTTACAGTGCTTTTGTTTGAAGTTGGGCAGCTAGTTGTTACACTACTTGACCCTCATTTTCCTTATTTGAGAATAGGAGTAATAATATCTATAGAAATGGTAAGCTTTAAAGAAGAAATAGCATCTAGCATGCAGTGAGAGCTCAGAAGTGCCAGCTCCCTAACTCCTTGACGCTTAACAACCCTGCCTTGTAAATGCGTCTCCATCTCATATATCACTTCAAGTCACAAATATGCAAAGTTGGTTTTATGACCCAGTTTTATCTGACTGCATATTTTATCTAAAAATTTCTGAACACATCGCTAGTATTATGAAGCTACCCTCCAGTGCTATCTTTGAATTTCTTTTTTTTTTTTCCTTTTTATTTATTTATTTTTTTCTTCAAGACAGGATCTTACTAAGGAGCACAGGCTGACCTCAAATTCTCAATCCCTTACCCCAGTGAAGCCAGCGCTGCCACCTGTTATTTTAAGGCTGTGGTAATGATGGAAAAGCATAGACTAGCGTTAATCTCCCTTGACTGGGTTGAAGTCAAACCCACTCACCTTATCATACTGGCATAATAGAGGATGAGGCCCCTATAGACTATCCTCCATAGTGAGATTAAATCCACTTCTTAGTTCAGACTTCATTAGGAGCTTTGACACACTAACAGGACAGTACAAGGAGTGAAAACTTTGGAGCTAATGCTTGCTGAGTTATGATGCTAATGCTACCAAAAATAATCAAATTCCTTTAATTAGTTCATTATTTTCCCATCTGGGGTCTCCTTGTCACTTTCACAGAGATAAGGGTTCCCTTCCATTTAATTAAGGCAACGTCTAAGAGGCAGGACTCTTGAGTAGACTCGGTGGTGCCTGTCACAGTCTCTTTCCCCAACAGCTCTCTAGACAGCATCAGTGTTGTTACCTCAAGAGTTACACAATGGAATGGGGGGAAGTTATAGGTAATCCCTTCTTCCAGACTAGCTTGAAATAAAAATTAAATGGGCCTTGAGCGTTTGTGAATCGTGGTGTTTCATTGGGCCCATGGAACACTAAGTGGGACTACGAAACAGGGTGTTAATTCAGGCCTAATCATTTAATTCCTCTCTGTTATATGCGGTATTTATTGCCCTCCTGGATGCTTTCTATGGCCTGATAAAGAGAGTGATTCTCTGAAGCTCAGTCAGGGACCGTTTTATTTATATCGTTAGTTAGTCCAATAAAAGCACGGGCTCCAGATTCCTGCTGTTATTTTCTGTTTTGCAGCCCTGTGGTTAACTATGAAAATGCTGATGGCATTCTCATCTTTGGGGCTGGAGTTGTGTTGTGCTTGAGTGGGAACTTGTAAGGAGTGGGCAAGGACTAAACTGACTTGGAAACAGGTAGAAAGTTTGGGGAAAGGCAAGTGGCTTCAGATCACACAGGGCCTCTCCGTCACTGTGTGTGTTCCTGTTGAGAAAACTTGACAGTTATTTTAAAAAGTAAACCCGGGCCCTTTGAAAGTGTGAGTCTGGCTGTGAACAAAAGCAGTTTCCAAGTTCACTGACATCAAACTTCACCTCAGCTCTCCACGGAGCAAGGGTACTTCTGAGTTTGGACATCTGTAGAGCTGTTTATGTCTGGGCTGCAAGGGAGGCGATGAAACCCAACAGCATCCAAGAATCACGTACGTGTCAAGTCTCTTTTACATTCTTACGTTTCAACTGCATCGTTTTATTATTTCCCTAAGTCTCTAGAATGTTAGAGAGAAATCCTGAAGGAAGCAACAATGGGAAGCAGATTTATAGAGGTCACTTGAATTACTGTGGTGACAATCGGAACATAACCTAGGTATGTTAATATAACACACTGTGTAATTGTTCGTGCTTCCAGTGGAGTTAATGTGTAGCTATCCATGGAATAACAGATATTATTTCACAGCAGATATGCAATTATCTCCTCTCGTTGGTGTGTAGTGCATAAATGAAGCAAATCATTATTGTTGTTTTAATACAAAGAGATGAGAATGTTTTAAACTTTGACAGGCCTTTTTATCAGCCTTCTCAAGCTCACGTTTAGAAGAAGAATATGGAAAATATAAACAGATAGTGGCTTCTATGCTTTCCCTAATATTGGATGCTCAAAGGTCAACACCGTAGGGTTCTATTTGGGGGTATGGCTGCAATTGCACCAGCGAAATTTCTTGAATGTATATACACCATTATCTCTATTAACCCAATGTATTAACACCATTAACCCAAAACTCCAAGTTTTGCCTTCATTGAAAGATAAGAAATGCATTCACTTTGCCAGCAAAGATTTGTCTATTACTTCCTATAGGATAAAAACAACCAACCAATGCTCAGCCAAGATCTTCAAGCACTGCATAGAACCCAGTGATCTCTGAAACCTGTTCTGTTGCAATATGGCAGAAAACAGTGGCAAAGGTGCTAAAATGCCCACAATCCCAATGCTGTCTGCACTAAGTGAAATGAATGGTCTGTTCAGTAATCCTAAATACAGAGAGATGTAATTCTGTGTTGGGGGTTCGGGGAGAGTAGAGACTTCTATGTGTGGAAGGAAACTATACACAGAAACTTCACTGAGTTCATCAGAATTTATGAATCATCTGCCTTACACTGTCACAGTTGGTCTTCAAAACAGATATAGGACAGGCACTTCCATCATGCCAATGTGAATAGTGGATATCCAAAAGCCCATGTGATTGGTCTCTGGAAAATGGGAGAGCCAGGCTTTCTCATCCTTGACCCAGTACAAGTCTATGAAATCAAGAGAGGGAAAAGCTTTCTAAATGAATGACAGAGGGCTTCATTCAGGTCCCTATTTGTTCAAATTCTGTGTGTGTGCTTGATACTCTAGTGTAAAATCATCAGTGTTGGATTAAAACAGCTAGGGTAGGTTTTTTTAAAATTGAAAGAACATTAGGAAGATATAAGAGAGCTGTAGAGAATAGTGACGACATTAAAGGTTGGTGGACTGTCAGGGGAAGATGGTTGCAGGGTAGCAGAGGTTGGTCAGGATGTCTCTGGAGCAGAGGGCCTTCAGAGGGACCCTCTGCTCACAGGACGTGTGTGCTGGTGGGAGAGGCCCTACATGTACAGTTTACTTTGAAGAAAGTGAAGGATAACTGATGGTTTACGGCAGGAGAAAGTCAGGTGCCATTAAGTAGACTTTTATGAGGATTTCCTGGTGATTTTCAAGACAGAGTAGCTATAGTTGGCACAAGTACATGTTATGAGCCCAGAGCCATTGTCCAAGCATGAGGGAGAACCTACACTCCTCAGGAGAGCAGACAACTGCAGTGCACTGGCTGGTTTTGTGTGTCAACTTGACACAAGCTGGAGTTATCACAGAGAAAGGAGCTTCAGTTGAGAAAATGCCTCCATGAGATCCTGCGGTAAGGCATTTTCTCAATTAGTGATCAAGGGCAGAGGGCCCCTTGTGGGTGGTACCATCTGTGGGCTGGTAGTCTTGAGCTTTATAAGAAAGCAGGTTGAGCAAGCCAGGAGTAGCAAGCCAGTAAGGAACATCTCTCCATGGCCTCTGCATCAGCTCCTGCTTCCTGACCTGCTTGAGTTCAAGTCCTGACTTCCTTTCATAATGAGCGGTGATGTGGAGGAGTAAGCTGAATAAACCCTTTCCTCCCCAGCTTGCTTCTTGGCCATGATGTTTTGTGCAGGAATAGAAACCCTGCCTAAGACATGCAAGGACTGACTCATTCTCTGATGAATTAGGGGAACTATTTTTAAATGTCCTTGAAGCATTCAAATCAACAAGCCCTGGCTACTCTCCCTTCTTGAGAAATACTCCAAATTCAACTTGGCTTGCAACATACGTGAAAGGCAAAATCAGGTTATTATGTCAAAATCTAAGGTAGTACTCCATCCCTAATTAATGCTCACTACATTTTTCTTATAATGGTGGTGAAAATATTATCCTGCTCAAGCAAGAAAAGCATTCCCATCAACATTCTAGCTTTTTTTCAAATATCAATATTCTTGTTAAAATATGGTTTGTCAAGCTGTTTGAACACTTCTTTGTATTTTCAATATACCAAAGTAGATCA
Source organism: Rhynchomys soricoides (assembly GCA_019843965.1). NCBI lineage: Eukaryota > Metazoa > Chordata > Mammalia > Rodentia > Muridae > Rhynchomys > Rhynchomys soricoides. Next base: position 1,784,507 of record JADRCH010000029.1, on the reverse strand, counting down.
AATGAATACTAAATGTGGAAGCAGTATAAGGTGCTTGTTCTATCAGCCGCATAAAACGTGGCATACAATAGAGGATACTAGTGGGTATGAAGGATGGTGTTTTGAATGAACATTGAAATCTTTGCTATAGAAAATCTTATAAAATTGTATTTTCTAAGGGTTACAATATTAATTAATTGAACAATTGAGATTTAAGATGAGTAAGTTGTATTTATCCAAGATGATCTTGGGCTAAATGCCAAGCTAAGTTAAATTAGCTATCGGTATATACTGTCACAATGGCTGAGTAAACCTAATGAGTAAACTCCTTAACACTGCTGGACCTTGGTTTTCTTATCTGGAAAATGGAGACAGTCCAGTGCAAGGCTGTCTACACGGATAAACCCTGGAGATATTGGTCACTACTGAACTCATGCCCAAAACCTCTATGTGCCCCGGCACTCTACAGCACCCAACATTTTCCTCAGGGCTTTGGGCAACACGTTATGCTTTATTTTATTCCATATTCAAGTTACCTGTCCTGAGTTCCAACTCACCATACTCAGTGGCCTTGTTAAATTGTCACTGACACCCACAGCACATGATTTTATAGTCAGTGAGCTAACGATGTTAATACACATAGTCTCTCAGATACCTTGTTTGCATTCTGACAGGGTTTAAAGGTTTACTCTGAAGCATGAAAATAGTATTAATTTCTTCAACTGACTAGGGAGAAAGATTCTGGTAAGTGATGAGGGAGAGGAGCCAAAAATCATGCCTACATGGAAGGCTGACTCTGGGGAGAGTCTGGCTTTGTGTTGGCTCCTGAGTGGCTCCAGCAGTAGCAGCAGCTGATACTGGGGCTGCTTCAGCAGGAAGCCTGCTTCTTAGATCTCAGCCCCACTCATCAGAAGCGCTTTTTTGGCTAATACACAGGCGGCAGCCTCTTTCCCATCCAGCATGTGTGAACAAGGCTCTTGTTGGCTTCCTCATTTACACTTTCTGTAGACTCTACATGGAGGCTGTGTCCTGGTGTCTAATGTTCTATTTACAGTAAGAGCCCACTGGTACCTCCTTTTGGGCATCCACTGGCAGTCATGTTTCCCATTGCCAGAGAAGGGAGCTTCCCTGCATTGCTCTGTGATGAGCTCTTTCCACTCAAACCAATCCAATGGTGGCACTCACATCTTTAGGCCCTGGCGCCTACCTACAGCTGTGCTTACTGAAGTGAGACTGTAATTTGCTACAGCATGCCAGAGTATTAATAGACAATTATTTATTGCAAATCTGAACCATTTATACTGTTTACTGGCTGACACAATGTAAAATTTTGATCCAAATGTTAATGTGTCCATGACATTGCATAATTCTGTTCCATGGATGGTTTTTCTCTTCTAAATGAATCGAATTTGCAGTACAAGGAAATGGCATTTTTAATGGATGAATGATTTATAACCTCAAACTTAGAAGGCTATTATTTGTGTAACTAGGGGAGAATTGACTAATTGCAATAACACAACAAATTAGACAAATTTAAGATTGTATTGGGAACAAATTCATGGGGAAAAAATGGAAATAACTCACAAAGTTCTTAAATGGTAATTGAATAAATCTCACTTTAGCTTTCCAGGGCAATTGTATTTTGGGGGGAGATTGGTACCTTTGAGGCCAAAGCGACTTATAAATATTCAATTGAATAGAACATAGATAAAATTACCTCTTCATAAGGAACCATATGTATGGGAGACAGAACTTCCAAATCTCCAAATTGCCTACACAATTGTTTTTGGCAGTTGGGTAAAAACAAAAGCCTTATATCTATGTGATGTATGGGGGGAAGACACCAATTTTTAGCATATGTACCTTCTATTTGTTAAGCATGCAACAACAATGCCATGGAAGAATGATTTCCTAATAGAAATCTTCATGATTTTTCAAAATAAAAAAATGTGCATCAGCAAAAATAATATCTTTTTCTTTCTGAGGTATTCCTCTTAGGTTGTTTCTATCGATTCCTGTTGTTCTGTTACCTCTACCCACAGAGAGATTGTTAAGATAAAAAGTGCTTCAACACAGCTCTAATTAAATCTGTGAGAGCTACACTGGGAAGTCTAAACACAAGGACGCTCAATGTGAAGATTCCTTCAGCATTGTAGTCCATGGGGAATCTCATAAATTAATGATGAGAAAAAGACGGATTTGGAGGGGTGCTTTAAGAACAATAAAATATTTGTGTGTCCTTCCAAATGAAATACAAAATGTTCTCCTTTTGTAGAGACAACGAACCTCCTCCTCACAGGTGTCAGCAGTTGTTTCTTTGTATTTCTTTCCTGCTCCAACCACCAGTCATATTCCCTTCCAGTCTGCTTGCTACAATTTGGCTAATACTCCTTCTTAATATGTAGTTTATGTTGCTTCTTTCCTTTTCAAAACCCACCCAGAGTGATCAGAGTAAACATGTATTTTTGTGCAGTGGACAGTAGTCTGTCTGAACTCCACACCCATGTTCCCTTGTCATCTTTCTTGTTGGTTCCCCTCTTCCCCAACAGTTGGCTCACTCTACAAGGGAACAATAAACTCCCATGACTTGTGATACCCTAATTTTGAAATCTCTGTGTATTTCTACTTCCTCTCTCTCTCTCATGGTGCCCTCTCTACTCTGATTAGCTCTTAATGATGCTCCAGGAATGTGTTCAGAAGGCATCTACCCTGGGAGGCCTTTGCTGAGCCTATGGACCAGTAGACTGGCACTCTCCATGGGTCACCTAGATTTCCATGCTTCTTATCACTGTACATGTGATAGTCCAGGGAGTAGCACTATTAGGAGGTATGGCCTTGATGGAGGAAGTGTGTCACTGTGGGGATGGGCAATAAGACCCTCCTTCTAACCATGTGAGAGCCAGTCTTCTCCTAGCGGCCTTCAGATGAAGATGTAGAACTGTCAGCTCCTCCTGCTCCATGCCTGTCTGGATGCTGCCATGTTCCCACCTTGATGTTAATGGCTTGAACCTCTGAACCTGTAAGCAGCCCCAATTAAATGTTGTCCTTATAAGAGCTGCCCTAGTCATGGTGTCTCTTCACAGCAATTGAAAGCCTAACTAAGACAAATCAATTTTTTCTTCACCTCTACTAGGCTGGAAGCTTCTGGAAGACATGGCTGCATTTTGGCTGGGTATGGTCATAGAACAAAAACAAGAGGAAGAAGTGAAATATCTCCTGACTGGCCTGTACTTTGTTCAGGAAATGAGCATGGCCCTTTGAAATATTTTTAAAACATTCTTTGTATCTCTCACATTGACTAGCTTACAATTAAATCCAGTTAAGCCCCAAGAAACAACAAAGCAAAATATGATAAGGATTACAAGAAAGACATGGTTCAATATTGGGATTCAAAACAAATGGGGTTCATTACTTTAAAGCCATCATCAATTCATTTATCCACTTTGAAATAAAAATTGACTTGGAATTATATCTTATTCAAACACTTATTAACTATGTGATCTTGGGTGAGTTACCTGACCAAAGCCTAAATTTTACTAATTTTCAAAATATGAAGACAACAGGGAGTTCAAGAGATGACTCAGTGGTTAAGAGCACTGTCTGCTCTTCCAGTGGTCCTGAGTTCAATTCCCTGAAACAATATGGTGGCTCACAACCATCTATACTGGGATTTGGTGCCCTCTTCTGGCACACAGGTGTACATATAGATAGAGTACATACATATATATAAAACAACTCATACATATAAAACAAATAAATACTCTTTTTTTTAAATGAAGACAATAATGTTTACCTTAAAGGATGCTGGGATGATTAAATGATATCATTTAGAAAAGGGCCAAGAACACAGGAAGGTGCTGAGCATATCTGAAGGTACTACACACCTGCTTCCTCAGACCAGCCCACTGTACTGTGTGCTTAATTCTTAATGTCAACAACTGGAAACACATCTTTCACTGATAGTCTTTCTTTGTCTTGTTAAAACTTCAAAGACTCAAGGATAGAACCAAAGCTTCCTTTGGACAGGCAGCCAAGGACTTCTGTTGAGTTTGAGTTGAAGAATTTGAAAGAATCTGATTTACTTCTGAGCAAGTACCCATTGCGTTCTCAGATAGACTCTCGTGTAGCATCTATCTTTCCTTCCACAGACTTCCATCAAAAATGGAAAAGTGTCAGAGGACATGGAGAGTGTCAGTGAAGACAAGTGATGCAGCCATTTGTTGAAACGGGATCCAACTGGCCTCTTAAAGGTGGTGCCCATGCTGGATCCTAGGGCCAAGCCCCGTTCCTCTAACTAACCTGAGTAATGAAGCCATGACTCTCGTTTACTGTTTCTCCTGGGCCAAGGTTTATATGACAGTCTAGAATTTAGGCTGCAAAGTCAGATAAGACTCAAACAACTGTGTAATTTCATACAAATTACTTAATCTTTTTTACAAGTCCTGATTCTTCAATCATTTTACATGGATTATAAAACCCTCCTTGCAAACTCTCTTTGTAGGCCAGTTGACCTTGCACACGTAAAACACTTAACACAGAGCTCATGTATAGATTTCTTTCTTTCTTTCTTTCTTTCTTTCTTTCTTTCTTTCTTTCTCATTTTGCAGATAACTCATGAAATCTGTGGCATTTTAAAGCACATTAAGTTAAGAATACCTGTTTAGGAAAGATTTTGTATCATTCTTTCTTAGCTGGTACCCACTGCATACTCAATAGACAGTGGAATGGGACAAGGGCAAACCACACATTCAAAAAGTGGATCAGGAAGCTCCAGAGCCCTAAGCCAATGAGCACTGAAGGTTTGGCAAACTGCAGAAACAGCCAGTTACCACCTTCAGTAAATGGCATCTCTTAGTCTTGCTTTCATTCCTAGCAGATAAAGGTCATATGTAAAAAGCATTAAAGAAGAAGAAGAAAAGGAAGAAGAGGAGGAGGAGGAGGAGGAGGAAGAGGAGGAGGAGGAGGAGGAGGAAGAAACATTTGTATGCTTTAACATGACAAAGCCAGGAGCATTACTTTGCTTAGTCTTCTGAGGAAAGTCTCTGATATTCTCTTGAACATTTGTTTCTAAGGTACAACCATGCACATGTAATGATAAGGCAGATGGAGAACCATGAGACAGAGTCATATTATATTTTAAAGCTTGCAGCATGCACTACTACAAAAGAGTACTTGGGAGCTGGAGAAATGGCTATGCCTGGGACTGGAGAGTGATTTCTAACACCCATGTCTGGTGGCTCACACCCACCTGTAACTCCAGCTCCTGGAGATCCAATTCTCTCTTTTGGCCTCCACAAGCTGCCCCCTCACACCCACACATAAAGAACAAATCTCTTTCTTTTAAAGAGTACTTACAAGTCTTTTAAATATCTGGAATAACACAATAACCATCTTGCACTCACTATTTTGGGTTAAAGGAATCAAATTTGTTAATTTCACTAATGAAGCAATGCCATTGATTTCTGCAACCTTCTTTAGAACTTCTTTGGTTTTCCTAACACGTGGCTCCTCAAAACTAAGGAGTACCTATGGCTCCCTTTCTTGACTCCCTAGCATCACGACCTTCCTAAGTCACTTTTCCAGTAGATGCTCAGTTTTCAACAACACGAGGAAACTGTTTCTTTTACATACTAAGTATTTTTCTTTTACTTCCACTTTCCATGTAAGAAGGAAGCTATAAACAGAGATATATTGGTCAAGAGCTAGTTTTTAATTATGTCCAATGGAAGAATTCTGTGGGAGTTGCACAGGGCTGTGTGTCACTGGTGAACATCAAGAGGAATTCAGATTTTATATTATTTGTTCTAAACCAGAACATTTTACTTATTATTCATAATACGTGTTGAAAGCAGACACCAAAATGACTCATTTGGAGCCTTTCTGTGCTTGCCCGCTAATGCACATTAACGCCAGTACACATTCTGTATTACAGATCCATAAAATGCATTTGCATAATATCGAAATTATAATCCCAAATGTGTACTAAAACCCTTTATGAAAAATTGTTACTGCTCAGCTACTATACAGTGGCTAATTTTTAATCTTCAGCTTCTCAGCTGCAAGTAGAGATGGGGTATTCCTTAAATAAAAATCTCACAAGTAAGAGCCTGGAACCTTCTCTTTCCTCTTTGAAGGAGGTTATTGTTAGGGAAAAAAATCTACTACCCTAAGGGTCAAACAGTTGGCTTCACAATGATCCTGTGGTTTTGTATATGGATGGCTTGATCTTTAGACTAGTTCAAAGTTCAGTTTATCCGCATTCTATCAGCAGAATGAAGGTTTCACCACATAGGGAAATGACTCTTCCTGGTCCCTGAAAAAGCCCTCTGGTGACTAACCAAAGTGGCTGAGGTGGTAGTAAATAATTCAGCATAGAATTCCACTGTCTGTATATAATCTTGGCACTGGGATGGACTCCCAACAAAGTTACAGAAATGAATCCTCACAATCATTCAAGTAAGTAACTCCCCATCCCATCTCATAGGGGCTTGGCACCTGTCAAGTCCCACCCCTCTGACGCTAACTCTCATCTGTTGACTCCCCAACTGTAACAGCTTACTTACAACAAACACCATTGTGAATATCCATGCCTGACTCTTCAAAGGATTCTACAGCCCTATTCTCAGACAATTCTCTAAGGTTCCAGATGAGACTTTGGACAAACATCACTAAGTAGCATTTCTGCCAGGCCCACTTGGCAAGCACTTTAATAAGAGGAATCTGACTGGTGCTTCGTAGGGCTCCATAAGAAACAAAGCCTCTGTTCCCTCTATCAGAAGAATCTTCATCTCTTGTCCTTAGCCTTCGCCCATGCTCCCATGCAGAGGGCTGTGTTCTGTTCAAACTCAATTGTGAAGAAATACTCTCTGGTGATCTCCTATGAAACTACCTCCCATCTCTGCTTTCCTCTAAAATATCCAGTTGCAAGAGGAGAACAAGAAAAACACAAATCAAAAAGGCCAATTCCTTCAAGAAAGCCATGTGTGCTAGTGGCTCTCAGAAAATGGGACTCAACAACCCCCCCTACTTACTTTATTTGGAGCGTTCGGTCAAGGGTTTCCTCATTTCTGTCATTTATTTGGTTTTCATATATTTGATTGTAATGAATGTTATATAGGCAGAGTACAAATGCAGAAGACATAGTAGTTCAAAAGTTATTTCTTAGTCTTTGTAGAATTCTTCTATTTGTTCAAAAATGTAAACAATCATGTATTGTGCATGGAAATCTTATTCACATTTTAGAAGTCTCCTTACAAAAATGTGTAAAACTGTCTCACAAAGATATGCCTTAACTTATTTAATCATCTTTTTTCTGACATAATTGCTTTTCTTTATTTGCTATTGTGGACATGACTACGCATGGTTATTACTTCACGGGTTCTGTTGAGATGTGTGAATAAATCCATAAGAGGAAATACTGGAGTCTGCGTTTAAGAAAGTGGACTAAGAGCACATCGTTCTTGGTAGATTTTGAGACATCATGTACCACAGAAACAGTACCTACTATACTGCTCCCAGCCCAGCAGCGATGGTACCCAGAGCACCTTAGTTTAACCTTCTGGAAGCAGAGGGCTGGGGAAGGTTGTTCAATCACTTGAGCGAGTGGATGTCTCCTGGAGAGCTGATCTGCTCTTAGGAAGTGACAGAAAAGGACTATGAATTTCTTGACAAGCCCAGTCTATGAGTTTCCAATGACTCTATGATAAACCTAAACATCTGGGTTTCCTGTCTGCTGCTAAAAATCTCCAGGAGGTAAATTCCACAGCCTTCTTGGGTAAACTATGTGGGTTCCTCGTGACTCTTCTCAAAGTCAAGGCATTTTTCCTTCTGTCTAATATAATTCTTCTCTCCATATGTCTACTTTTAAAAAAGGTGTGCTAACATTTCCCCAGAGCAACAGGAGTTCAGCTAACCACAGTGAGGTGCTGTAATTTCATAGCTAAAATATGTATCCTCTTTTTAAAAAATCATGTATCTTGTAACTTCTTGTAGAAACCTTCAGGATATAGACAAGGGATAACATGTACTTTTTATTTTACCCTGCATTTAAATTAGCAAGGGTTTTGTAGTGTCTAAGGGTGTGTGTGTGTTTGTGTGTATGTATGTGTGTGTGTGTGTGTGTGTGTAAAATATGCAGTACTGTCTTTTCTTTTCATGTATTATAATTATAGAATGATACTATTTTTTTTCATTGGATGAGAGTAATAGTTTCCTCAACAGCATTCCAATATTAGTTTTTGCTGACGGAGACCATGTCTGTTGTGTGTAAGATGACTACAGGTCATTTCCGAGTGTGTCTTTCTCCTGCTGTCAAGATACAATAACTATTTTAGGAACATTTGGCATCCCAAATATCCCTGCATTGTGCAAATTAAAACATCTGCTTATACTTTGACACCCTCATTCTTCAAAGGTTCGTTGGATTTGTGGTTGCTTTGTTCAACAAGACCGCTCTTAGAGCCCAAGGATACACATTTAATTATTGGGAAGATATGTTTGACAGAGCTATGGGAGAAAAAAATTACCCTTCATATTCAGACTAGCATTAACATTTTTATAGGACGAGATTGCCTGAGAGTCAAAGAAGGGGGGAAACCTCCAGGAAAATAAATATGAATCTGTTTGGTCACTGGTCTCCTGCTGATTTACAAGGTGCCAAACCTGTGACTCTTTTCTCTGTTCCCCAGAACTCATCAGCTCGCTGTTAAACTGGCATTTCTGATTTCTGCTGAGGTTAGAGACAGCAAAGTAAACTCTGTTTCCCACAATAAATAATGGAGAAAGTTATTCTTTCCATCCAAACAGGCTTTCCATCACAGCAGACAGCTACAGCCAGGTGCATTTAGCTGCGTTTGTCATTGCTACGGATGCAAAACATGTAGAGTCTGCTGAGAATGGGTTTCTACCTGAGCTTTTTGTACCTGAAATATTTTTCAGTCCTCAGCTGTAACCAAGCTATCTAGCCTCGCTACCCATCCTTATCATCATAATAAAGGGCCAAGGTGCCTACAGCGGCGCCAACATCTCCTGATTGGTTTGTTTATTTACGCCGGCCATCAGTGCCAGGTAGCAGATTGTACACTGGAAGGCTTCCTGAAGCTCCAGCCAAAGCCTGGTGTTCTTCTCCCTGGGCAATGCCGAGACAACACATGTCAAGAGGCAGCAGTGGCTAGCACGCCAACCCATCACTCACTAAGTACCACCACCCTGCCTGGCATCCTCTCCTTGTAGTCATTTCACCACTATACCAGAGACTGGTGCAAACCTTAGCTATCGTCGGACAGGAGGGAAGATGGGGGAATCTAAACCACAAGCAGGAACAGAGATTTGGTGAGGCAGAAGCCAGCAGGTGAACAATGGCTCGTTTGCAAGGCTGCAGCTGGGCGTGTGTTATTTGCATGTCAGGGACCCTTTGTTAAAGTGCTGTGGCCAGCTGTGTAGCACACTGGTGGGGGAGCAGCTCTGAAGTGGGAGATGAATTCTCCACATTACTTCCTATCTAATTTGAGCACAAGTTGCAGGCAGGCATTCTCGTCAGGGACCTGCTGCAGAAAAACTGCGCGCTCTAAGATTTACTTACCTTTGCCAAGTATGTTCTATCCAAACTTGCCTTTTCAAGATCTTACAAATTCCCTCGAAAGATGATTTAACAATTTAACAAAAACAGCAGCAAAATCAAAGCCATGTGGCAAAGGGACAGACGTAAGGTTGTGATTGAAGTGAGTGACGAACCTCATAATGAGGTGTGCAGCTTTGGATATTAAACGTTTCTCTGTGGTACTTTTCCAGATGTGATGGAATACATTTATTTTTGTGCTCATCTGAACTGAAATAATACAAATGAGATACTAAAAAGACATCATTATGCGCAGAAGTAGGGCGAAGAATTTAGAATCCCAAGTCTATAGGTTTAACAGATGTGCGAGAAGCAATTCGAAGCTGCCTCGTGCCTGCAGGTTGCTTAGGAACCTGTCTAGTGCGTATGGACTGGCCATGATCTATGTGTGAATCCTGCATGTTGATAGTTCAAGGCTACTTTATTTCAGGCAAAAATAAATAGCTAGTAGTAAGAAGTCTGTCTCCTCCGAAAGCTGCAGTATGGCTGAATACATCCTCTGCAGTAGCGTAATAAAATGGGATGAGTTTAAAACTACCAGATGGTACCCTGTACAGTGCCTGAAATAAAACAGAGAATTAGGGTGCCCCAAGGTGTGCACAGGAAAGGCAATTACATGAAATAAATGGGCCTCGGGCCTATAGAATGCTCAAGTATGCTACACAGGAGACATACAGTACATCTGGTGAGCAGATTTTATCACACACTGGAAAGCCATAAAGAACGCTGTTGACGATCGGACCCCCGTCTCACAATGACATTTTACCTGTGTTGGTATTCAGTGCTGTTTATTTTAAAAGGTGCTGTAATCTCAATGATGTGTTTAAAAGCCTCCTTAACATTGTTTTCTACTCCGATCCACTTTGGGGGGTACAGATCGATAAGGCTCTGAGGCAAATCTCTGGACAGATAGCCACCGTGGTCACAAGAGATGGAGGTCTAATTTCATTCATTTCATTGTGACTTGAACAATAGGCTCACACTTGTCAGCGCTTCCCCTTTGAGGAAATGCCGACAGTATGCTTCTTCCCACAGCAATGGGGCTCTTGGTTTTCTTTCTCCACCCACCCCACCCTTTTTTTCTGAACACTCAAAGACGGGTGACTTCCCACCCCACCCCACCCCGTGATTATTTCTGAGGAGCAGTTGGCGACACCTAGCCCCTTTCTTCTCTCTTCCTCAACAAAAGCAAACCTATAAGGTTAGAAAACCCTGTGCTCCGTTTCTATTGTGAGAAGACCAAGGAAGGCAACGTTCATTACCGTTTTAAAAGTTGCTGTAATAAAATCCTCTCGGTACTTAAAGATAGCTTTAGTGTCCCTTCTAGGATTCATCCTTGCTTTGATAATTGGGTAATTGTGTCCCCTCCCCCTCCAATAAATACTTTCACCCAATTAAGTTTAAAACTATAATAAATTTTAAAGAATTATGGCCTAAAAATTCATACCCTAGAACCAGCATTAAGTATGAATATTTATCTTAAGCTGTGGAGCGGTACTGCCTGTTTACAGGCTCTGGTACCTTCCCTCAGCCTCCTCCCTCTGGGGCTGCTGCCATGCTGCAGCTCAGCTTTCCTGAATCTATCTGAGCACAGGCAAGACTAGTGAGCTTCCTCCCTGCCGAGAGCACTCATGTCCTTGCCTGTCTCTGCTTCTAGCATTCACTTGGTCACTCACTCATTCATCTGTTCATCTGCCCAGTGATCTTCCATTGAGTGCTTATGACTTGTGTTTGAGAGTGGATAGAGATGTGCGGAAGGACCAAGGCAGACACGTGAGCTCAGTTTACTTTCCACTCCTTCCTGTTTGTTCTACAGACGAGTGTGTACAGGTAAGTTGGCCTGGTCTGTGTTATGCAATCTGCTAGTTGTCTAAGATGACATATTCTAAATGCTAAAGGATAACTAGATGGTTCAGGCTGTTGTCCCCATTGCCCATATATGTAATAAATGCAAAGCCATACCTGGAAGATGGCCCAGGAATTCCCATTTCAAACTCTGGCCCACTGGCAACATAGAATCTCTATTCCTTCCAATTGAAACTACAAATACAATCATATACACCCCAAAGCCAACAGCCTTTTGGTAACAATAATGCCCAGGAGCTCTGGAGACAGGATCAGGGACAGCAGAAGGCTTGGTCTAGGAGAATGGAAAGATGCTACCATAACAACAAACAGAGGAGGGGGAGGTATGTGGTACTTACCTCAGGGAAAGATACAGGTCAAAAAGCGGAAGCCAATGCTCTTAAGGGAGGTGAAGGGGACCGACTCCAGGACCGTGCAGAGCCCAACTTCTTTCTCCTTCAGCAGGACTTCCACAGACCTGCCACCTCCTTTTAGCTAGTCTGTCCCCTTCTGCCAAACCAACCTATTGAATTGTCTTGCCCGCCAAGGCCCAGGTGTGTGCTGCCCTGGTTACCTGTCATCTCCATCATCGGAGCTTAGCCTTCTCTGTCCATTCCCTCAGATTCCTATGCTGGAGAGGCACATGGCAGCTTGAACATCCAGGCAGTGGTGTTTCAAATGACACATTGTGGGCAAGCAATGATATAAAATACAAAAACATTGGTAGAGTCTACAGGTAGCATGACCTGGGTGCTGAGCACCATGAATGTAGAGCTGCCAATGATATTGTTAGTACCAACATGTAAAACTTTAGCTTCATGGGTTCTATATAAATAGGATGAATTCCTGAGCATGTGAACAGAAAATTTTATTTAAACACTTAGGATTATAATAACCTGGAAAAAACAAACATTCATGCTTTTGAAAAGCTTTTCTGGTCTGTGGGCACACTTGTGGTAACAATCTGGAATTCTCTAAGGAGAAACATTACATTTTGAATTTTAGCAGCTAAGATGGAGCTAAGCCAATTTGGCATCTGGCTTCTTATATCCCACACGGAAACTATACCATGGCTTATTCATGCCAAAATATTACTGTGTTAATTGGTTTCAAAGACTTCATTTAAATAAATAAAATACTACATTCTAGAAAAACATCTCATTTGGGTCTAGTGGACCTGTAACCCCAACTACTCAAGAGGGAGAAGAATCAAGTTCAAAGTTAACCTCGACAACTTACTGACTGAGTCTCTGCTCCAAAATAAAAAATACAGAAAGGGCTGGGAATAATGTTCTTTGTAGGCATAGCATATTTACAAGACTCTGTGTTCAATAACAAAACATAAGGCCCAAGAAAGGGACAGACAAGAGAAGTCAGCGAGGAAGCATTATTCTCTTTGGCATCTAGGTGCAATTTTGTATTTGGATTTTTTCATCAGTTCTTATTATAAGTAATAAGTATAAGAGTTTTAGGCAAAGCCAAGGAGAGACAGTGGTAGCTCTGCCTAGTGTAGTCTTCTGAAGTGGACAAGATTCCTTTCTCCAAGGGCAGCAGATTGGGCCACAGGTGGTTGCTTGCTGGCCTTCCTCAGTTGGTTTGATGCCTGCCCTAAGGGTAGAATTTTCTGGAAAGAGCTATATGACCAGAATTAGCCAAGGTTCCTGGGTGCCTCCCTTTAGAGCGAAGTAGCCTAAGCAGGTGTGGAGAAAGGTCGTTTCCATGGCAGCCGTCACTAGGTGCTCTGCCAGGGAGGCTGTCTGGCACTTAATTGGACTGGATACAAGATGTCAGCATCTCTGAATGGCCCTGCTGTAACAGAAATAATGTGTGAGCAGCCTTGCACCATCCGCTCTCACAGAGCAAAGCATGGCAGTCTGACCTGCAGACTGAGCATGAATGGGTCTAACACCCACTGCTGTTGATCTCTAGCTATGTAAACTGGGGAAGTCATTCTGTCTTCTGTCTCTTTCAACCTCACTTCTCTGTTCTATAAAGTGGACCTGACAACATGACTGTCTTCTTCATGAAGCCAGAGTGAGGAGTAAACGAGTTAAACCACATAACAGCACATTGTCAGGTTCAGAGTAAAAACACAAGGATGATTAGCTAATGTACAAATAATAACTCTCCAGACGTGGCTGAATGGACTACAAGTGTGCAGGGAATTGGAGGGAAATGTGGTTCTCCCTGAGGCATTATAGGAAAGCATCTTGGGAGGCAAAAGCTCCTAAAAAGTCATAATGGTGGTGGAAGACTTGCAGGTAGGAAGCTAAGATTAGATTGAATATACTCTTCACCTGATGCTGCCAGGGGATTGTGTTATTAGTGCTAAAGGGCACTGTCCATGGCGTGAAAAACTCTGAGACAAGCAATGAGTGTTAGGGAACAAAGATAAGAAGCCATTCTAGAAGCTACTTTGGCGACCGGAAGCCACAAGAATTAAGTGGCAACTTACCAGCTTGTAGCTGGGCCTGCTGAGAGTGGGCAGTGGCTATCAACACACTTTAGCTGTAAAGACAGGGCCGGGGAGGAAATGGGCTTTGCAGGAAAGGGACCTATTAGGGAGGAACCAACGTTAAGACATCCACAAGCTGTGCTCACAGGGCTCTTGGAAGATCATCAGAACTTTCAGAGGTCCTTAGAGACTGGAGGATCAAGTCTCAACTTGTGTGCTGGGGCAAGGGGGAAGGTTTTGTGCTCAAGGAAATGATTGGCATTGAAGAACAAAAGGAACTTCCGTAAGTGACATAGGATGTTGCTTGCTTGCTTGCTTGCTTTCTTTCTCTTTCTTTCTTTCTTTCTTCCTTTCCTTTCTCTTTTCTTCCTTTCTTCTGATGTGGAAGAGTAAAATATATTTAAAATTTCAGGGGAAAATATGACTTGCAGTAAAATATGAGACATTAATTGACCTGGATATAGTTCTGAATTGTTCTAGTGAGAAAACAAATAGAAAAGACACTTGATATGTCAAAATCCACCAGCAGCCATATATTGTGGAACGAAAAAAAATCCAGGATGTAGAAATATGTCCTGCCAATCCCACTAACCAAACAGATCTCAGATTTAAAAGGTAGAGCGATCAGGAAACACCTAGCTGTAGCTAACTTCTCAGGATAAGAGAATGATTTGTAAAAATGCCAGGTTATATACAAAAAGAGAAACCATATATGAGACTAACACTGGCCTAGGAAAAGTTCATGGGCACTTGCCGTTCTTTTGTATCATTTTGTAAAATGCCTCCATTTTCTTCACTTTCTCCCCCCTCCCTGCCTTCTAGCCCTTTGACTTCATTATCTCTCTTTAAAAAATATTGGTGGTAAGTCCTCTTTCCTGCATACATACTCAGTTATTTCATGTGTGCTCGATGTGCCTCAGCAACACAGAGGGCTAAGTGTTTGTAACAGCAAATGTGATTCTTGCTCTCAGACCTTGTGGTATGGGAGAAAGGCATTTTTACACAGATATATAAATATAACCGGAGGCAGGAGATCAATATCATGAGTCCTACAAAAGCAGAGCTTTGAGGATATGACATATGAGGCAGGAGCTGTGAGTTCTCACCGGGTGGACTGACCGGGCTTTAGGATTCCAACAGTGGAGGCAGAGATCACAGTTGATGCTGTAAGCACAGGGAGAGGGTAGGAGCTAGCACATGCCTAGTGAACATCAGCAGGCAGCCTGGTGGCGGGGAGGACAGAGCTGTGGAAGAAACATATTCCAGTTGTGAAACTCTACGTGTCAAAGTCATTGTTCTCAGAAGTGTGGCCCAGAGAGATGGACAGTTCTGAGGCAAAATGTTTATGACCATGGCTGGCCCCCTTGTTGAGAGTAAAATGAATGAAAAGAAAGAACTTAGCTTTGACAGATACTTGATGGGGTGTGAGTCAAAAGACCTGTTGGTGTGGGAACATTGGAAGAACCAGAACCAAAGGTTCTCTTCAGGGCTCCCATCCATTTCTTTGATCTTTCTCGCCCAGAAGACAGCACCCAACATTCTGGGTGTCTGAAACGGTCTTCTGTTTTGCTTTAATGATGAACTCTCCTGTTTCTGCTTCCAGTCCCAAGGAGAAAACTTAATGTATGACCTTTGCAAAGAAATTTGGCTCTTCGTCCTGACACTCATCTCTCCAAAGGGTTAAGTGATTTATGTGACTTGGGTCAAGTCTGACTTAACCATGGTGGTAGGTTGGAGACAATGAGAGACTTACCTGCCTTTCTGAGTTCCTTTCCCCAGGGTGAAGGAAAGGGAAAGAGATTTCACTGCAGGTGTGTACAGATGTAAGCATAGGGAATTGAAATGTTAATAAGACGTTCTTGGCAAGGGAACTTAGTGCTTCATACCAGCAGGCAAAAAAAAAAAAAAGTTTGAAGTTCTTTCCCAAGATAGTGAGTTTTAAATAGAGATTTGATGTGAAATGGTTGACATATAAATCTTCTGGGGCTTCCATTTGAGGCCCACATTTGATCCAACAGACAGCAATGAGCCAGCCGTAATGAGCCATCGTGACAGAGGGTTTTTATGGGTTTACAGAATCTTTAGATATGTGGATCTTGTGCAAGCATGATTCAAAAAAAAAAAACCTGTGAAAATTCTGCTCTAATAAATGAGAGCTTACCTATCTATGTTTCTTAAATTAAATGGCTCAGCCATTATTCACTTGCAAATACCCAAGGGTCCTTGTCCACATTTGGGAGAAAGGTACTGCAATATTTCTGTTAGAGAAAAAACAGTTGGGGGATGTAGGAAATCACTAACTTCTGTTTTCGTTTTTCACACTGCTAACTTAATAAGAAATATGCTGCTGAGTGTGAGGATTTAAGGCAGCCATTGCTGAGACTACATCTCTAACGATAAACAAGGGGAGTGGAAGCAGAATCATTTTGTGTTTGAAAAACTCATTTGGAACACAGGTAGATAATGTTAGAATCCAAATTTTTTTTCAGATTCATAACTAGGAATCAACGCTAATTGATCCATAATTAAAAATTTGTGACATTCTCATTCCTAGAAACACTGGAAGGTTTTGCCATCTTACTTAAGAGAAAAATGAGCTGTAAATACCCTCTGTCATGATGGAACATTACGGCTCTATGTGTTTTTATGAAGTGTCACTATATGGGATTAAAATACTCCTTTGCATTCAGTATTTCAAATCAAATCTTTTATGAGTAAGTTGTGGTGAATAAAGTGTGTGTGTGTGTGTGTGTGTGTGAATTGCACTCAAGGTTTAGGCATGGCAGGCAATATTCTAACACTACGTTATCTCCCCAGCCAAGATGAAATTTATTACGCACTCAACTGTCAAGTGCTGGGGCTGCCTAAAGTCTCTGCTGTGACACAAGGTAAGACTTTGTCTCATCATCTCTTCTCATTGTTCCATTCAGATGGTCCGAGGCCACAGGGATCATTGGTTTAGGATAAAGGGAGCCTCTCTACATTTCTTTGTTATGCAGTTAGTTTCCTTCTCTGAGTACTAGGGTGAGAACAACAATACACTTTGGCTTTGTCTGGAGCAGAGTTTGACTTTAAGGAAGGCCAATGCCACCACTATAGAACTCTCAGCCTGTCACTTTAGTCCCCAGGAGAGAGGCAGAATTCTCTCACTTGAAGATATGAGGTTTAACAAGCCTGAAGACATAGGCAAACAAGACATCTTGTTTCCTTTATCTGCCAAAATAACTTGTCTCACCTTGAGGTCAAATCCCAGACTAAAAGAAGAAAGAGTTTTCTCTCAAACTGTCAAAGAAAACATAAATGGATCTCTTCAAATTCTTAACCTTGACACATGACCAAAATTATTATTTAGGCAACACACACACACACACACACACACACACACATACCATATCCCATTCAAACTCCTTTGGATAAGGAGAACAGGTTGAGAATGAAAATTTAGATCCTGAAGGATACCGTGTTGTGAATAGAAGGCTTTAAGGCCTAGCTTATATATAGACAACTTGGTGTGGATATAGACCAAGATGGCTAACACTGGACATACAGGGGTCTATGAGCCAGCCCAAAATGGCTGACACCAGATGTCCAAGGAACCCAAAGTAAATAGTGATCTAATCTATTCTATAATCAGCTCTGGCAGAATACCACTGTGGTGGTTTGAATGAGAATAGCCCTTGTAGGCTCATCTATTTGAATGCTTAGTCCCCAGTAGGTAGAACTGTTTGGGAAGGATTGGGTGGCATGGACTTGTTGAAGGAGGTGTGTCACTGGAGGTGAGCTTTGACATTTCTAGATCTCACACCAGCCTTCCCCCACTGCAGTTTTCAAATCAGATGTCGTCTCTCGGCTACTGCTCCAGCACCATGTCTGCCTACCTGTCTCCATGATCCTCCCCCCTAGCTACCTGGAAGCCAGTTTTCTCCTGACTGCTGTTAAGATTGAAACTCTTAGCTCCTCCTGTGCCATGCCATGCTTCTCACCATGATGATAATGGTCTGAACCTCAGAACCAGTAAGCCAGCCCCAATTAAATGTTGTTCTTTATAAAAGTTGTCTTGGTCATGGTGTCTCTTTACAACAATGGAAACCTTAACAGAGGCAACCATTGAGCAGCATAGCAGTTTAATTAAAACTGTGTTCCCAAAAGAACTCTCTGGAAATAGTGAGGAGTGATGAGCTAGAACAAGCAAACAATGAAAGCAGAAAACGTAGTTAGAGTCTGTTGTGTGTTGAAAGCAAGAGATGGTGAGGCTTTGAAAGCAGTTGTAATGAAATTGGCCAATCTGAGACTAAAGTTGAACTGCCAAGATCGACCATGTTCTAACACACCTCCCCACGGCTCCAGGCATTGCTATGCCCACCTTGGTGGTCTTGGTATCCATGGCTCCTCCATTGTCCCATTGTCCCAGATCTTTCACATTTTCCTGAGAACTGAGTTCACATGTCACAAGTATGTCCACATATTTTAATGTGCAATGCACATCATGAGAGATTTCTAGTACCTAGAAAGTTTTGGCACACTGATGGCTTCCTTATCCTGCTCATGAGATAGACCAACATCTTCATTAGTTTTATCCTATTTTGACCTCAACCACAGTCATGGGTTATAGTTGCACGGTGACTGCTCATCAAACATTTTCCATTTCTTAAGATGAGTAAAGTCAAGAGAAGCTCTCTATAGATGAGATCAATGCAAACTCATATAATAACAGTGACAACAACAGTAGTAAAATATTATAGCATTGTATTTTATACAAGCTCTAACTTGTGTGTGTGTATGTCATTTAAACAACCCCAGGTCTATATTATTCCTATTAAATAAAGAGAAAACAAGGGCTCAAACAAATTAAGAAACTTCCTAAAGTTTTGTAGGCAGTAGATGGCAGAGCAGATATTCAAATCCACATCTCTTTTGCTTCAGACCTCCAGCACTATCCTGACCTTTGGTCCTGAAGAACACCAGCATCTCAACATTTCCCTCACAAATGCTAATTTATTTTTGGTCTAGTCCCATGATATAAGGCCAGAGTAGACCAAACTGCAAGCATTTCTTCCATTCTAACTCAAGGGAGGAAGAAGAGTCTATATCTCAAATCATGAAGGATTCTTAAAGACTTTAATCTGGCACTTAGGATCTGGGGATTTATCCAAGGATCCAGATCAGATAAACTCTCAGACCCAGTACACTGTATGCCTAATCTTGATCCAGTGAGAAAGAAATATGTATGATTTCCTTCTTTCAAGAGTTTGTAACTAGACCCTGGGTTCCAGTTACATATTTATGACACTCATGAGACAGCAGTCTTTATAGATTTGATAAGAGAGTTAAATGGTTTTTTGTGCTGTGGTGAGAACAATCTATTAGTTCCCAGATTGTTAGCAGCCATATCTAACAAAGGAAGGACTCTATCAGCCAAGGCTCTAAAATCAAACCTATACCTACCTGCCATAGTGAATTTTTGGCTAAAAAGTCACTTAGTCCCAAATAGAGATGCTGCTTCTGATCATCAGTCGCTAAACATTACAAAGAACTTCTAAGAAGTCTGATGGCATAGGAAAAGTAAACAAAAGATTAATATCCAACATTTATATGCAAGCCATACATCATTAATGATCATTATGGAGAACTTGCTTAGTTCAAATGAGGTTCCAGAAGACTGGAAGCATTTCATTGCAGCACCAATATTTATAATAGCCACCCTGGGGAACAGCAGGCCCATCAACGTGACATAGCTAATATGCAAAGTAATGGAAATAAGTAGAGGTGAAACAGAGCCACACGGACACTGAATTATCTTGGGATCCAACTTCCATGCAAATAATTAGAAACGACCCTGTTTATTAGCAGAGTGGAGAGGACATTGCCTGAGACACCTTAGGTCACATTTTAGCTTCCCACTTAAAACTAGTACAGCATGTGGCCCTGCTTCTTAAAATCACAGCAAGAAATATTCAGTGGAATTGACAGAGGACAAAGAGCTCCTAATGAAATCCAAGGAAGATGCTCATCCACAGTCAGGAAGCAACATGACTTCGGGCAAGAAGTCCAGAGCTTGGTTCCTGTCACTGTAGAACATTTTTCCAGCCCCTTAACCTACCCTTTTGCAGTGTCCTTAACTGTAAAATGAGGACTCTATTGGCACAAGAGAGTAAGTGCCTTGTAAGGAATGGGATGATGGGAGAGGGAAATGCACACAGTGCAATGGGCTGAGCAGCAGGCATGGAGGGTGTTTCATGCCACTGGCATGTCAAACACTGGTAAGGTATGCCCTTAATGAGGGTCCTTCAGTTGTAGCCAATTAATGCTTTGCAGCAAGTCAGAACTGGTGTCTCAGGCAACTTTCTCACTTAAGAGAAAACCTGAAAAGAAATAGCCTTTAAAAAAACAAAGAGGGATGAGTACCTCAACGTTAAAATGCTGCAGCTAAAACTCAAGTTTCTAAACCCACTAATGCTGCCTGCATTCCATCTCTAAGTCCCTGCCCCCCAGTGGATATTATGGTAGAAGATCAATTGCGAATTTGACTAGCCAATCATTGTCCTAGTTACTCTTCTTGATGCTGTGACAAAAGCAATTTTAAGGAGGGGTTGTTTTGGCTCACAGTCTGAAGGTGCAATCCATCAATTTGGAAAAGTCATGGAGGCAGAAGCGGGAGACGGCTGATTTCTGTACATCCATAGTCAATAAGCGGAGAAAGAGGAAGACTCAAGCTCCATTAGCTATCTCATTTTTATGGAGTCTGTAACCTCTGCTTGTGGAATAGTAGCACCCACACTGAATGTGAGTCTTTCACCCTTGGTTAATCCCCTCTAGAATCTTCCTCACAGACAAGCCCAGAGTGTTGTGTCTTCCTATCACTGTGGGCATCAGTATCAACCATTACAATGATAATTATTAGTAACATGCATATGATTATATAGTCAAATATATACTAGGGTTATCATGTTGAAGTGAAGGGTTTCCAGCTTTATTGGCATTATTGGTGTATAGTTGACAATTACATATAGAACTATATAGATATATTGTGTATGTGTGAGTATGAAACATGATGATTGGATCAAGGTTTTGTGGGGTGCAGGGGGATAGTGGTGAACCAAGCCCCGTGCATGCTAGGTGAGCACTCTACCACTGAGCTACACCTCTAGCCTAGACAGATGTCGTTCTAAGTGTTGTAGGAAGCAGACCCAGGAAGTCTACTAGAAGCTAATATTAAAATTCTGTTTCACATATGGGCAACTTATGAAGATTATTCTTGACTAAACTTTACTGAATTTTATGACTCTTTAACTTTTAAAAACTCATGGAAACCTTAATACTTTAAAACAAGTATTAGTAGTTTGCAATGTAGCAGCTAACTCACCTTCCCCTTTACCTAACAAAAGGCATTCATTATGATTCTTCCAAAGAAGTGAGTTTTTTTTTTTTCCTCAAAAGTGTGGTGAACTATGGATCTTTCCAATAACTCTTCTCACATTTCCTTTCAAACACCTATCTCCTTCATCTTCCCTTAACTCCTGTAAGCTGCACAAAAAAGAAACAACTCAGTTATTGCACTATGCCAAGTAGGAGGTGGTCCAAAAATGACTTACATGTTAACACTACCATGAAGTAGGGAAACCAACCCTATGTCTACCTCAAGGACAAGATAAATGGTCAAATCCTAAAGTTGCCCAAATTTGTGGGTGATGTAGAATCTTTGATGCCATTACCAACTTTTTCTTCTTTACATTTTAACCATGATATTACATCTTGCTGTCATTGTATGCCAAAGATTCCAGCAGACCTCTGTCACCCTGAGAATACTATGGAAAGGCCATTTTCAAGCTCTAGGGGACAGAAACTCTAGGAAGGTGGAGAGCAGCCAGGTCCTGACTTGGAGAGATGTAGGCTTCTTTTCTCTGAATGGTGAGGTAAGCATTACTTCACTTTTCCTTTCTTCTCCTTCCTTTCAGGGTCTTGTCAATCTCTCTGATGATCTGCATGATTTCCAGATACTAAAAAACAGTTAGGAAGCAATGTTCTTTGTGGGTTGAGTAGCAGAAAATGATTGCTTGTGGTGACTTTTGGCAAAGGACAGAAGTTTCTACTTAGTTAAAAGCCTTAGGCACACGGGAACCTTTCGTTCCCATTCCTGGGACTCATTCTCAACATTTCTGTTTTCTATGCCTCATGTCATCTCCAGCAGTCTCCTGTGCCAGGGAGATGTAGGACTCTTGGGCTATAGAGAAGTGATTCTCAGCCTGTGGGTTGTGACCCCTTATGGGGAGGGGTGTTGAACAAGGGTTGTATATCAGATATCTTGCATATTAGATATCTACATTGAAATTCGTAACAGTAGCAAAAATGCAGTTATGAAGTAGCAATGAAAATAATTTTATAGTTGGGGGTCTCAACAATATGAGGCACTGTATTAAAGTGTCACAGCATTAAAAAGGTTGAGAACCACTGCTCTAGAGCATCAGAAAGTCGCAGCAAAGGATGTGAGAAACAGATTCCTCCCTGGGTTAGCTTGTAGCACTGTGATGATTCTAGTCCTGACTAGCAAACTGGGGCACAAAAAAAAAAAAAAAAAAAAAAAAACAAGATACAGGGGACATCTGCATGATCTCCAGGCAGTATTCCTTCTCTCACAAGGAACCTGGGAAATAGAAAAGGAAGTCTGTAACCCCTAAGGGGAGCTGGAACAAAAGCAAAACAAGAAAAGAAACTTCCTTCCAGGTGCCCTTCACAAAAGGGACATTCCTTCTCAGAAGCAGAATTCTCTGGAAATGGTGTTTCCTTGGCCTGTGAGAGGGAAAGAGTCAGAATTCTCAGAAATGGTCACAAAAGAAGAGTCTTGGGATCATGACAATTTGTGGTAACCTTGATATTAATTATGAAAAAGGAAATGGAAGCCATTAGAAAATTCCCAGGAATAGGTTATGCAGGGACAGAAGGAAGACCATTACAGACATTTAATACAAGGCCAACCTGCCTCCATAGTTCCCAAAGAAGCACATGAAACTTGTGGATCCAAAACCCTTTATGTCATATTTGGTACTATGGGTATTTATAGAGCATGCGTACATGCCTAGCCACACACAAAGAGTTTCTTTCAATAATCATCAAGAGAAGGCTTCCTTCATTAAGCAAAAGCGCCACATGTAGGAATGGGATTAGTGGGGTCAGAAGAGGGTTTTGTAGTCCTCAAGTAGAGAACTTACATTTTAACCCTTGATTAAAAATGAGAAATCCCTCTAGCCCGTTCCAGCAGTGAGAATCCTAGAGGTAGGATTTTAAAGGCACCTCAGTTATCAGGAAAACTGCAAGACTTTGGGACAACTTGTAGCCCCTTGCAAGCCCAGACATAACACTTTATGACTGTGTTGCAGCTGCCAAGTATTGTGCAACTTCTGATGGGTTTGGAATGAAGAATAGAAGGCAGGCCTAGAGCAAAATGAGCTGAGCTGGGAAAGGGGAAATAGATTCAGAATGTAAAAAGCAGGACTCTTGATGGGCCGAAGGACTGACACGTGGAAAATGTAATGCATTATTGACAAACACGTATGCTGGCTGCAAAAATAATTAACACAAGCAGAAAAGAAACAGGAATGAAATGGACCAGAAAGACTTTGAAAGATTGTGAAGTGGCCGCTGAAATTGCCAAGCTAATGTCAGAGAGATGATTAAAATTTTCCAATAGAATAGGTGCATAGGTGCTTAGGGGAATGTGATGTAAACCAAGAGAGAGTGGATCATTATATGAATCTGCACAGAGGTACCAATCAGCATTTTATGTGCAACTTTGCAGTGCACATTTTAGCAGATGGAGGAAGCTCTTAAAAGCTGATAGCTAAACCGAGTCTGCCTGCCTTTTTGTTCCATAACAACTATCCCTGAAATGGGCACTTGTTCAATGCATAACCAGTTCCCACAATAGAATTCCAGAAATATCAATATGATCATAAAGATACCTCCAGAGAGAGGAAGGGAAGGCAAAATTCAGTCATAGTGTGTACCTGCATGGCTGGCCCTCATCAGACTGGATGGAGACTTAGCAACCAGAACTCAGAGTGAAGGTTGAGTGACAGCAAAGAGTAATCTAATCCTTCTGCATACTGAACTGTACCCATGCAGGCAGGCATGCACATACGCACTCTTGCAGAAACTGTATTGCTGCAATAACAAAAACAATTAAATGGCGGATTGTGGGTACTCTAAAACAGAATAATTCTTCAAGATCAGAATGACTTTTTCGCCCATTCAACAGAAAAAGACTCTTATTTTTTATTTGTTGGCAAAGCCAAATTAGAAAAAATATATATCTTTACGACCATAGGAGACAAATGAGTGATACCAAATATCACTAAAAATGCTATTAATCTACAAGTGATATAAAATTACCATCTCAGCACAAAGAAAGCCTATATAATCTGAATTTCCCTAGGATCATAAAAACGAATGAGAAGCGAAATTGAGAGTAAGTATGCTTTTGAGATGCGGTTAAGAGTTTCATGCATTGTTAACAAATGTGGCCAGACAGGGTGGTAATTTACCTTGAATAGAGACAGAAAACTTCCAAATGGGACCAAACCATCCTCCAATGAGTGTCTGATGACACCTTTGAGGCCACTTTCCTCCTTTCTTCGATATTTAAATGTGGCTGATTAGCTATTGACTTTATAGGCTATTCCCCTCTGTTTTCATTTGATCATTTTCTGTGTATTCATTCCAGAAGCCAAAAGTAGCTCTGGGTGGAGTGAGTAAGGATATGTCGAGGACATGAATCAAGATGTTCTAGTTTGTGAAACAGGTGCCTGGGTGACCCACGGGGAACACATAAGATGGGTGGCTCTGTCACCATGGGACTGTCTCCACATCAGAATAAAGTCTCCTTTCAGTTAATATCATTGTCTCACACTCTGGCCAAGGCATCAGGATGGCAGTCAATTGGCTATCTGTTTTCTCACGCTTTCAGAAAGGGATGATGGTCCAGCCAGTGACTGATGGGAAGTAGTGACTCAGGGATATTGAGGGTGAGAGAGGTCCGTGAGGATGTGGAGAAGGAAGGACAGAGTGAGGTAAAACACATGCCTAGAAACAGAAGGAGGCAAGCAAGTGTTTGCGGTTCTTCCATATTGTTTTTAAAAATAAGAAAAATAAAGGAAAACAGAAATGGAATCACCACTACCAATAATAAGACTAGAGAAAATGTAGAAAAGGACACGCACATGACCATTTTCCCAAAGATATCATGGGAATGGAATGTAGAGGTTGCTGGGAAAACCTCTCAAGATGCTTGCAGCAGTCTCTGACCATTTGCAGCTTTCCAGGGAAAGATGTAAGGTCTGACTGCTTTCAGAGATTTTTCTCTTTTATTGGCTTCACTTTTTAGTATCTAAATTAGTCTACATATAAGACCTCTCTGTGCAATGAGCAGAAACACTCCTCTTAGAATCTCCTATTACTCAGAAGTACAGCCCGGAAGCACGTAACTAAATCAAAGTTAATTTGGAATCGCAAAGGAAACCCCACTCCAGCCCAATGGCCTTTTCATGAAAGTGAACCAGGCATCTGTCTTAGTCAGGGTTTCTATTCCTGCACAAACATCATGACCAAGATGCAAGTTGGGGAGGAAAGAGTTTATTGAGCTTATGCTTCCATGCTGCTGTTCATCATGAAAGGAAGTCAGGACTGGAAGCAGGAGCTGATACAGAGGCCATGGAGGGATGTTCCTTACTGGCTTGCTCAGCCTGCTTTCTTATAGAACCCAAGCCTACCAGCACACAGATGGTACCACCCACAAGGGGCCCTCCCCCCTTGATCCGTAATTGAGAAAATGCCCTACATCTGGATCTCATGGAGGCATTTTCTCAACTGAAACTCCTTTCTCTGTGATAACTCCAGCTTGTGTCAAGTTGACACACAAAACTAGCCAGTACAGCACCTTTCCCTAACATCGCAAAAGCCAGAGACACTAAGGGCACAGAGATGGTGGACACAGCATTTAGTACTATGGCACAGAGAAAATTCCAAGTTTGTAAGGTCTAATGCTTAAGTTTGTAGTACAGTTTCAAGAAACAATTTAAAACCTAGATGCCAGATCTTATATGAAATGGGAAATTTATCTTGAACTGGTAAAGAAAGCTGGCTCCCTGAAACTTCAAGACACCGAGTGTGGAGACACCTGCCTGTAATCCTGGCACTCGCTGGGCACAGCCAGGAAGATCACCTCCACTTTGAGACCAGCCTGGACTAGACCATAAGTTCCAGATCAGACTCTGTAGAAAAAATGGAAAACACAAATAAGCAAAATAAAACAAATAGGGAAAGCTTTAGTTTAGTTTAGTTTAGTTTGGGGGTTATAATTTAATTACAACATTTCTCCCTTTGTCCCTCCCTCCAAACCCCTTCAAAATCACTCCCTTCCCAGTTCTCATTCAACTCATAACCTCAGTAATTATTCTCATATGAAATACATGTATATATGTGTGTATGTGTATATATGTATACAAAGGAATTCCTAAGTATAACCTACTCTGTCTGTATAATGTTAGTTGTATGCATGTTTTCAGGGCTGATCATTTGGCATTGGACAACCAGTTGGTGTGCTCTTTCCTAGAGAAAGACACCTGTCCTGCTCAGCTTTTCATTTGCCTGCAGTTCTTTGTGTAGGGTTGAGACTTCATGGGCTTTTCTCCAGCCAGTTTGACATGCTAATGGTTTCATCCTTGTTCAACTCACATTTGGATAGCCATGTGTGGCTCAGATATAACGGGAGTTCTCACCCCTCAGCAAGGAACTTCTTTTTGTAAAAGAAGGAAGCCACTACAGAACAGCATGGCCAATCAAAATGCACTCTTGTGGAGCCCAGTCACAGTGGATACATCTATAAGATATCCAAATGCCTAAGGCACAGGAATCATCATGAAAGAGGACAAAGAAAAATTGTAAAAAACAAACAAACAAGAAAATAAAAATCTTTAGATTTTTTACTAATTAATTGCTTAAAACAGTTCTATGACATTTGTGTCCCTACATTTCTGCCTTAAGAATTCTTGATTGATTCTTTACGCAGCAATGATTTTGTAATATTTTCTACAGAGAAGATGAATGAGAAATTCTGTCTTTCCTTTAACACCATGGATCAAAATTTATTTAGGCTTTTCAGTGGTTTATTTGATGATGCCATATCTATAAATTCTGCAGTAGTTTCTTAAAGAAGGCCAAAGCCTTTGGAGACTGAAAACACTTGCCTCTGGCTGCCTGCATAGTACCTCCCCCCCCCCCCCCCCCCCCCACCCCAGTCACAGATCCTTGCTGTCTCTCCCACACCAGTTCTATTGTGGTGTCAGGGAGCTCTGAAGTTGGAGGCAGGGTAGAAATGAGTAGACTCTCGTCACTGAAGGCAATGTAGGTCAGGGTATTCAAGGTGGACCACCGGAAGTTGTCCTCCGGATCCAGGTGGATGTAGAGAGGCTTCTGTCGGTCCCCACTACCATAGCTAATGTTCTATTTCCTTCCTGTGGTAGCTACGATCTCATGCAGATGACACAGAAGGCTTGGAAAACACCCGAACTGTCAGCCTCTCCACTGTGCCATGAGTCACTTTCTTGTAGTTGTCTCTGGACAAATTATGAAAGAGAAGTTGCTCCTTCAGGGGATCCCCTTCTCCTTGCAGCACCTTTTGTTCTTGGCAAGGACTTGTAGGTACGTTTCACAAATAAGACCATCAAGTAACAAATCTGAAGCTCAAAGGAAATTTTCTAATCTATCGATAATAGATTTCCATGTTTTGATTGATCTTGCTAGAGAAAAGGGTTTCTATGTTTTTTCTAGAAAATATTTCCAAATTGTCCTATGAAGACTCAACAAAAAGAAAATAGGGAGTAGGAGGGGAAAGAAGAAGGAGAAGGAGGGGGAAGGAGGAGGGAAGGAGGTGAAGGAGGAGGAGGAAGAGGAGGAGGAGGAGGAGGAGGAGGAGAGAGAAGGAGAAGGAGAAGGAGAAGGAGAAGGAGAAGGAGAAGGAGAAGGAGAAGGAGAAGGAGAAGGAGAAGGAGAAGGAGAAGAAGAAGAAGAAGAAGAAGAAGAAGAAGAAGAAGAAGAAGAAGAAGAAGAA